>VXBX01004988.1:1037-70205 GCA_013400415.1 Scytalopus superciliaris
AAGAGAGCTGCTCACCAAGCACACCTCACTCAGCCATCTTGCCATGTAAGAAAAGCAGCCTTTTGTCTTGCATGCAGGAACCTCCAACAGAAACGTCGAGACATCCAGAACAAGTGGTGGATCAGCCTGGCAGAAAAGACTCAACTATGTGCAGATTTGGGTGACCACAGAGGGTTCTATGAGGCTCTGAAAGCAGTGTATGGACCCACGCACCAGGTTCAGTCTCCTACTCAGTGCAGATGGCCAAACGCTTCTCACAGATAAAACCTCCATCCTGAATCGATGGTCTGAATATTTTCAGACTCTCTTCAGTGCCAGCCATGTAGTCCAAGGCTCAGCAACTTAGCACATTACAAAACAGCCAGTGAAAAATGAACTGGACATGGCCCTCACTATGGGAGAGACTCTTAAGGCCATACAGCAGGTGAAAACTGACAAGTTTGACTGATGTCACTACAATGAAGATAAACTCAGGCCCTCAAAATTGTTGCTGTCATGCCTGTGACTGATCACTGCTATGTAACAGCCACTCTGCAAGCACTGAAATTCTGTTGTGGAACCATCACCACCAGGCAGGAGATTATCCACAGTGCTTCTTCTCACTAGATTTTAGTCTATATTCCCATTTAAAAGAATGGAAGAACTGAAACAGAGAGAAGGCCCTTACCACATTTTCATCAAACTCAAGGCTCCTGGCATTTGTTAGTTCTCTGTCAGAATGAAAGCTTTACCTTCACAGGACTTCCCAATGAGATGGGTCAGCTTGAGAGGAGTCCTGTGCTATGGTCACAGCTGCAGTGAGTCAGAGCCTCAGATATAAGCCTGTCCTATTTCGGTAAAATGTTAAAGCCATCTGTCACTGAATTGGTCTTCTATGAACTCCTGATCTCTACTGTTTATTTAGCATGAGTTGGTAAGAGTATTTGAAGTAAAGAAAAAAGAAGTGTTTGTGACACAGAGCAGAAGAGGGGAGGGCACGGCTCCAGGTCAGTGAGGGGTGTACCCATGTCTGCCTGCCATGGTGCCCAAATGGAAGATGTTTTGGTCCAGATGTTTTGGTTCCATCATCAGTTGGGTAATACACCGTAATGTGCACCGTAGTTTCTGTCAGTAGTGAAAAGGTAAGTCACACAAGAAAGATGATCCCATAAAATACTTGATTAAACAGCCTAGATGCATGCCAGAAAAAATCCCTGAGTTGACTAATAAACAAACCTGGAAACACTGCTTGTAAATGCTTATTTTCTCTTTTGTTATTGATTGATTTAATCTTGTGAATTTATCACTTTCAGTTATGTTAAAAAAATAAAAGTGTATCACATGTCAGTTGACTAACAGCAATATGTTGGTAACATGGTTTACCCATTCCCTGTGGGATTAATATCTTCTCTCTTACTTCTTTCATTTCAAGCAACTTTGGCTTTCTTTTCTCTGCAATGGAATTGCAAATCATGTCATTTATCCTGGAATAATCTCATAAAAATAATCACAAAGACATACAGAGAAAGAAAGGTGTGAGAAAAAATGAGATGGAAGAGAATCCTCCAGCTGACTATGGGGAGAGATTTAAAGGTCACCCTCAACACGGGCTGCAAAACCAAACATTAGAAAAGACAATAAAATCAACTAGTAAAATTGTACTGCTGATGCTTGAAAGTTAACTAGCTTGATAACAGAGTATAAACATATTAGATATTCAAACACTTTTGGGTAACCTCATTTGCTTCCAAAATAAAAGGTCCATGTAATATTCATTAGGAGTTAATGATTCTTTAAAACACTTTTTAAAAGCAAATATATTACAGTTTATATGGACAGAAAGTGTTTACAGAGTAACTTCCATTAAGTGTGACATCCTGTTAAGTGTGGCTTTGCTCCTGCTGCCTGAATAGGCAGAGAAGGAGCCACGGAGCCCCTGTGTCACCTAAAGTGAAATGGTGTTGATTTCCCCGGGAAAAATGCTGCAGTCCATCATTTCATTTGCTGTGTGTGGCCATTAATTTGTGATTAATAACAAAGTACAGGAAGAAATAGAGATGAATTATTGATCTGGTTTTGGGCACTAATTAGAATAGGTTTACAGTTAATGTCTAAAGCACTCTCTATCTTGCATGCAATAAAAAAAACAAATTCAATTAGTCCTCTGTTGTTCTTGTGATTTATTGAATGTACGACAACAAATCAGCATTATATTTTTAATAAGGCATTTATGAATGGACATTTTGGTTTGTAGACATCATTCTCCTTAGTCTGTATCTGTAGAAAGAACAGAGGCAGTCAGTAACAACATGGACAGTAGGCAGGGTTTGAGGTAAATTCAGCAATATGTTAATATTAGATTTGTAGTAGATGAAATGCTTTACTAAGAAAATATAGTCACACTTTACAATAAGGATTTGGTCTCAAGTTTTGAGTAACCTGTAACAGTGCCACACTACCAAGCAAGAAAACCTAGACTTTACAGCAAGTCATCTATCAGCAGGATAATCTTATTAATCTTAAACCTCCTGGAGGTGTTTAAGAAAAGACTGGCTGTGGCACTAGGTGCCATGGTGTTGTTGACATGGTGGCACTCAGTCAAAGGCTGGACACAATGATCTCAGAGGTCTTTTCTGACCTAATTGATACTGTGATTAATTTATATATTGTTTTTTAAAGCAACAGGTTTAAGATGATCCACCACTCTGATATGACACCAAAAATGTGGCATAATCTATAGATGAAATGGAAGAATTGAAGATGTCTACATGAAATAACAGTTCTAACTTCTTTACAACTTCTAAAACTCTATTAATTAAATTCACCTTATGATATTTGTATTAACATTCACAATTATCTCACTACTTAATATTGTTTGATGTATTATAACTTAAAGAACAGAAAATCAGAAAATTATCTCTCCTTTTTCTCTTGAGGCTTTAAAGCAGATTTAAGTCCACAGACAAAAGAATAAGCCCACTTTGTAATTCCTCCTACCTTCTTCTGCCTCCAGATGATGCTCAGACTTCAAGCTGAGCATGTGCAACAAACACTGGAAATTCTGGCTGCTACACTATGTTTATATGTATATACACGTGCGTGTGTGTAACATTTGAGGACTGCAAAAATAAGTACTAACAATTAGGCGACATCATAATTCAAATCCGCATGTACACCCTGGATCAGCTGCTTTTCCAATCCACTGGGAAGAAATGCACAATGAACTAATGTATTTTATCATGAGATCTCCATGTCAGAACACAAATTAGTAACATAACCTAATGAGCAGCTATTGAATATGTTGCTTTCTCCTTCTTGTTCAGTGTTATCACCCAATTCAAATCCTGATTTGAAGACATAATGATTATTTTCCTTGGTTGCTCTTCAGTAGGACTCATCACTACAGTGTCCTCATGCTTCAGACATTGATCCCTATGTCCTCAGCACCTAAGTAACTTGAGGGCCTTGCTTTCATACTTAATAAAAAACAAGATCAAGCCCCCAAAATGATAATTAATTTATGGGGTACTAATTTGGAAATTTGTCATCCTGATTTTTAAGAGCAATTGGTCATAAACAAAGCTATGTAAGTTTATAATATAGTCCCCATATCAGCTGCAGTCACAAATTGTCTCAAGTTACCAATCAGATGTATCATCTGAGCATAATCACACTGTACCTTCTCTATCCTCGTAGAAATAAGAAATGCAGTTATTTAATATCTGTAGTATGTTTTGCTTCTTTTGTTTAACAGCTTGTTTATTTTCAGTCTAGACGTTTTGGAATAAGAAAGAAGGAAATCACTTCATTGAGGTAGCATTCAACAGCCTCAAGTAAAACATTGTCTCCTTTTCCAGTAAATTGCTATCAATCCTCTGCCTCAGTCACCACACCTTTTTCAAAGTTGCTTTTTTTCATCTTTCGAAACTGTTTCCTGTGAATGCTATTAATCAATGATCTTAGGAGAACGGCAGTGCCCAGCACCCAGCCTGTGTGCTTGGCTCGCCATCTGCAAACTGCGATCACCAGTCCAGATCTATGACCTGAATTTCACTCGATCCTTTAACCCAGAGGACCATTTGGATACCAAAATTGTTGTCCCTAATCTACTCCTATGCCAATCCTTCTGTGTGGTTGGTAAGAGCACCCATAGTAGCCTGAACTACCCACAGAATCTTCTTCACAGGGATTTCCCAGGAGCTGGAACTCTGCAAGCAGATAAATACTCGTGCTTTTGAAGGAGATAAATACTCATGCACATGAGGTAGTGCATCTTTTTCTAAATTTCAATAGACAAATGTCTGTACATGCTACTCATTAGCCCAAATATTACAAAGCATCCTCTCAAAAATGTCCAGGCTTTAAATATTGCATATTGATTTAATTGTCTAAATAAGTAATTACCAATTTCTGGAAGGTCTACTTCTTACTCTGTGAAAGAATATTTTCATTTTTTCATGTATATTGCAGAAACAGACAAAACCAGATGGCATATATTGATAGAAACAAAGCAACAGAGTTGCAAAGAGACAGTCATACAACTTTGGTAGAGCAGCTCTACTGCCTTCAGGTGATTCAGATCAGTTCAATAAAAGTAAATGTGTCCCCTGGGCATCTGCCATTTAAATTTTGAAAGATTCAGTTATGCACACTTTTTTATGAGTTAACACACATTGAATAAAAGGTCAAGCGAAAAACCAAGTAACAAATCAGTTTGGAAATGCATATAATGAAACTGCTAAACTATTTTATAGAAGACTTCTGTCTTCAAATATTTGGGAGATTTTTCCTAGCTATTTACTTAGAATTCAAAGCCTTCATGGGCATTAAAGCAAACATAGAAAAAAACCCCTTGAACAAACACTGAATCATGTGCAGTTCAGTCTAAAAAAGGCAACTCCACAAGGAGCCACTAGAGTATAAGAAATTTCACTTATTTGTAAATTCATGAGAAATATAGTTAGTCAAATCCAGGCAATGAATTATGAATAGTTCTGAGCAAAGGGGGGAAATTGTACATCCTGGACACCTGACAAAGAACAGCCTGGCATCCAAATATTGAGAAAACTATTGACTACAAAATAAATACTATCTTGCAGCTGCCAATCTAGTGGTGAAGTATGTAGTTCGAAGATGTTGTCCTTTATTTACACAAAGAATTAAATGCTTGCTAAAGGCATGAATTATGTCATCTCTCTGTCTTTGGTATTTCTGAGCTGCCTCCCCATCTTTTAGTTAATAATACCTGTTTCTCTGAATAGCTATTTTTAAAGAGAAAATGGGGCCATCAGCTCCATTTTTTGAGTATACAAAAACTAGCAGTGTGGTTACAGTATTGGAGAACAGCAAAAATGGACTGGCAACATGACGTGCCAAACGCTTCAACTTCTCCCTACTCATACTGTTGCATATTTCTCACATGTGTCTCACCTCTTTTATCTCTGATTCCTGAAAGTGGCCAGTCTACCCACTCTATGTCAAGTTGATTAGATACGGAATCATATACATTAAGAACAAGCACAGTGGGAGGGGATTTGGAACTAGAGGATATTTAAGGTCCCTTCCAACCCAAACCATTTAATGATTCTGTGATGGGACTTTGATGTGACAACTATTAAGGTTTTCCTTTCAGCGAGGTGAATTACTTTCAAGATTATCAGATAGGCTACATCAATATGAAGAGAAATAATTGTGTGACCAAAAATTTAAAGCACAATTCAACATCAAATATGGCAATTATGTTGTTTCACTTTTATTCTCTCACAAGCACCCATTTCCCCTTTATCATAAATGCTTATGGAACCAAATCTTTCTCCCTTTTCTCCATTTCAAAATCTTACTGTCAGGACTTGGTATAAAAAACTTTGCAAATAGATAAGAACCTATTTTTTAATCTTCATGATCAGAATTAAGTATGCATGGTTGACTTCCTCCCCATCCCACCAATCATATGCTCTGCTAACAAATCTGGCATTTGGAGGGGAAAGGATTAGTCACTGGAGCAGCAAGGAAGAACTACGGATTCCTTACAAAAGAAGTGCCTTCAGACCTTGTGCCTGCTACTTATCACTCTCTTCACAGGAGAATTCAAAAATACTTGACATGTTTAATGGCAAGTTGCCTTTTTAAAAATAAAATTATAATAATAGGACCTCTCTGACAGCTGTCCCATTGTTTGGAATATGAATCTGGTCCCAGTGGAGACGGATGAGAGGCCAAAGCACAGATGAAGTGGGGAGATGGGAAAGTTTATTGGCTTGAGACGTGTCTCCAAAATGTATCTTGCAGACCTTTACCACATAGCTATGCTGTTATGTGAACATCACTGTTTTAGTTTTGGCTGGGTGCTCTTCAGTAAATAAAAATATGGAAACATAGTCATTATATGCATGATAGATCTGAAATAGCATTTAGCAATCTTTAGAAAAGATTAAGAAAATGTCATTAGTATTATGTATTATAATTAGGCAGTGGGTTAATTACATGAAGAGGAAGATCTTCAGACAAATTTTCTGTCTTTTGTTTGTAAATTATTTTTGTATTTACCCAAATCACACACTGTTACAAAATCTTAATTTTTCTGCTATAGTCTTTGTTATTCAGGAACAAACACTGACAACTGTCAGTAATTAACCAGCTAGTTTTACTACATGGACAGTCCATGAATAGATATGCACTCTCATCCCAGCAGCATCAGGTATTGTACACAGAACTTGTGGAAACTGCTGGGAGCTACTATCAAGACTGGGAAATATGATATGCTGTGATATCAGCAAGAAACATTTCTATGGTTTCATTGTCTGATGTAGCACATATTCAAGGCAGCCCATTGCTTACCTAGCCCAGCAGAACACAGTTCCTTTAGCAAGAGAAGAAGAAAGCGGAGTACCTCTTTGCTCAGGTTGAGCCCCTTATAGGATGACAACATACAGTACATGGGACCATATAATTTTTATTGGCAGCAATGTAGTTTCTAAGGATTTACATATCACTGACACCATACAAGGTGACGTCTGCTAATATCTCACACAATATAATTGAGTTTTGCTTTTTTTCTCTCAAAGATACCAGATAACAAATAGATATATAATAGAAATATTCAAAAAAGGACATTTTAATTAAGAACTTGACATTTGGGAAATACATGAGTT
This sequence comes from Scytalopus superciliaris, assembly GCA_013400415.1. NCBI lineage: Eukaryota > Metazoa > Chordata > Aves > Passeriformes > Rhinocryptidae > Scytalopus > Scytalopus superciliaris. The sequence goes on from VXBX01004988.1 coordinate 8,168, forward strand.
ATAGATGCTTCTGAAATTTCTTGTGTATCTTTCTGTACATATAAGGTAACATTTGTCAAAGATCAGCTGACACATATTGCACGTACTTTTTACACAAAATAAACAGGACAACACTGTTAAGAGCCCAAAAGCTATTTCAAATTCTGCTTTTCCAAATATTTGAAGTCCTAACTTATTCACTACTTGAAGATCATTTTAAATACCTTTTCCATGATTTTTTGCAGTATTTTACACTGATATTCAGTAAAACCTTATACATCCAAGAAACATGCTTTTATTGCTCTGAACCTGCCAAGACGTCCCTGCAGCACTCAGAGGATGATCAATACTGAGGCATATCAAACTCGCTTTTTCTTGTTAAAGCATTAGCATATAGTGTACATAACTTGGTGCTGGAAAACTTCCCATAAAGTTATGATCTCTGACAATTCTTGAGTGAGAGCATGAATAGTAGATGAATAGTAGTATCTTTTTCTCTAAATAAAAGTCAGTGCAAGTTTGGAAAAATAAATATATGTTAGAGAAATACACAGAAAGAAATACATGTTAGAGATCCCAAAGTAGAGCAGGCTACTGTGTACAGTGGGCACTGCCACTATAGCTAATTCATTACTGGAACTAACTCAAAAGAAAACTCAGTTGACTGTGGTCTCACATAAAGAACGACATCAGACCATGGCTCAGTACTGGAAAGTAATGCAGCCTGCAGGCTTTTAAATCTAGCAGGTGGCAGACTGGGATGTTGGCAAGGAGAAAGAAGCTAGTTTATTTTTAAGGTCGGAATTCTCTGTTCAAATTCAGGTGAGATGTAATACTTTCTTATTTTCTTTTCTTTTTATTTCTTCATACTGCTTTTGGAAAGTGTTCCTCCGGTATCTCTTCCATCATGCGAGTTGCTGTTGTGTGTCATGGCTGGTCATTGAACATTTTGGAGATAGCATTGGAGTGTGCTGGGCTGAGAAGTCATCAAAGGTACTAGTGCAGCAATCTCACTTCTGTGGGTGTGCAGAATGGCTGATTCATCTGTTTGGGTCCGTACTGGGGGGAAAAGTGCAGAGAGCAAAGAAGAAAGATGAGGCTGCAATACAGCAGATCTAATATTTTGTTTCATGATGTCAGCAAAGCTACTGATTGTTTATATGTTACCTGAGAGATCTCAAAGAGATCCTCAAGGAGAAGAGAAAGCATTATGCTCTCTTACAGGAAAACCCAAGTACAGCAAACTAAAAGGACAAGGACATGTTTAGTCAGTAGGCTGCTGGCAGAGCTAGGAACAGAACCCAGTTTCTATCTCTAATGTACTACTGAACTATGCCATTTTTTTTGTGAAGAAGAAAAAAATAGACACGTACTTGGATTAATTGGATTGGACTTCGATTAATTTCAGCACAATTGAATTATTTATTTTGATATCAACTCATCAGAGTCTGGAAATTGTGGCTGAACTTCTGGGAATTGTATTTAACAATTCTCAACACTCATTTCTGCAAATGGGACTTCTGTAACATCAGGCTGTGAGTGCTGAAGGTGTTCAGCAATTCACAGGATGTAAAACTAGTTATAAATAATTTGATGGGGGAGATAATTTGATGGAGACTCCCTTTAAGGGCAGTAACTTGTTTTCCCCCTAATTTTCTATTGTTTTCCTTGAAGCAGTGAATTGCTGGAAACAAAATTTTACTGGGCACTGCAATAAACCACTTCGAGCTTTTCAGCTTTGCAGACGTGCAGTGAATGAGTAACAAATGCTTGAAGGATGAGAGCCACTGCCAGAGAATGAGATTACAGTCCACAGAGTGCTGCTGTCTTGGTAGCACCCAAACAAAGGAACTCTAGAGAAAGATATTAGAATTATATTACAGGAGCCATATACATTTCTAAATACAACTATTAGATCCTACAAAACAACACTTGGATTTCAGGTTCTACACCTCTCAAAATGTAGCATTTAAAAAAAAAAAAAGGCAGTAGCAAGCACAATAATCCATGTGAGGAAATATAATTTTACTGAATTTTCTGCATTCATATTTCTGAAAAAGCATTAAACACGAATTATTTATTTTCTGAAGGAGTATCAGCCTGTGAATTCCTTTCTTTGAGAAATACATTCATTTCTGCACAAATGTGAGAGAAGGATACAAAATGCCTAATAGTTTACTCTTGAGATAAATGAGCAGGAGTTTTTTACTTGCTATCCTAAATGTGAGCAAATATACTTCTCTGTGCCATAAATCACAAATGTACAGGAAATCAAATTAATTTTCCAATAAAATATACCTGCCTTGAATTTAACGTATAAAATATAAACATTAAATCCTAAGACAGTGACAATACTTTTATTGCAGTGAGTGACTGAGCTACACAAATCAAGGACAGCAGTAACTTGCGTTGCCAACAAGTTTTGCCGCTTTTCTTACCTTCATATTGTGCTGTTCAATAAAAAATGCACTCAAGTAGTTACCATGGTAATTCCTGCATCACATGATAGTCATAAACTGTTGCAGAGATATGGAGTATCTTCTTAAAGAAGCATGCATAAGGGCACATGGATAACTGATAATACTATTTAGGTAAACAGTTTTGTACAGTACATCTTGAATTATATCAGGTGTGAAAATGTTAGCACAGAAAAAAAATCACATGAAGATTTCCCAGGCTATACAACTGTAACAGTGAAAAGACATTTACTCATAACTGGATCAGTGGACAGATGGATGATTAGATTTTGTAACTTAGGACTGAAAATTTTTCTTCAACATTAAAAATAGTATTGTATACCTTGAAACTAAATGTAACAAAAATAACCCTGAAAACACTTGATAGACATGATAAGAAGGTGTTAAATTAAACTCATGTCACAGAAAAGCAGCAGAATTAATCTGATTTCGATTTTTTTTTTTTTTCAACTATACAAGTAATAACTTCCAATAGTTAACATGTGTTTTAGTCTTTGGTCACTACCTAAATGCCAATGTCTGAAGAAAATATCCCAATTACTCAAACAGAAAAAAACATTTCAAGCTTAGAATTTTGCCTCTGCCTCAGGTTCAACATCTGAGAACAGAGCTCTTGTTGCTTTTGAAGCAGCTGGTCTTTGCCTATGAAGCAATCCCTCATCAGGACACTCTCTCTCTAAAGTTCTCATTTGAGTTCATCTGAGGCCATGCCTGGTGTGTGACCAGGGAAGGACATGAAAGCATGGACAAAATACAGAAGGCTTCATTAAAAGATTTGCTGATATATGTGGGGGTAGCAAGGGGAGGAGATGAAAAGGTCCGTGTATCTATCCATGCCATCACTTTTCCTGTTTCACTAAAACAAATACTGAGTTTTTGTGTGACTCACAACACATAGAGTGGTAAAGCCCATTAGGCAGCCTTGTTGCTGTTCTCTGCACAATAGAGGCAAACAGGGCTGCTTCTTTTTCTATTTCGCATCAATTACAACTTGTGACTGTGATATTTCACAGAATCTTTCTGCACATTGGGCCAGACATGAAATAAAGAATAGAAAGATGTCCTTGGTAGAAAAATCCGTCCTCCCTTACAAATCACACAGAAACAATTTAATACAAAACCTCTAAAGTAATATTGTCACTGTCACCTACCACTAGGATTTATTGCAAGTTCAAAACTACTGAAAAAGGGAGTAATCTGATGGATTTCTCCTGGTGTTCCAGTGGTTACCTTTTAATCCCAAAGACATTGGCTCCTCATTCAAATTACCTGAATATATTGTGTCTCTGCATCTGACGTCTGAACCCATCTCTTAATCTGTATCTAGAACACCTCAAGAACTTGTAGCACCTCTGTAACATGTTTGAACATATTTTAAGAAGAAAAATATTTTAAATTATTTTAATTATTTTAAAAGCTACTGAAATCTAACACACAACACTATGCACTGCATTTGTGCATTCCACATGAATCTACTGCTATTAGTCAGGTCCCATCACCATAAACAACTACAAAAATTTTGGTTTTCTCCCTAAGTGGAACTAAAGTTACATACCCAGTCTGTTAGACACCCTGTTTTTGACTCTTCAAGGCCATTTAAGTGAAAGTTAACACCTAGATTTAAGCCAGCATAAGTAATGAACACAGTATAATAGGTTTAGTATAAAAGCACTGCTGAATAACTAATTTTTTCCACTTTTCCTGAACTTTTAGTTACTTTTAAGGAAAAAAACCTACAAAATGGATTGTAGACATAAGAGTGGAGTTCAGCTGAGAGAGTGTAGGTAATTTTAAAGCCAACACTGGCACTCTTTGTCAAGTTAAGGTTGAGAGAGAAAAACAAAAAATTAGGAAAAGAAATTACTGACATTTGATTCCCCATTCTGTTTTGTATAAACAACAGAATGGAGAGTGGGGAACTTCAGCTTCTACCAGCATCTGAAGACAAGGAGGTGTCATAAGCACTTCACAAAGGTTTTTTTCCAACAATTGAAATATTCTTTTTGGCATATTTTCTTTGTCTACTTTCCATATCTGAGCAGGCTCCCTTTCTTGGGTTAATTGTCATAAGGTACTTAGAGTTAAAAAAATTAGTCTCAGGAAAAAGGCAAATGTAATTAAAAAGAAAGAGGAAAACTTATAAAGGAGGGAAAGATGGCAAAAAGTTCTCCTATGGGCCACATTCTCACAGGTTTGGCAAGTTCTTCTGTTTCACCCACTGAAAAACATGCTACCACCTCCACTGTTTCTGCTGCTGCCATTGATGCTCTGGTGTGTCTGGGTATTGTCCATAAAAAGAACACCTCCTAAAGCACTTGCAATAATGCCACCATCAGTTGACAATGTGGAAAACGATCTTTACTCTTCAAAACCACCAAAAATTAATCACTGGGGACTTATGCCTTTGTTTCTTTACTGTGAAGCAGATTATGAAAGAAATGGAGTGCAATGATGGGGGAAGCATAGCCTATTTATTATTTTAATGAGATGCTCAAGGACAATTTTGAGGGTATTAGAATATATGGTGGATCTAAACCTGAGTAGAGTCTAAACACAAAAAGCTTCCGAGGTCCTCCATTATGAACTCCAACACGGAGAACCCTGCAGAAAGAGGAAAAGCCACTGATCTGTCAAATATAATCAGTACTTGTTCTAGCTCTTTGAAAGATAGAGAGCCACAACTTACCAGAATAAAAAATAAGGTTATGATTAAACTACAAGCTAGTGGGAAAGTGATAAAAAAATAACAGAAGGCATGTCATAAAGCTTAAAATAATTTTTGTTATATTGTCTGTTGATTTTGTATGTTGACAGTAACTGGCTTACACCTAAAGCAAAATTAAAACTTAGAAGAATGGAAAAAAAAAATTTGACCAGACCTCTACAGAGATATATCTGGGAATCTCCACAGTGACTCCACAGGGAATGTCCCAGATCTTCATTCTAGATTAAAACTATCATATGAAGACTTTAAAATTAGTCACAGTGAACATTAAGGTAGTAAAGACTGTGGGAGAAAGTGATGAAATATTTATGTCAAAAATGAGCATAAATGGAACCCTCCGCTCATCACTTACTGATGTTTAGGAATATATTTTATCATTGTAGAAACTTGCAAATCTGTTGTATCTCAATATCCCTCCTTGATAACCAGAATCTGGTGAGGGTCTGAGCCTGGTACAATGTAAGATAAGGACTAAAGTACAAACTCCTTTATAATTTATAAAACTTTGACTATCAGTTGTCCAACTATCTAATCAACAAGATCCTAAAACAACTTTCTGCATAGTTGTTGAGGGCAAGAAATCTTAATACTTTTAAGATGAAGCTTCATTATGTTATGGAAGTGTGTTTATCTGAATAGCAGCAGAGTACGTATTTTGATTCACAAGTTTATCTCTAGACCTTGCAACATGTAAGATTACTTTTAAAGGGAAAAAAGATACCTTTGGGAAATATTCCTAGCACAGACCTCTCAACATCACATCCACAGTATGATGCCATTATTATTTTCTTTAGTAAGCTGGATTCTGTTATAGAGGTAATAGTCTTTAGTTTTCTTTTACAGTGAATTTCTGAGGCAGAATTGCTAAAAATTAATCTTCAGACTGAATAAGGCTTGCTCCAAATTTTACTGACCGTTATTATCATGCTGTTAACTGGGTCTGTTAGTCCTTTGGAGGTAACAGGTATGTATCTATTTGGATTTCAGGTCTAGACCAAGTATGGTAACACCAGGCAGTTTTCCATAACTGCTGTTTCAGACTGACAGGTACAACATTATCTGTTCTCTCTTTTGCTTGTGTGTTTTCTGGTTGTGAAAAAAAAAAAATAATAATTCTCTAAATAGCCAAATTCATCATCTAGCTTTCAAGAATATCTAAAAGCCTGTGAGGATGAAGATGAATCATTTGACACACACATATTTCAATGAACATGTAGGTGGAAGCCAGAAAGTTTTACTGATCTTAACTTTCATGGCTACGAAATTATCAGGTAACAAAACTATGTCATTGATTACACAGAATTTTCACCAATGAACTCTGCTGGGCAATGACCAAAGAATTATTCTGAGATTTGAAAGACTGAAAGTGAGGCCCGTGTTAGTATATGGGCTTCTTGTGTGTCCTTGTTCGTGTTCTGAAAGTCATTCCAATGTGATGCAGGAAATCTATGCTTTCTCTTCTGTATGAGGATATTTGTTTCCAGTTCTCTTGTCTTTACTGCTGAAGTATTTCCACATGCAAGGATCACAGAAGCACCACACTTGTCAGACCACAGCTTACTACTCTGACTCCCAGCAATGGATAAAATGAACAACTATGGAAGAGTACAAACAAGACTGGAATATGCAGTATTCCCTCTTAATACTACTCTAGTTTCCAACAATTTTCAGTTTGGAAAATTCCCAAAGCCTGTTGGTATTTGTCTACCTAGTAATCAACAAATAATCTCTCTTGCAAATGCTTGTGAGCCCCCTCTTGGCACAATATATTTTGTCATCCAAGATTTCAAGATGTCTTGAAGCAACAAATTTCACAGGCCTAATACAACTTCCTTGCTTTTTTGTTTGATTTTTGATTGTTTTTGGGGGTTGATAGTCCTGATTTCTTGTACTGTGTAAGACAAATGACTGTTCATTATCCTACTCATCATTTTGAAGACTTCCATCTTGATTTAAGACGCCTTTAGTCTATGTTGAAGATTGGTATCAGTCATTCCATTCTTTTGAATTCCTTGTCTCTGAAAGTTTTCTAGTTCCAGTGTATATTGTGTGAGGTCAGAGGGCCATAACTGTCCATGACTGGCTTCAGCAAGCCCTGGATGTATTCAGTGGTATGATACAGTTTTCTTGCATTATCTTTTCCTATTCTAGTTATTCCTAATGTTTGATTTTCTTTTTGAATTTTGTTGAGCATGCACCTCTGTACTGATTCCAATGCTCTGTTTCTAAATGTCAGTGCTCATCTAAGAGCCCACAATACAATATATGAAGGTAGGACAATCTTCCCCTTGTACAACCCGTTACACACAAATAAACTCAAAATCTCACACATAGTGTATATATAAATAATTTACTCACAAAACAAGAACCAGAATAGCAACACATCGGTGTCACATGGAGAAGAGAGATCAGATTTCTAATACCTACTTCACTAAATTATTAAATTCTTATATTGCTTATTGATTGGAAAGAAGAAGCCTATCTCGCCCTTCCTAACTTAATGCTCTCACTAGGCCGTGGGCTCTCTCCCTTGTCTCAAACATCCCTCCTCTCTGGCACATCACCATGAATATTTAATTGTACAACACATTGTGGGGCAGCTTAGGCAGGAGGGACTGAGAATGCTCTACAGGACTTTACTGGCTGATGACTAAAACCAGTGGGAAGGGAGGGAGAGAGAAATAGAAAGAGGGCAAGAGAGGCAGGGAGGGAAGGGGAGGGAGGGATAAGGAAAAGAAGGGAGAGGAATAAGGAAGAAGTTAACATTCATTAGACAAAAGAGGGAACTGAATTAGTCTGTAGTCCACATTAGTCCTTATACTACTGAGTTATTAGCTAAATTTTGGAGCACCTGATTCTGCTCTCTTTTGAAGGAAGATTGGCTTCACCTCAGATAAAAAGCTGAAATGCTTGATTCCCAGGGAGAGTTTGGGACTGATCTGAGAGAAGCAATGGATCAGTGTGCCTGTCAACCTTTTAATTCCTGGAAAGGAGAGGAGTTCAAGCTCATAATGGTTCTCTCTTGGCATCCTACAGTTCTTTGGTTGGAACTCCTGCCTTTGCACAACATATCATCGCTAAACCTGACTTTTTTTGTGTTGTGCCAGGCCCGAGGGACCTGGTTTCCACACAGTGCCAAAGCAAATGAATGAGGAACTGCAAGGTGTGGCCTTAAGAAACCCAAGGTCTCCTTGCCACTGCAGTCTCTAAATGGAACTACAAATCAAATGGATTTCGGTTGAAGAGAGGTCAGTTATTAGACTCCCACTGGATAAAAATAAAATGGCTCATTATTTTTAAAGTAAATAATTTTTTTACAAGACAAATTCCCAAATAAAGTAAATATTCAAAAAAAGGATGAGGCCATAATAAGCATTTTTAGTATCTAATGCTTTAGTATTTTTTATCTCCACACCAGTTAATTCAGTTTTCCACATGTAAGGTTATTGTAGTAATGCTTTCATTTCTGTGTAGATTTTATGCTTTTTTTGAGATACGGGTTATTTTGCACTGTGTGTACAATTAGTGTAGTGGGGTCCTAATCATGGTTATGGGCTTTCACCATGAAGTGACCACCTGTTTTATTTAAATATGAGCCCTTTCAGTCACCACTATCTCATCCTATGATGTTTTCTGTCTTACAGAGAGAAATATACTTTCAAAATTGTAGTATTTCTGGACACGACTGCTAGCATACTCACTTCAAATATTTTCTTCCCTAAATGGGAAGAATAAACATGAATATAATTAGTAATCCCTCAAGGTGCTTTGAAAATCCAGGACTGTGGCATTTAGTTCCCACTGAAATAAAAAGGAAATAGTCAAATACCCTGTGCAACTCTGAAAACTGCATCTTAAGATTTCTGTCAATGTCTAAAAAGCTAAAAAGGAAATTGTTTCCCCACCAGTAATATGCATTATGCATCACTGCATTTTGCTGTATTGCCATTCTTCAGCAAAGAAAAGAAATCTTGGTAAGTCTAGTGACTTTATCTTTTAACATTCCTGTCAAATACAGGATTGTTTTCATTAGTGGTAAAGCTACTTTTGCTCAGGTATGTGCTGTGGATTTTGTGCTAAGCTGTAATGCAAGCTAAAAGCTTTTTTTAGGTATTTAAAACAGTTCATTATTGCTAACAGTTACACACAACCAGATCTAGTTAAAAAAATATGTCTGGATTTAATGTGCACAAACCAGCCAAAGACCTAAAAATAATCAATTCTTTAGGGAGATCTGGAGATTTTAAGTCTGTTTCTGTAGTACAGAAATCTGATATAGATTATAAACAGAAAGCAGTGCCCTAATAGCTTACAGTATTATTTTACATCATGAAATTGTATGATTCAATGTGCACACACCATAACATAGTGCCAAAGTCTGCCCTGCTATGTGTCCTCGTTGATTTCTACATTATTTAAAGAGTTCAAAACATAAAGAAAGCTATTGTAAAAATTTTTAGGATACAGAATACTTTAATGACATGTAGAGTATTAGCATATTCTGTGCCACATAGCAGATTTTTCACATGGGCCAAGTATACCTTTGGCTCCGAAGGTGTAGAGGCCTCCTGGAAGCAAACCAGGGCAATTCTACTAAATGTGGGATTACTGCTCTTGAGAACCCCCAGAAAATTAAGGATCACTATATTTTAGTGCAATATTTATGCATATAGAATCTGAGGATCCAGAATTTAATATCCAATCTTTAACATTCACAATGCATTAGTCAAAAACTAGGGGTTTGGGGAGTAAAAAGCAATAATTTTAATGAGCCAAAGATTAGTTTAATCAGCTGTTTGCCTGTGCTGCAGCTCTTGGCTTTTGACTTTCTGGATCATAGCAATGTTACTACGTTATGCTGCCCAGCTTCCTTCCAGATGTAGGAGGACCTGAAATCAGCATTTTGTTTCCAACAGAATTTTGCAATTCTCACAGAACGGGCTGAATTGAGAGGGCAGATCTTCAGCAAAACTGCTAAGCATGGTCACATTTTGCTAAAATGCTGACAGTTCAAGTAAAGATAGTTCAAGTCACTTCAGTGTTGCCTCTCAGTTTCCCAATGAGGACATGCTGACTACATACATTAGGGTTTCACCTCTTCTTAGTTACCCTGAGATCAGGATTGAATCTCATGCAGTTTAGGTGATCACAGAGCTCAGTTCTAAAGCCTGTGATGTACTGCCAAGTCTGCCCCTGGTGTGGATGTCTGATATACAGTAATCTGTAGAAGTACTAGGACTGGTAAAAAGTTTTTACAAAGGAGAAGTTCACTATTTTCAAAGAGTAATACACAGACGATTCAGGACTCCAGCTTTAGGTATGCAAGGGAAGCAGAGAAATTAATGATATCCATTGAAGACATCTTCCATAGAGACTTCCTATGGAGTCAGAGCCAAAGGTTTTTCAGCTTGCTTCTAATAGCAGAGTCTTGACAGTAAAGAGAAAGGAATTTTTGGCAAGTACAACTAAACTAAATAAAAATGAAACTGTTTTTTAGATTAAAAAAAAATTGAAATATTTTGTATAATAATGCACTTATCTGCCAAAATCTCCAACACTCTGGTTTTGTTGAAGTATCATTTAGTTGAAAATCAAAAAAGGTGTCAAGGATAAAGCAAGCTGTTTTGGCAGTTCTGAATTGAAAGTCTATAGTTTTTCTTACACACAGAGTGGACACAAAATAGGATGTTTCAAAACACCTGTGTCCCAGGATTTTAATGTTAGAAATTCCAAGTTTTAGATGGATTTCCCTTAAATGGAATAGGAATAACTACTGAAATCTCCATTTTTTTTAACCTATTTTTTCTTCTCTCTCAGTATTCAAAGTGTTCTATATTCTCAAAAAAGTACATCTTTGGCCTACAGCCTCACTGGACTGGTGTGTCGAGAAGCAATTAAAAACCTGCGTTATTGAGCTGCAATTTCTGCTCTCCCAGGAGAATGAAAAAAACACGCTGAGGCAGTACCCCATCCACTATAGTCTTGATAATGCTTACAAAAATGCTGTCACACTAAGTAGCCATAAGATCTGTGCCATGTTATATTAGATGACTGCTTGTTGCTTGGCAGGCCCAAGCTCAGAAAATAAACACAAATGAACACCCTTACCAAGCCATGATGTATTGAAATCTATTAAAATAACAAGACAGACTCAACAACCCAAAGAGAATCATTGTATGGCCTCATGGTAGTCTTGTATGTGCTTCTTGTGTATCTTCAGCCTGCTCACACAAATAAAGGCAGGTGATGAAAGGAAATCTTGGTCTCAATGTACAAGAAAATACTAAATAAGTATACATTTACTAAGCTGTCTTGTTTGACCACACCTAGAAGTTCATGTTATGTACTACAAATGTAAAATATATGTAAGGAGAATAAAGACATATAGATTGATACATACTGCATGTTCATACAGCTAATAAAAAGAGATTTGCGGTTCAACATAATGGTCACACATTTCTTAAAAAGAAATATATGGTAAGTCTACAAACATTTTCTACAAAATTGTGAATTATAGCTGGTTCTAGCATAAAAAGGCAAATGAATATTAAACAACCTTTTTTGTTGTTGAAAATTTTAAAATTAGGTCTGTTTTCCATTAGGCAGAGAGATTTTGGCAATATTTACTTATCCTAAGTTTCCTACTGCTGTAAGGGCAGGATAGGTATAGTGAATTAGAGCACTTAGCATCTACTCTTCTAAATTCCTAGATGCTGGCAAGCCTTGTTCATTTGTCAGAATCCTCTTTGTTCCACTTGATTTCACAGTAGCTGCGAAACCGGTCTCCAAAGCTTATGCATCATCATGATGGCTGGGCTTCACGAACGAAGATTTGAGAAGGGCTCTACCCACGTTTGCTACAAGCGCGCTGGTGGCTAAAAAGGCCAATGCGCGATAGGCAAGTCCGGTCGCAAAAGGCACAGTGGAAAGTCTCCACAGGCTGTATTGGCGAGGCACGGTTCTTTCTGTGCTGTCTTTTTTCTTCCAGACTGATCCTGCATGTGCTCCCAAAGAAAGCAGCAGCGTTATAGATGGTGTGCCTCCATGCCTCCCGACTGGAGGCCAGAGCGGACCATTGATGGTGGTCAGTATGGCCAAGGATGAGGGGTTGTTTGAGGGAGTCCTTGTATCTCCTCTTTGGGGCTCCTCTCTTGCGGCAGCCGGTGGCAAGCTCACCACAGAGCACAATCTTAGGGAGGCGGTGACCCTCCATCCTGGAGACGTGCCCTGCCCAGCACAGCTGCGGTCTCAGCAGCACAGCCTCAAAGCTGGGGACCTCTGCCTGCTCCAGAACAAAGCTTATGCACACCACAGATATTTATGCATAGAAAGGGATGGAAGCAAGAAAAAAACTTGCAAAGAAGGGTCTGGTTGTTCCCATCTGGAGCTCCAAATGTGGAGATTTAGCCTCCCTCTGGCCCACAGGGGACATTCACACCATTGCAATAAGGTTTCCTATACATCTTGTTAAGCCAGCATTAGATAGAAAAACGCCAGTTTTTCATCCACACATCACCATCTCCCGAGCCCTCAAGCTTGTCCTAAGATCCCATAAAATACTTGCTTCCACCTGTTTCCACCAATATCCCCTAGAGTTTGCTGTGAAGTTAATTGCCTGCCACTTCTTATGTCTGCTTAAACTATGAGATCTTTAAATAATTTATGTTCTAATTACTGTTCATAATTTTTTAACTAGAAGGCTCAATTCCATTCACACAAAAGAAAATTCATAGGATTCATTCTGAGGAAACACTTTCAAGGATCCATATGAATATAGCAAGTGTGATTGCATTTTTTGAAAAATAAACTTAATCCAATAAAAAGTTGTAAAAATATTAATTGTTCCCTTCTGATAAGGATCATAGTAATTTTAGCACGGATTCTATTAAATAATTTAGTGTGAAATGTAATACCTCAGATTTCTGGGAGAGCTTATATATTGATCACCTCATTCAGGGCTACCATTCTGCTTGCAATTTATATTCCTTTCTCCCAAGCAGCAGGATTAAGCCCAACTGATGTTTCAATCAATCTCAACTAACACAACCCCAGGCTATTGTATTCATCTACAATAATTTGGAGCAGAAGCATGAAATGCCTCTGGGCCACAGTTCAGAATTAAACTTTTCTTTTTGGAAAGGGAGTTACAATGTTTTTTTCAGGACTACAGTATTTTCAGGTACAAGTAAGTAATGCTTAAAGTTGCTCTACTATTTGTGGCAGGGCATCTTAGGGAGAGGGGAAATGATTCTAATGGAGTGTTATAAGTTTCTTCTGTTCAGCAAGTTAATAGAAGACACATGTCTGGAATGATTTTACTGTTAGCATTTTGTCTGAGAAATATACACAAAGGAAAAACAGAAGATGAAATTGTAGGACAAGGGTAGACTAAAGGCTTTTGAAGTTTTACTGTTGCTACCAGCTGTAAGTCTTTTACAGGTTTTATGGTATTTCTGTTAAGCATATCCTGGCAAATACTTTAAAAATCTGATTGCGTATCCATGCATGATTGCTTCTCTGCTTTAGCCTGACTGGGTCTGTTTTAGAGAGTAGGGGCCAAGAATTCCAATGGTCTATGCAAGCAGAAGCTCTAAAAAATGAATTCCTTGTGAAATTGAAACATACAGAATTAGGTGTTGCAGGAGACTTTTGGTAATTAAAATGTTTACTTGAGAAAATAAAACTGTTAAAAGTTGACCAAAGTAGAGAACAACAAAATTAATATGACTGGTTAGACATATAATTTTATAACTTTACTTAAATGAGTAGTGCAACATTTATGAATAAATTTGGCAATATATGGATGTCCACACTCTGGCTGTGAGCTGGATCTGACTCACCGATGTAGTTCAATACCTGATCTTCAACTCCCTTCTCCCAGAAAGCCCTTCAGGCACAAGGTCTGGTCTTCAGGGACCTAAAGTGCCACATCCCTGACCAGAACGAGCATCCCTGATGTTTATAGCATCATTGAATGAGAATGTTTTAACATATGTATTAATGAAACTAACTCTCCGTTTGCTGTTGCACGTCCCAGCATACATGCATTGCATGCTGATGCCTGTCTGCATTAGGCAGCACAGCAGATACCTTTGCAGGCATGTAACTGGGGAAAGGAGAATACATGGCTCTGTATGATTTTTCAGAACACACTATTGGCATTTTCTTTTACTCAAAACTTTGTGTAGAACTGAAACAGTTGGGAAAAAAAGACAGACTTCTTCCAGTGAAGGCTCAGTTCCACTCAAGTGTGGAATCCTAAGTTTTATAAGAGAGAAAAAAAATTCCATCTGATTTTCTGTGCACTTTTTGGAGTAAAGGTGCTACACACAAAAAAAACCCACAAAACAAAACCAACAAAACCAAAACCAAATGGAACAACAAACAAATGGAAAAAAAACCCCAGTACATTCAATGACTATGTATTTAGATTACAGAAGGCATTTCTGCATTGTTCACATTTAACTTGTTTTGCTTAATACCTCATCCCATCTGAGCTTTGGCTAGCCTACACTCAGGAAATGTGGTTAAATTTTTCATCTAATACTGAAAAAAGTGGCAAAGATCTCTGAGCCAATTTCCTTCCCCAGCCTTGTCTGAAGGCCATGAAGATATTCTGCTTTTTCCCTCAGGAGAGGCAACATATGGAAATAATAGGGGGCAGATATCACTCCAAGCCATTTTTATGCTCTTTGAAAGCCGACTGCTCAGGCAGTAGAAGTATTTCTTGGCATAACCACTGTCAGCTACTACATTCTTGTTAAAGAAGTCAGTTACCTTCAGCCCAGACAGAATAAATAGAGTGACCCACATACTTTTTGGCCCTTTTCCCCAGGCAAGGCATACCATGCCTCTCTTGGTGTCTGTAAGAAACCAGCACATAGCCACCAAGGGCAGCTTAATACACTGCAATGTCTGGGCACTGGGTGACGCTGAAGTCTTTTAAAGATTGCTTAATGCTTTCCACCTGTTTCCAGAGGAACATACATGTGTCAAAGGCACAACCAGACTCCCACTTTCACATCTTCTGCCCAACCTTGGAAGTATTCTGCCTGCAGAAGAATATTTTGCACTGTGTAGTGGGACTACTGGAAAGTCCTTAAAGCTGAATAAAGAATTCTATACTTAGTTCAGGTATACACTTCTGCTGTTTTATCATTAAAATTAAAAGGAAATATGTTTATTGTCTAATTGCTTAGCAATGCCGATATTGCTTTGCTAAATGCTCCATCCCACTATTTTTTGCATCTATAAGAGAAGTTAGGAGGATGTTGCTGCAATAAATTAATTTTCCTGAGGGAGATGAAAGTCCTCTGAGGGTGCCCCATGTGTTCTAATAACCCTGGGCTGTAAAGTTTCATCATGCTGTGCATCCCTTGCTGATTTATTGCCTAGCTAATGGTCTTTAGAGGGGAGACTTGTTAATAATTTTAATTCACTCCACACACAGTTCAACACGGAGAGCATTATGTGTTACCATCACATTGTGAACCTCTAACAGCCCAAAAGACTGACTGAGAAGCAGCCCTCATTCACAAGGAATTAATCAGTACTTAAAGGCAGGAATCCTGTTCAGACAGAGGAACCCCCATCAGGATCCCTGACTTGTGTCTCAAACAACAGAGACTTTCAAAATCCTTTATTAGTTTTTTACAGGATTTTTTTATGAGTGCACAGCATTTCTCACACAGTAACAACAATAAAAATCTAAATAGCTAGTTTAAAAGGCAGAACACTTTGTTGATTATAACTTTAAAAAGATGGGGTATATGATAGAAAAAATCATATTCAGTTTTTGCTGTATACTAAATAATTTTTCTTTTCAACAGAACTGTTCATGGAACAGCTCACGAGCTGCAGAATCCCAGTTTATGTGAATAAAAATCTCCGGTAAATTAGGTTATATGCTTAATGTTTATATTAAAACACTGTTGTGCCTTGAAAAAAAAAAATCAGCTAATTTGTACAACACATCCATGGAAGACATAAGGAGGGTTTAATTTTCCTTAGAAGAATTGTGTTTTATCACTGACTGAAAATGAGACAATTCACTAGGAAAAGAACTCCACACATTTTGCAGTAGTTGCTCATAGAGATATTCTTAGAAGTGATCCTGAATTCAGTGACCCAGCTGCTACAAGAAACCACTAACAATCATGAGGTTGCCATGTAGAAAGGGGGAAAAATACATATACTTGTTTCAAGTTATCAAAAAGTTAATTTTGGGGATATGCTGAATCTGTCTGGAGATAGGGCAGAAATTCCATTGACTTCAAAGAGCACCCAAAACCAGTGAGCATTGATTGGAACAAATTTGGCTTCAATAAATACACTGGATTATATTATAAGCGTCAAAATTAGACTTTACACTTTATCTAGCTACTGGCATTTAAAAGAAAATATAGAAACCCTAAACCAAGTGCAGTGAGAGTTGGCAGGAGGCACAAGCACTATCTGTAACACACCTGAGCACTCTTATTAATTTGATGACTGCTATTAGACACTGAGGGATGAGGATTTAATAATCTATTTTATCAACTGCTTCTCTCCACTGAAGGAAAAGCAGCAGCATACCATTAAAATGCTCTAATCTCCTTTGCAGGATAAATCTTGTTGGAAACATATTTAGGTCAATGAGCTAGACATCTTTATTCCCATTCATTCCAAGCAAGGGTACAGAAAACCAAAATGACTACTGGGATTACTAAGAATGATCAAAATGATGTTATAACAGCAGATTTGTTCTCATGTTAGTCACGTTGCTGTCTATGGCATACATAAAAAAACCCCTTGTGCATTTAGCCTAATAACGTTATGAGAAAGACACAAGGCTGTGTACATCGCAATTATAAAGAAAACAATAGAATTACAGAGAATGTGTGAAACAAAGATCAGATTCTGATCATTTTTTGCTAGAGAACGTATTTATATCTTTTTTTTCCTACAAAAAATCATTCTTTAATTTTGAAGTCTTGTTCTACTGCAAAAGTAGGCACAGATCCATATCCAAACATCAAAATACCCATCTAATACCAGTTTCTAATTGTTTTCCCTTGTCCCTCAACCTAATTTAGTGAATTTGCAGACTTGTTTAGCTTGTTTTGATACAGAAAGAATATTTTCCCTGTACACAGATGAAACTAAGTGAAACAAAGGACAAAAAGTAGGACATTTTATTACTCAAAACATATTTCATAATTGTCTGAAGCATTTCAATTCAATCAAACCCACCCAGTGTTATTGGTAGTCCCATCCAGTGTTGATTTAATCAAGCTGATACAGAGCAGTTGAAATCAGGACCTGGTTCAAGTAGTTTCCTCAACTATAATTTATTTTCCTTGAAACTCGACATATTAGTTTCACCACTTTGACACTTCTGATAATGAAAACTTCAATAGCTTGGTACAGTTGTAAACAACACATGAATAAAAGCCACAGGATCAGCCTTTTTGTCTGTTGCAGATACCTGAGAAGGTTCGGCCACTTCTGAAGGGGACACAGGAATCTGATGTCAACCCAAAGTTGCTCTGTTGGGATGGAAAAAGCCCAGGCAACCCAGGCTGGCTAGAATGGACCTTTGCACAATGAGAGATGGGGGTCCTGGAGGACAAACAGGACATGAGGGAGTCATGTGCTCATCCAGCAAAACAGGCCAAGGACACCGAGTTGTGTCAGCCAGAGCATATCCAGAAAGCTGAGGGAGGGGGATGTCCCACCTTGTTTCAGCACGTGTAAGATGCCATCTGGAGGAGGGTAGTTTTGCACTTCCCTGTACGAGAAACACATTGACACACTTCAGCAACGCTAGTGGAGAGCCAGGTGTGCGGGCAGTGGACTGACACATGTTACACTCTAGAAGGTGGATATACTCAGAGAAGGGTCTGGGAGAAGGCTGAGGGCAGATCCTATTGTTATTTCCAACTGACTGTTAGGAGAATGGAATCAAAGTCTGAGGGATGTACACTGGTAGAACAATAGAAAAAGTTGTCAGAATGGGAATTGCCATCACATATTATGAAAACGGTTTTCATCACAGAAGTACTTAAATACTGAAAGAGGTTGCTTAGAGAGACTTTAAAATCTCTGCCCTTGGACATATTCATAACTTGACTGGACAACCTTCTCAGCCATCAAAGCTAGGTCTAAACTGATCCTGCTTTGAGAACAGAGGGGTTGCACTCAATGATCTCCAAAACTCCCTTCCAGTTTGTTTTATTCTATGTTCCTATGATTATGTTGGATTACATCCCTAGTTTGATTCTACCACAGAGATACGATATGAACACCAGCTTCATTTCAATCATTGTTTTTACAATTGTAAACAATGCTTTTTCTGTCAGTTTTGTCTCATATTGTTCATGTTTTTGAAGTATGGACTTCTCTTCAAATTTTGTGATTGCCAACTACAGTGGGGTTGAAACAGAGATACAAGCTTTTCTACATTTCTCAAAATTTGATTTGTAGCCAACATGAGTTATCAAGGTAAAAGTGTGGTTTACTATTTATGCCATATCTAATTTATTTCCATTTTGGTTGTAGTATTTGTTTTGAAATAACCATGATAAATGTATTACAAAAATGATAGAACTGCTTCTTAAAATTCTATTACCGTATTACGTATTCGAATGTTAACGTTTAACCCTAGATCAAGTGATTTATTCACTGCATCCTCCAACTGGCAAAGATGTATTACATATATGTAAAGAATAAGCAAAATCTCTCTAATAAATGTAGCCAAGATCTATTAAATATCATTAACAGTGATCAAAGAAAAAACAATGTAATCCAGAAAATAGCATATAAACTGAGGAGAAGGCAGATGTTCTATTGTGGTCTGTCGTATTTTCCTATATAACCTTTTTGTGCTAACCATCTCACATTCCTGTTCTTTCCTAGTAAAGTTTAGCACTCTATTCAAAATTTTTAGCTATTTATTGTTGTACAAATTAGATTAGGCACATGATATCAGAATTTATATAAAATTTGAAGATTATGTCAATCTGCAACATCGTATCATATCCAAAAAGCACAACAGGATGCCTGTCTTCTCAAATCCTTCTTTCTCTTGTTCAGAAAAAAAACCCAAAAAATCTATTAGAAAATAATTTTTCATTTCAGTGTGTCTCAGAAGTAGAAAAGTAGATTCAATGAGGAAGAAGCAAGGGAAGACAGCAGGTGAAAGGAACAACTGACTGAGTATGGTTCCTCTAGAAAGATACAGTAGAAACAACACATAACTTACAATTCACAATATCAACTGAGTTTAGGCTCTCCATCTTCATGAAGTATTTTCAGGAATATTCTAAAAATACTTTCTTGTTTGTCTGATCTAAGATTCACTGAAGTTAATGGAAAGATTTCCATTAGTGGGGATAACATGACTGTTTTGGGACATAGTTTTGGCTTTATGGATTGAACTCCAGGAAATCTATGCAAATAGTAGAATTTATCAAAAAGGATGGAGGGATTATATTCTAAGGGTCATTTATTACTACTGTGTCCCTGCAGAGCAAGTAAGAATAAATACAACTAATTTCTAGCAGTATTTTTTCATTGAGATTAATGGTTTATGTTGCATGCCATGCTGTATTCTATGCTTGTTATACTCTCTGTTTTTTAAGTAGATATTGTTTACATTGTCTCACAGTATCCTCATGGGCAAACTCAGGAAGTGTGGACTGGATTAGTGAATTGAGAACTGGCCGAACAGCAGATCCCAGAGCGTCATAATCAGTGGCACAAAGTCTAGTTGGATACCTGTCACTAGCGGTGTCCCCCACCGTTCAATACTGAGCCCAGTAGCATTTAACTTATTCCTCAGTGGCTTGGATGATGGGGCAGATGCCTCCTCAGCAAGTTTCCTGACAACACAAATATGGGAGGAGTGGCTGATACCCCAGAGGGCTGTGCAGCCCTTCAGAGGGACCTTGACTGACTGGACAGCTGGGCAGAGAACTGTCTGAAGTTTAACAAAGGCAAGGGCAGAGTCCTGCACCTCATGCACCAGTGCAGGCTGAGGGCTGACCTGCTGGAAAGCAGCTCTGAGAAGGACCCTGGTTTCCCAGTGGATAACAAGCTGTCCATGAGCCAGCAGTGCCCTTGTGGCCAAGAAGGCCAATGATATCCTGGGGTGCCTCAGGAAGAGCATTGCCAGCAGGTCAGGAGAGGTGATCCTGTCCCTCTACTCAGCTCTGGTAAGGCCACATCTAAAGTGCTGCCCAGTTCTGGGCTCCTCAGGACAAGAGAGTCATGGAACTCCTGGAGCAGGTCCAGCAGAGGGCTATGGAGATGACAGAGCATCTGGAGATATGTTGGGAGAGTTGGGCCTGCTGAGCCTTGAGAAGAGGTGTCTAAGAGGGGACCTCATCAATGTCCATCAGTATCTGAAGGGAGAGTGTCAAGACGATGGAGCTCCAAGCAATAGGACAAGAGGCAACAGCAGAAACTGATGCACAAGAAGTTCCACCTGAATATGAGGAAGAACTTCTTTCCTGTGCAGTGACCAAGCACTGAACAGATTGCCCAGAGAGGGGGTGGAGTTTCCCTTACTGGGGGTATTCACGAACCCTCTGGATGCAATCCTGAGCCATGTGCTCTGGGATGGCCCTGCCTGGGCAGGGAGCTTGCACCAGATGACCCACTGTGGTCCCTTCCAACCTTACCCATTCTGTGACTCTGTAAATCATGTTAAGAACCAGAAAGACCTTTTGCCACTAAAGCTCAGTTCTGTAAAGGACTGCTCTAAAATTTCCAAATGAAATATTCATCAGAATTCAAATTATAACAAAATTAGAACAGTAATATTGACTAGCTGCAATTGAACACTAATTGCTTGTCACGTTGATTGTGGTGAATATTTTTCATTATATACATAATTATATTTATATATTATGCTGTAGCACTCCTGTTCTGTAATGAAGAATCTGATTTTCTGGGGTAATACTATTTTCTGAGGTAATAATATAAAATAATTTATATGTTAATAGTATGAAAAAGCAATGCATTGATTACTTTAGAATCACAGCAGAATTCTCCCCTATGACTAATCATGTATTCTGGTGTTCTTCCAGTCTAATATCCCTCTGCAGAGCTTCCATGAATCTTTAATTCCCTTCTAACTCAGTGATGCCAGAATCACTTTTCATCATCATATTCACTCAGCTGAATTCAAATGAACTCCACAAAACAAAGTATCAGACATCTTTCTAAGGCTGATTGTTTCACAAGTTAGGAGCTATAATAAAAGAATATTAAGTTCCATTACCCCATACATTCTTGTTAGAGTTTTCAAACAATATTTCCTCTGATTGTTACAGATACTTGGGAGTATAACAAGGTGGGAAAACAAAAACTCTTTCAATACCAAAAGAGATCCTTTGGAAAAATTCATTCCATAAAACTGGTAAGCTTTAATATGTTCTTTCATTGCAGAAGTATTTCACTAAAACTGTAAAGAGAAAGGTTGTCTACATAACAGGATTTTTTTCTCTTTGGTGAGTGTTATCTATTGCTGCTCATAACCCTTCATTTATTATTTAGTTATGCGGATTTTTCTTTCTTATTTTTCTTGACTTTTGGCACTGTATTATATTTATATTGTATGTTAATATATCATATATCCATAAAATTTCTTTACTGCTTTTAGATAAGCTTNTTAAATTATGGAAAAAATATATTGCATATATTACATATTTTAATTTATAAAAACCACATAGACATATCTAACCCTTATGATACCTAATCCTCTCTCACCATGTTAAATCTGCCTAAATTTCT
Source organism: Scytalopus superciliaris (assembly GCA_013400415.1). NCBI lineage: Eukaryota > Metazoa > Chordata > Aves > Passeriformes > Rhinocryptidae > Scytalopus > Scytalopus superciliaris. The sequence continues at coordinate 30,125 of VXBX01004988.1, forward strand.
GATTTCTCCCTTTGAGGGGCACAACTTTACCTTTGACTATAAGACAATATGCGGTAGTTACCTTCACGAGTAAAAATTTATTACCAGCTCTTGATACTACTTTTGGAAACAGTACAGCTGAGAAGATGCAGCATAACTCTACTGAGTGACAGAACACAGTTGGTGTAGCCCTTTTACTGAGAGGTGGCAGGAAAAACAAATTGAGAGAAGAATTCAGAAGAAAAAATAAATCATCAGCAAACTCCCAACTTCATTGAGGCAGGTCTGCAGGAGCTGAGAGCACACAACTTCACTAACCCAGCAGAATTACCAGTAAGCTCGTGATTCTCCTTTACTACCTGCTGCCCTTCTCCTGGTGGCAAGGCAAGGAGTCTATTCCTTCCACTCTGGCTCAGCACAGCTGACCAGCATGGGGTATTGGAGCAGTTCACCCCAGTTCCTCCTCCCTGTTATGCAGATTAGATCACATGTAGAACAAAGTGCGTACATAATGTAAGCAATAGAGCAAAATTTATAGGAAGGGAGTGCAGTATATTGAACATTTATATTGCAAGGTAGCCTACTTTCATAAAGAGATGAAAAATCTCCCTTGATTTTTTTTTTCTTCCCTTTTTTTAATTTCTCCCTTTCAGTTCCTGTTTTTCTTGATTGTCTGCAGAAATAACCATCTAAAGATATTCTCAGTATCAAGAATACACAAAAGCAGTACACTACTATCTACCAAATTGTGCCATCCATGAGATCAAAACCAGAAGCCAATACCAACAGTTCTTCAATGTCATCATTTTCTGAGACAGTTTTATTAGAGCTACAGCTAATAAACAATGTTTTCAATATGGGGCAGTGGACTCTGAAAGCATGGTCTGACCAGATGGGTACAAGGATACAGACAAATAAATAATTAAAGATAAATGAGGCTTCACAGCCCCTGCAGGAAATGAGTGGCAGATCTCATGCTNTTCTCTTCACTATGTCTCTTGTTCCTTCTTAATGATGGAGAGAAATGCAAGAGTAATGTAATTTTAGTTTCTGCTTTGCTATATCCTTAAACTAATACTTACAAAAATAATTTCGTTTTCAAAATCTATTCATTTTTGCACTATTACATTGTTTTCTTAAGTCAATTACATAGAAAATGAAATATTTAAATTTTAAATATTTTATAATGTATTATATCTATATTTATTATATATGTTTATTATAATGCTAGGGAAAATCCATATTAAATTATGGAAAAAATATATTGCATATATTACATATTTTAATTTATAAAAACCACATAGACATATCTAACCCTTATGATACCTAATCCTCTCTCACCATGTTAAATCTGCCTAAATTTCTGATTTCTCCCTTTGAGGGGCACAACTTTACCTTTGACTATAAGACAATATGCGGTAGTTACCTTCACGAGTAAAAATTTATTACCAGCTCTTGATACTACTTTTGGAAACAGTACAGCTGAGAAGATGCAGCATAACTCTACTGAGTGACAGAACACAGTTGGTGTAGCCCTTTTACTGAGAGGTGGCAGGAAAAACAAATTGAGAGAAGAATTCAGAAGAAAAAATAAATCATCAGCAAACTCCCAACTTCATTGAGGCAGGTCTGCAGGAGCTGAGAGCACACAACTTCACTAACCCAGCAGAATTACCAGTAAGCTCGTGATTCTCCTTTACTACCTGCTGCCCTTCTCCTGGTGGCAAGGCAAGGAGTCTATTCCTTCCACTCTGGCTCAGCACAGCTGACCAGCATGGGGTATTGGAGCAGTTCACCCCAGTTCCTCCTCCCTGTTATGCAGATTAGATCACATGTAGAACAAAGTGCGTACATAATGTAAGCAATAGAGCAAAATTTATAGGAAGGGAGTGCAGTATATTGAACATTTATATTGCAAGGTAGCCTACTTTCATAAAGAGATGAAAAATCTCCCTTGATTTTTTTTTTCTTCCCTTTTTTTAATTTCTCCCTTTCAGTTCCTGTTTTTCTTGATTGTCTGCAGAAATAACCATCTAAAGATATTCTCAGTATCAAGAATACACAAAAGCAGTACACTACTATCTACCAAATTGTGCCATCCATGAGATCAAAACCAGAAGCCAATACCAACAGTTCTTCAATGTCATCATTTTCTGAGACAGTTTTATTAGAGCTACAGCTAATAAACAATGTTTTCAATATGGGGCAGTGGACTCTGAAAGCATGGTCTGACCAGATGGGTACAAGGATACAGACAAATAAATAATTAAAGATAAATGAGGCTTCACAGCCCCTGCAGGAAATGAGTGGCAGATCTCATGCTCGGAGCATTAACATGACATGAATTCAAAAGGTCTGAAATTTATGTGGACTGTTAACACTGCACACATGTGCACAAACACATGCAATTGCTTAATCAGTCCTGGCTCTGTTTTCATGGACCAGCCCTAGGTTAGAAAGGGTGAATGCTTCCAATCAATATCCAGTTGTTAGAGTAACAGCCATGTCCGTTCTGGATGGCTGAGCGGGTGAAAACATGTTTGTTCTACTTAATGTGACACAGTCCCGTCAAATTAACAAGCACAAGAGCAGAAGCAGGCTTGCTTAATGGGCTGAAGTCAGTTCCACAGAGAATTTATTATCAACACTCAACCAATAGATCTGAAACCTCATTACTAAAGGTTTTATTTGCCGATAATAACTAAAGGCACACTTTATGTACATAGGTGTTGTCTAATTTTAAAGATACAGCATGTTACACTACTTAGTAAACAGATTGTCCTTAAATTGACATAACCTCAAGATCACATCTGTATGTTATGTGGGTAGTAAAGTTATATAGACAAGCCCCTGTTTGGTTAAACTACAATAGGTACTAACCCTGTAAATGCAAAGAATTTCCTTTTCCTCCTGTGAGTCAATGGTACCTGTACAGGACCAGCAAGAAACCTGAGCCCCAACACGTGAGCCTAATCAAGGTCTGACACACAAACTGTAGCTCTTGTGTGTTTTGCCAGAACAGAGTAATGGAGAGTGGTTAAAAGTCAGCTTCAGTCTGGGCCAGCTCTTTGCCACAAGCATGCAGAACTACTTGACATGTGGTGGTCAATTTCTGATAATTGGATTACCAGATTCTCTTCCCTTTTTCATTCCTATGAGAATGATGTCTGGATGTAATAGACATAGTCAATCATAGTAATTCAGAAAAACTCCTTTTGATCAGATATGGCTGGAATTTGTTTTACTTGATAGCTCTTGATGCTCAGCTATGAGATATGCAGGGATGCAGCACAGATAATTTTGCTATGCAGAGGGAGACAAAGATGAGGAAAGACAGAGATGCAGAGCTGGGTTTACTTTTCCTGTGGGAATGGAAAAGTGAAGATGGCAACTGATGTTTGTGGAGGAATCTTTTTCTTTCCATGTCTAACCTAGCTTTCCAGAGCTCTCAGCCTTTTGTTTTCCTCAGCTATCTGCTGCCACAGCCAAATGATTACTTTGCCTTCACACAGAACTAGCCTTGAGCATTCCCTTGTGCAAAGGATAATTTTACATAGTTCATAGCCTTGACCATTCCTGGTTGATTTCCACTGGGAAATCAAATTCAGCAGATTGCAAAATTAATTCCCTGCCACATTTCAAAAAATACACTGTAAACTACAGAAAGGCTTAGGAATTCATATGGGAAATTTTAATATCAGTGTACCTCTACTTGATGTTGCTCTCTGTAGTTCTCATTTTTGCTTCTAAAATGTGTAGATTAAATTAGTGATCCAACACTAAAAAATCAATAAAAATGAAGCAGAATAATTAGTTTCTGAGAAGATCTAATAAAGGAAAATGTTAGGCCCACATGCTAAATTCTCTTCTAAGTAGGTTTGAAGGAAGTGTATAATCAAAATTATTCAGTAGAAAACCATCAAAATTGTTACACAGAAAATCTTATTTTCAGATATTTTTATGGTTATTATCCTGCCTAAAAGATCTGCTTACTACAGACAGCTCAGAATTGTAAGTGAAAAAAAAAAAGCCTTATATGCTTGAAAACAGAAATGTTTTGGCTGCAGCTGAACAACCTTTGATTAGGAGATGCTGCCACTTAAGAATGATAGGATTTGGAATTCAGGTGTTTGTTTTGTGAGGTAGTGAGGAGGGTGAGACAGAAAGACACAGATCACACTCAGTGGTCTCTCTACTTGAGCAGAGATATGACCAAAAGACATGCAAGAGATCCATGGTTATTCCACATTTTTTATATATTGGAACAAAACTGCTAAAATATTGCAGTTCTGCAATGTATGCTGAAGCAGGTATACTTTTGAAATACAAAAAAATTTAGTGAAGAAAATCTGAGGTGTGGGAAGGTCTAACCCACCAGTCGCTCACTAATATAGTTTGCATCTCATAATTTGTTTCAAATACAATTTTCTATAATAAAACAAAATAATCAATTTGATCAATGAATCAACCCGTCAAAGCTTTGGCAGCATCTTGAATTCACAATAGTTAATGAAGAAAAGCAAATATAGCCCTATTTAAGGGAAAAAAAAGGATAATTATTCTAGCATTTGGCAGAACTCTCTAAGGATTTCTTTCCTTGAATGTTTTATGTTAAAAGTTTTTATACCTCCTAAATCCCAATTTAATTATTTCTCTGCTTACCAGACCTTGCATCAGTTTTATTAATTTATATTTGCCTTTGAATTTTTCAGCAACACCCTCCTGCTCTCTCTCTGCTGGGGAGTTACCAATATTACCCATTGCATTTAAAGAGAAGTCACATGGCAGAGAAAAAGGGAGAAGAAAGGGAAAAGAAACCACCTGTCTTATTTGGGACTTAACTGCATGAACATATGGAGGTGGGCACAGTTCATGTCTGGTTTAGAGAGCTTTCATTGTTGAAGTGTAATCCACACCCAACAATCTGTAGCTTTATATGTCGCATGCTAAATTTCCAGTTCATCAGGAATTTAAGCAAATTTAAGATTTACGAAGGGGAACATTGAAAAATTAATTGGGGTGAGATCCAGGCACAAACTCAGTTCTATTTTTTTACTGATTTAGGGAGAAACGGTCTCATCTGTTTTGTTCTGCCATTTTCTCTTGCTGTGGCCTCAGCTGCATCCCTTTCCAGACATCATAACAACAGTCTGTGATCAGAAACTGTCAAATTAAACAGAGAGTTTTGAAGAGTTTAGCCAACAGGTAAAAAACTGACACCTTGGGATTTCATCTGAAAACTGAATGATGAAGTGCAAAGCATTTTGAAATAGACTAGGACTATGCCTGTTTCAGAGACAAGGGAGAAAAAAATCTTGCTATTCTGTGACATGTGTCAGTCAAAATCCAGGAGTTTTTTAAAGACAGGACAGATACTTGGATACCTCTGCCTGGTGATAAAATCCTCTAAATCTGTTGGCACTAACAGCTCAACTGGAAGCAACACAGAATTATATCATCTTCTTTAAAAGAGGACATGTACAAGACGAGTGATTATATGATAAGAGAATAAACAGCGTAAAATTAGTGTTCATGAATAGTCAGCATTTTTACATATTTTACTTTTGATTGTAATATAGTATTTTCTTATGTCTAAAATGACATACTCATTCTAAGACTATTTGCATTATGAAGAGTGTTGCCATCTGGTCAAAGGAGGTGATTTTCCCCCTTTGCTCAGCACTGATGAGACACAGCTGGTGTGTTGGGTCCAGTTCTGGGCTCCCCAGTACAAAAGAGATGTGTACTTAACTGGTGTGAATCCAGTGAAGGGCAACAAACATGACTGAGGGATTAAAACACCTGTCACATGAGGAAAGCTGAGAGAGATGGGTTGTCCAGGCTGGGGAAGGTTTCTGGGGATCTCAGCTATAGGTGTAAGTGATGGTAGGGGAGAAGAGGTGGAGCCAGATGGTAGTGCCCTGTGACAAGAGGAAATGGAAAAAAATAAAAACACAGGAAATGCAATTTACACTTACATAAAAATCTGGTTACTCTGTGAGTGGTCAAACAGTGCAACAAGTTGCTCAAGGAGGTCATGGAGCCTTCAGCACTGAAGATACTAAAACTCCAACTGAACGAGTTCCTGCTGTAGAAAGAGTTGGGCTGGATGATTTCCAGCAGTCCCTTCCAAACTCAGCCATTCTATGACTTCGTGATTTTGTATGCTAAGAGTTTACAACCACCTCTCTGTATAACTGCAGTTGCAGGAAGGAAGCCCAGGCACAGACCATCTTGTGCCCAGACCATGTCCAGAATTTGGATGACCCTGGGTTCAGAATCTCCCATCAGCAGTTACCTGATCCTTAACTAGATTGAGACACACAAACTCCTGGTGTGCAGAGGATGTTAAAGGAGCACAAAAGAAAGTTGGATTCAGTAAAATGGGCAGGAGTTACTTGTAGAGGAATATCACTAGCACATTTCTGAAAGTAAACACCATCCTAGAACACCCATTAAACAAATTTAATTCAATTCTGATACCAAAAAGATCTGTCGCTAATTATTATTTATAATGTATCAGGTTATAATGGTTTAGTTATTTGTTCTTTTGTATATCTTTCTAAAGACTGACTTCCCCTCTTGGCTTCTTCATATCAAAATATGTTATAAACATCACAGCTGTTTAGTGCAGAGAGCGCAGGTGTGTATTGGTTTCAAGAGTCACATAGGACAATTTTCTGGCCAATAATATGTGAATTCACTGAATGTTGGCAGGAGATTGAAACGGGAAATGGAGGCTGAACGTATGTACAAGAACGTACTCAGAACAGACATCTGCCATCCTTATACAGATGTACAGCATCAGAGGAAAACAAGGCAATGCAATGTATCTTATGCTTAAGAGAAGGAGCTCTTAAGAACTCCATCTAGAGCTCTGGATGTAAATAGTTTTCAGGGGAAAAAAAAGCACTTTTTGCCTTCCCTAACATCACAGCTTGAAGAGGTGAAAAGCAAGAGCTGTAGCCAAGCAACAACATATAATCCTAAAGACTCCTTCTCACTTCAAAGCAAAACAGCCTCAACCCACCAGCCCATCATTTCCCCATGAAGGTAGGCAACATAAAGCACAGCCTGGACACAAACAAGCAAAAGCCTTTGTGTTTCATTGCTCCTCCAAAATAAATAAACAAGACTTATGAACAGATTAAGCTCTTTAAATATATTTCGGATACCTCCTTTCATCAGAATGTGATGCACAACTGACAGGCAAACTGCTAGAAAACATAGACTGTTTGGACTGGAAGCACTTTAGATGATCATAGACAAAACGTCTGTGCAGATTCATGTAGGATTTTTCTGTACAGTAAACCTAGACCTTTACAGTTAATTGAATTGCTGGTTTACTAGAAATAAATCAGTTTTAATAAATAAAAATAAAAATGCTAGATTCTTAAATTATAAAAATGTCCTCACACAATTAAACTCTGGGGTTTAGATATAAAGTCAACTAACTAATTGAAACTTACAATAGTAAGTCTTTGGGAAAAGTCAGGTTGTATCCCACTCTTAAAAAAAAAGCTTTTCCAAATGTCCATTTGTAGTTAAAAGATATTAAATTTGCTCTAATGCAGTCATACATTTGCCTATCCATGAACACATGCTCTGTTTTCCTAGCTGGGTGTAGTGCTGGCACTGTTCTAAAATAAAAAAACCAAAACTCTTACAGAAATAGTTTCACGGAGGTTATGAAGCATTACTAGTTATGTCTTGGCTTACCAAACGAAAACACAAGCTATTTCCCATTTAACCGTCTGCCCTAAGCCGTTAGTTCTGCAGGCAAGACACATTCCTCCCTCCTGCCCTTCATTCCCTTCAGACCAGAGGACCTTAATAACAAACCCAGTGTTAATCCTTCAGAAAAAGATGATCATCAAGAAAATGCGAGTTTAGGAAATGCTGCCACCTTGCAGCAGATGCCTGAGGACAGAAGGCATGTTGCATTGCTGCTCTTGCCTCAGCTCCCTTACTTGGCACTTGGACGACGAGAGATCTGAATTGCAGATGGTACTGAGAATTGTTGATGAAAAAAACGAGCTCTCTCTCTTTCTCTCTCTCTCTCTCTCTCAAGTTGTCTCTTTAGCAATAGCTGTCAACAGGCCAGATGAGAGAGTGTGATTAAAGCTAAAATGTCCAAGTCTGCCATATATGAAGAGAATGCTTTGAAGAGAGAAACTAGAATGGACACTTGTTGGTAGCAGTATGTAAGTGCATTCCATCCTTTTCAAGGCTATATGTAGAGAAGGAAATAGCTAAAACACTCAAATAGCTTTTCCCATATGTAAAAGGCTTCTATTTACTTTCTAAATCACCTTTTCTTTCAGTGGAGGAGATGTAGAAGAAGGGAGGAAAGCTTCACTTAATGTTAATTTTCCTAATAACTGGCTTTGTTTATAACATGCTAACTCTCAAATGGGTGCACTACAGCAATAGCGCCCTAAGTAGCATGTACCTACAATTAGATAAATTAATGCAGCTAAAAAATGGTGCAACCATTAGGTAGCTCACACACTGTAAACATCTTTTCCACTTCAGTTGCTGAAGTACTTAAGTTGCTTTGACATTCACTGCTATTTAATAAAGTGAGAAAGGATGTAATTCTGTTAATTGGTGATCAATACAGCCTGCATTATATTTGACTCAACAGTTTGCCATAATAACATTATCAGTTACTGAGTGGCATTTTCCTTCTCCCACAATTTACTTGTAACACTACACATGACAAGATATTCAGTGGGCCATTATCACAGGAACATAAAAAATACAACCACCTACCTAAGACGAATGTGTTATTCTCAGGGTTTCAGTATAACCAAATAAATGCTGCTGGGAGAAACTCTAACATGAAAGGCATTTTTTCTTACTTAAATTCTCTCCCAATGGACTGACACAACTTTTAACTGAAAGTGAGTAGAACCAATGTGATGAATGGCAGGCCAAAAACTTAACTAGAGATGCACATTTGTTATTGTGAGATATGCAGCTTTACCAAAGTCACATCCAACCCGCACATTATCTTAGATAATCACTTGTAAGATGTCTCAGGTGAAATATGTCTTAACCTTCAGAGATAAGACAAAATTACAACTGAAGTATATTGCTCTAGGTTACTGCAGTGCAGATTCCACAGGAATGCTTGTATTGCGTTGGAATAAATTTCAATTCATCTCATGAAAGCTATGTGGCAAGCTGTTGGTATATGGCAGCTCTCTGTGATTAGATACATTCTACTGTGGTATAGCCTCTTTTCCTTTTGCAGTTGCCTTTTCATAACATTTTGCAGTCAGGAAATGATTCATGGTGAGTAATTTGACAAATTTAGGTGATACATACAGAACCTACACAAGGGCACAAGAGGCTGTCTTTTGGGAACAAACAGGAGAACTGGGGCATGAATATATCTTTTTGCAGCAAATTTGTTTACAGATGTGTAAGTGTGCTCATTATTTTAATGTACAGACTCTTTGAAGCATTTTCCTATGATGATCTGAAAATACAACATTGCAAAAAAGTAATTTCTGGGACTGTTAGGGGTAATTACTTTTATTCACCAAAAGAAATCCTCAGGGAGATGTGCATAACTTCAAAATCCAGACAGGACTTTAACAACCTGTGCAGCTTTACCTAGATATGTGTTGATGTCAAATGGGTGCTTAAGGATTTTGTAGACAGACTTGTGCTAGGTTTGAACAAGATGCCCTAAGCACACGTGGCAATGTGGCTGGGGAATTATTGAACACAAATACATCATAGCTCTGTGTATATAGGTGATTAGCCCAGGTCTGGCTGTGTGCATGGCAGGATTTTGGTACCAGATCATCTGGAATTGTTGCTTCTCGTTGTGAGCACGCTCTCAGAATTAGTCAGAGGAACACAGGCACTTTGTGAGAATAAAGTGGGTAGACAATATGAGTAATTTTTCACACTCCCTAAGGAGTTTTTCTTTTGGTTGGTAAAATACAACTTGGACTAGAAAAAGGCAATTTTGTGCAATTGCTGTGGTTTCTCCTGCCTTTACTGCCTCAGACAGTATCTGTGGAAACTCATCCTCTAGGAATTAGTTGAAGTTCTTTTGCATGACTAGTGTATCAGAAAAGGTCATTAGTGCAATTATTGTCCATTAATATCATTATCCTTACATAATGCTCCAAAAATAATTAGAAAATGATATAATAGGAGATCTTTGGCTCAAAAAAGTTATCTTTAGCTATATATGTTCATGAACTCTAAATTTCCACCTGGAAACCACAACAGAAGCTTATAAAGCAGATTTTGCATTCTAAAGGTTTTACTTGCTTAAACTCAATCATCTGTGGGTGTGTAAGCATTTTAATTTGCACATTTACCAACCAGAACCACATTTATCTACATTATCTTGTCTATAAACAAGAATTATATATAGTTACTGCAGTCTAAATAAGCTGATAGGCTACTAAAGAGTGGTCTCATGGAATTCCTGTTCACCGAGCAAGGGCAAATCAGTTTGAAAATCAGTTATGTCAGTAGCCTTAGCACTAGTTATGGGTCCAAGCATGGGGAGGAAGCTACATTTGGAGAGGGACTGATGGGGAGAGTAGTGAGGGAAGGGAATGACTCTTGGAATAAAATAGAAAATCATTCTCAGCTTCTTATTATTTTATGTGATCTTTTTTACTTTGCTTGCAAACATGGACTTTTTGGAGCAAGTCCAGAGGAGGCCACAAAGATGATCAGAGGGCTGGAGCACCTCTCCTATGTAAACAAGCTGAGAGCTGAGGTGGTTCAGCCTGGAGAAGAGAAAGCTCCAGGGAGACCTTGGAGCTCCTTCCAATGCCTAAAGGGGCTCCTACAGAGCTGAAGAGAGATTTTTGACAAGGCAATGTAGTGATAGAACAAGGGGGAACAGCTTCAAACTGAAAGAAGGAAGGTTTGGATTGGATATTAGGAAGAAATTCTTCCCTGTGCGAGTGGCGAGGCCCTGACACAAGTCCCCAGAGAAGCTGTGGCTGCCCCATCCCTGGAAGTGTCCAAGGCCGGGTTAGATGGAGCTTGAAGCAACCTCGGCTAGTGGAAGGGATCCCTTCTCATGACAGGGGGGTTTGAAATGGATGATCTTTAAGGTTGATTCCAACCCAAATCATTCTATGATTCATTTTGAATGAGAGAAGCTAACTAATATGTATCCTTTTAAAGTATAACATATGGTACAGATTTTCTGTAAAGTGTCTTAAAAATATATGTGATATAAAAAAAAGATGACTAAATGTTTCAGAACTCAAACCACCAGATAATGTTCCCTGCAGCAGTCAAGAAATATGAAAATTCAGAAGTGATACATGCATTTTGTCACTCTGACACACAAGATCTTATGCCTTTTTGAGGCACTGTAGGTATGAAAAATAACACAGTTTTTTTAGGTAACACTTGGTTCTAGTGAAGAAGTAGCTATATACAGAGAAATGTAGTGTATCTGCGATGCCTGTCACTGGTTATACATGATGTCTAGAGGGCATCAAAAGCTTCTTGCCTTCTCAGATGGCTTAACCATAGTGCCTACTGAGTGTCTGGATTTCCCAGAAATTTCAAATATCACTATCACTATCACTATATCAAAAGGAAAAAGACCAGTGCTAGTTCACCCCATCCTACTGCAAACTGGAGGGACTGGCTCAGCTTAGTCTTGCAGCCACAAAAAGACAGTGGGGTGGAGGCTCAGGCATACTTCCAGTTTGAAAACATACATTCCAGTTTAAATGAGGAGAGAGCCTAGAATTGGCAGTATGCACCTTTCTGCCCTGGTATATCAGTCTTCCATGTTCATGTAGAATAAACATATAAATCTACTCTATCATTTCCATGCATGTTCTCAATTTCGATCTGAATTAAAACAGGAAGACCCACATAACTACATCATCATCATTCGCCAAGAAAAATAAGAAGTAATACAATTTTGTGAATAGGGTATTGACTTAGTACTCAAATATCTATTCTTTTTGGCCTTGCCAGTGGCCTGTCTTCTGCCTTCAGATAATTTACTTCCTCTCAGCCTCAGTATTCTCTCTCTGCACAATAGAATTATTATTTTGTCTCTTTTTGTAAAATACTCCAATATCTATACAAGAAAAAATGTTTCCTAAAATCCAACTTCTCATTTTAATGGACTCAAATTATATTTAGTGTCTTTTCTAAACTATCTCAGAGGATGTTTTCAAATGCAAATTATTGTCAATGTTTAATTATTTATTTTAGCCAATATAAGTTCTCAAATTAATTTCTTCTTTCTTTCCATAGTAAAGTAGGTTTCTTGTCTGCATTTTTCAGGTGCACAGAAAAATGTTACATCATTCCTAATTTTTACGATTGTGACTAACTGATAACTCTTTGGAGACTGAAAGACACAGGTTATTTTCTGTGTAACAGCAAGTTAACAGATCCATGATCTCAACTGGGAGCTTTGTCCACTTTATTAAACAGTAATTAATTACATGCATAATGGGTAATTTAATAATCTATATGGCTGTCAGTGAAAGAATATCTTATTTTTAATTATCTATTTTGTGCATTCTTGAGGTAGATTTCACTGTTCTTTTCTATGAAATTTTAGGATGAGTATAATGATGTTGTGCTGAGAAGAAAATGTATTTTTAATCCCCTTGAATTAAAGTTCACTGTTTATTGACCAAGATATTCCAAGAGGATTTGAAAAAACCGGAACTCAAACCAAATCAAGCAACCAACCAAAACAAACAAACAAACAAAAAACCAACAAACTAAAACAAACCATGGAGAAACAGGCAAAAAAAGAGGAAAGAAAGTGGGATATGAAATCAGGTAAGTCCTGAAACAAATTACAGTGTTTAAGGTCTTTTAGAGCAGAGTTATGAAAAAGCCCCAATCCTGTAAATGTTTGTTTACATGTAAAACTTTGAATATATGAGTAGTTTCATTCCTTTAAGACCCCAGAAACAACAGTGAAGCTTGAAATCGCATCCCTCTAAGTGAAATTCTGGCTCTCCCCTGACTGCTCTGTGCACTGCCATTCTGAAACCCAGCATGACCACCAAGAGCACAAAACTGGTGCTTTCAATTGTTTGGCTTATTGTGAACATATATTACAGAAACTATAAAATTCTCAAGTTCTCTGAAATTAGACAAGGTAGGAGATACCTGAACTCCAGTTATACCATGAAACTGTTTGAAGAACTCTAAAAAAACAGATACATTTTCACATCAATCAAGCAGAGACAGAAAAGGAAAATAATTCATGGCATAACTACATAAATTTTGACTTATGTGAAATGACTGCTATGCTGCTAAAAAAATTAATGAATTCTGCAAAAACAATGAAATCCTGATTCATAAATCCCCATTCTGACTCTCACTAGGTGAGATTCTGGCAGATCCTGATTCATTGTTCATAATTGCTTGGAACTGATGGGCTGGCTATTAAAGAACTAGTTTATGACTTATGAGAGGTAAACGAGCTTTTAGTATTCTAGTTTCCATCCACTCATTCATTCACTCCCTCCAAAATGGGGGTAGATTTTAATTATTTGATACTGTCTGTTGTTTCTTCATTTTTGAAGAAGACGGTCATTTGAGGGAAGAAAAAAAAAACCTTAAATTTCCATTTCTATACCACTTACAGCAAGTGGTCAAAGAGCAGATTATTACATGCTGTATATCCAATTTATTCTAGGTATATAATAATGTGCACCATGAGAATAATTTATAAGCCATGAACTAAACAACTCTTGTAGATAGTATCTATATCTGTTGACTACTAGAAGACAGGAGTCCACAGGAGTTGAAAGCAATTCAAAAAAGATATATTTAAAAAATAATAGGCTAACAAGACAGGAAGTATTATTCCCAATTAATAATTCAAACACATGGACTTGAAACTAACATTCAGAACACAAAACCACACCAAGTGCTGCACTGATCGTCTTATTTACTCAAGTTTAGGATGTAGATCACCCTGAAAAAATCAGCTGTCAAAAGCAGAGAAATGCAACTTTTCAATATTTCTCTCACAAATTGCATCAAGTTGTCTCCATTTAATAACAAACAAAAAAACCTAACCAAAACCTGTTTTGTTAAAGTACAAGGAGATAATAAAGTTTTGAACATTCTTGGAATTCTTTGACAAAGAATTTAAAACATGTTTTTGCTTCCATTTAGACATGCTCCAGCACAGAAGTTGTTAATTCAAAATGTCATGTCTGTGATACTGTCAGGCCTTTTGTGAATGTAAAAGCAAAGTGAATGTACACGTTTTTGTTATTGCCACCAGCATTCATGATCTTGGACCAGTGGGACACAGCATGTGTGAATGAACAAATTTCTGCAGACTGAGGAGAGGGTTTTGAAAGTTAATGCCATTGGCAAATGTTCCTAACAACTCCCCTCCAATGCCCTGTGGAAGAGAACACGAGCACAGTAGCAACAACACACCATGTCTCATGAAGCACAGCCCTGGGAAGGACGGCCATGCAGCCCTTGCCCAGAGCACTCGCACATGGGATGAAGAGATGCCCTGTTGGGTGGTGCTCAGAGAGCCTGGGGGACAGACCAGCCGTGGCTGGTGTGCTCTCAGCATTCTGCTCTTTCCATCATCTGCCAAGAGTATGCACAACCTTTAAGGCCAACACCATTAGAACATTTCTTGGAAAGTGTTACTGTGGTTTGCTGGAGCAAGCCAAGTTTAGACTGTGCTGCATTTGTGAGCACATGTGTTGTAGTAATCTTTCAGGGTAATGCATTGGCAGCAGTGGGAGACATTTTATTTTTACAATTGCTTGTGCAGTAGAAGCATATTCGTCTGCACTTAAATACACTTTATGGTTGTTCACATTAGGGGCAAATTTTCAAAGAGCTGCTAAGGCTTTTGGCCAGGTACACCACTGCTTTTATTGGGAACCGCATGTGTTAAACTGAGCAATGTGCTTTGGAAAACAAACATATGCTTTCTTCCTCTGAACATTCAGGAATGTATGATTTTTTTCCCACTAAATTGTTAAGGCAGTTAATATGACTGACAGTTTGAAAGATGTGCTGGGAGAACTTTGATACTCTGGTATGACTTACAAAATCTCTGTTGCACCTGAGAATTCTCCCCAGCCAGGGAAGGGCTCCGGTAATGTGGTGCAGAGGCATCTGGCATCACTGAAACAATGCAAAAGTAGAAGGGTCAAAGAGCCAGGTCCAATTGTACTGGGCAAAGATATCCTTTCATCTTTTGCCTCTCCAAGTATGCTTTCTTTCTCAAAAAGAGTCAAATTTTTGTTTCAAAGCATTTTCATGTATGATTTGGATGCCTGAGAAGAGGTCAAAGCTGATATTGAAATGTTCTTTTGCAAGCTGGATGGCCCACCATCAACAAAACGGGAGTATATAATTCATGTAGGCCCTCTGGTGCTCCTATTGACTTCAGTCCTACAGAAACCCTGTCGACTCCAATATTCCCTCATCTCACAAATGGAGAACTGGCCAGAGAAGCAGAAGGACTGGAGCAGGGACTGTGTTCTCTTCAAACCACATACGGCAAAACAACAGCCACCACAAGCTCAAAATCATTATTGTGCTGCCCAACATCCAGAGATTTCCCTGATTATGGGCATCTTTTGTACAAAAAGGAATATCAGACCTTGTGATTGTTCCTATAACAATGATAAGAAAATATTTTTCAATTTACAGCAATTACAAAAACAATAAAAGCATCATGAATGCTATGTTTTCAGTTTATCATTAAATGCATATTTTTTAATTTGGAATTAAAATTGGCCTTCTTATTATGTCAAGTTTAGATATAAAAAGTGCTGGCTAAAAGGTGTTTGAAATACATATTTATAATTGGAAAAAAGAGTGCTCATTATTTAAAATACTAAGACAACAATTGTGTTTACAGTAAAAAGTAGGCACTCACTCTACATTGCCCAGGGTGCTAATTCAATGTGTTAGTTACTATTAACATGGATACAGATGCTGCTTTAGGCAATTTTTACCCAGCATTTGGAGGAAAAGTTCAGTTTTAATCATAATCAACTAAAACTGATCTACAGCAGCTGCACACTTCACTTAGTACACATGTTGGTGTTGGTTTTAAAAACAGATTAGGATATGTGGAAGAATCTACTAGGCTTAGGAAACCACATTTCTTACCCAAGCCTGATAGAGCAGCAGATGGTGAACTGGCTCTAAAGAAGCTGCAGAACAGTCAGTACCCTTTTGTACAGCTTTGCCTTTTGATATGAATCCAGATTTTATCCTGGTAAGCAGAGGGTAAAGAAAAGACTATTTTCTCAACAAGTCTTTGGATTAATGGAAAGATGGAAGAACTTAATGATATTTTGATTCATCTCAGAAAATATGCCAACCTGAGGAAATTCTGAATGCTCTCTAGGAAGGCAGAATAAACTGTTTTTTCTTCTCCAAAAAGAAAGGGCAAAATGCTACTGGGGCAGTCACCTGCAAAGGCTATTGGTTCAATACTGAAAGACAAAAGTAGTTGAACATAATGATCTGTGAAACATTTCAAAGACTTTTTTTCTCCAGCGATTGCTGGTTTAAGCATGTATAACTTAGCTCAAAGCAAGGCAGACAGAGAGAAGCGGCACTTGAAGAATTTTGAAGTCTGCATTTGTAACATAATCATACAATAATAACATTTTGTGTATTTTCACTGATCCTGTAACCATCATCAATATAATTGTTGTCATATATTACAGAGTACCCATGTGTACTCCCCTGAAGGATTAGACAATTTGTTTTTATGTTCTTGGTGTGTATTACATTAGAACTTCATGATTAAGAACTAAAATTAAGGTAAAATGAGCACTGTGAGCTTATCATGATGCTAAGTTGGTGGATTTTGATAAATCTTCTGCTATTAACCAGTAAAGAGTGCAAAACAAAAAGTAGTACTTTTCTATAGCTTCAGAACACAAATTCTATAACGTTGTAAAGCAGGTTTGCAACTGGAAAGCAAGATGATAGGGCTGAAAATATTAATAGATGGCAATTCTATATAGCTGGTCCACTGGAAAAATAAACAAACATAATCATATTATAAAAAAAAGCATTGCTGTAAAGGAATAGCAAAACATTCAAAAGGCCGTAAGTCTGTATTTAAGGACAAAAGATACCACCTTTCTCAAGCAGCAGAAGTTTGCTGTTGCTAGATTTGATCTATGCTCCAGTCCTGAGAAAGCAGCAGAAGGATGAAATAAACTGCCATGTTCTGGCAGAAATCATTCTTCCTCGTCTCCCACCAGTGTTTCTTTTCCGTGTTCTTAACATCAGAAAACTCAGCTGCTGTGATCAGTACCTGGGCTTTATACATCTCTCTCCATCCAACTCATCATAGAGAATGAATAATACAGGTCATTATATAGAATAATAAAACTTGCACCGCATCATACATGTTTCTGAGCAACCTAAACCACTACCTTCTCACCAAACTTACTTCAGCAGGTTAAATTCAATTTGGAACCTTCTTTATGGTTCATTTATGGTCTCTGGGGACAGAATGATGTGTTGTGGTAAAACTTTCACCTGGAACCTTGAAGGAGGCTGGAAAGGTGACTGATAGAGTTGGATGCCTTCAAGGAGTTTTGAAAATCCCATTTTATTTAAAGAATTGCATTATTCTGAGGTAAATATCAGAATCTGCTAACATAGGAGATCCAAAGACATGGTCTTCACTAGACATTATTTCAAAGCAAAGCTTTTTGTGCCTCTGAACTGTTCTTTTTTTATATGTATAAAAGTATGCCCTTTGGTTTGTTTTATCATTTTGGATTTTACTGGGGTGCTGTCTCCATCATTTCTACACAGTATTGCATTATTTGTTAATTCAAGGTCTGTTTCTGTGTTGTCTTCTCTCATTCTCAATTCTCCTTTTACTATTCCTGTCAGCAGTGCTTTCTCTGAGCTGAGCGGCAGCATCCCACTACCTCCCTGTGACATCTGCTTCTGTGCCTCACCTATACCCTGCAAGAAAAGGTGGTGCCTATTTTTTTGCCTTGATCCCTTGTTCAGCATGCCAGAGGGGCTTGAGCTTTGTTCTGTGCATGCAGCAGAGAAACAAAGCCTATGTGTTTCCAGGAACAGGCTATTGTTGAGATGAAGAGGTGAAGATACTTTTCATTTGCTGCAAAGGTATTGTTGATTACTTCAAAACACAGAAGGGTTTTCTAGGCAGCTGTGGTTAGTGTTCTGGCCAGGGTATTGAATATGGAAATTGTCTGCCAGGATTCAGAATTAACAGAATTGTCAGAGTGTGTGATGAATAGAAAAACATTTTCTTTGGGGTTTTTTTTGTTGTTGTTGTTTAGAGTTTTCTTCAAAAAAGATATTCTTGTGCATACAAGAGCATATAAGGTAACATATTTTTTTCACATACGATTTCGCAATAGCTAGAGCACTTTAATTTTAACATCCAGATATACTCTGAACACAAGCAGTGAATCAGACAGCCTATAGTTATGACATACCTGCAATAATAAAGGAACTGGATATAAATAAATAACACAAAAACTGTAAACACAGTTTCAGTCTGAATGGTCTTGTCATATTTCATCCCCTCATTTTAATGCAATACTAAGCAAAGCATGGCAATGTTTACCTTTGTCTAATCTTTAATTCCCTAAGTTTATGTGGAATCATGCACAGATGCTCTGGAAACCAGCATGGAAAAGCCTGGCATTTTAATTGATCCCAGAGCCTCTTTGCTCACAGCCCCTGCTGCTACAAAGTCTGGTTCTTGCTCCAAAGGGGCTGCACGGTTGCCTAGTCACGGCAAGCGGCCAGGCAAGGTGCAGAGATCCAGGCAAGGAAGTAACCAATCAATTTTTTAATTTCCCTGTGTAAACAGCAGCAAATCAGAATGGATTTTGAAATCTCATTAGTGGAAAGTGAGACGCATTGTGCACATTTTAACATATGTATTAACTGCATGCAGTGGTTTGCAGACAGAAGTTATAAGCCATTGGATTTTTTCCATAAAGCTTTTTTCAGAAGACAACCTGAATTTGTCATTTAATATTCTAAATGTGTTTTGAAGGGTGGGGAAATAATTTTTGTTCCTCTATCACTACTACCCTATTAATTTTAATGTTTTTTTTCAGTTGGTTAATTATAAATAATATACTTTTCTTTATGCTTGAAAGGTGGGGTTAAGTTGATGATATTTTCTTTATACTTGCCAGGGTTAGGAGGATGATATGCAGAACCAAATCCAAATTTCAGGAAGTTTTAGTACAAAAGGAAGAATTATATGCTTGTCCTAAAAGATACTAAAAGATTAGTGTTGTCTTGGCATACTAGTAAAAGTGAGAGCAAATTTATCATGGTCATATTTGCAAGTCAGTGAATTGTGTGATCCCTCTGCACCTTCTGCATAACAAGGTGGATTATTTCTGGGATTGTTCTGGGTGTTTTACACAGGTGGCTTTGGAGGTTTGTCCTTTTGTGTTGTTATTGATAAGTGACTTTTCAAGGTAGTCCATGCTTCCTGAGAGGTCACCCTAGTAACATCTGTGGAGGAAGGATCAAGGGTCATTTGAAAACACTAACTCATTGTTAATTTACAAAAACACACATTCTACTGTGCCACTAGTAATATGCCACGTTTGTCTTTGAGATTCCTACCGGGTGAATGTAGCTCGGAATGTGAATCCAGGTAATGAAGAGTCTTACACATGCCACACAAAATACCTGGCTTTATGATAATACAAGAATTGGTTGCAGTGACATATATGAAATTTGAAAACTATGATGCATGTAATGAGTTATTTACTCCATAAAAATGAATTAAAAATAAATATCATTTATGTATATATATATATATACACACAATTGCTTTGCAGAAAAACAGCTTTTTTAATGGGAAAATACAAATTTCCTTCACTGGTTTCCAAGAAAAACCCTTTTGGCACAGTGGAAGTATTAAACACAGATATTAAAGACCTCAAGGATAAATTAATTTTTTCAATAGTCTTGAAAAGAGAAAGAAATCTTAGACACACTCAGGTACACATGAGCTCTGCCACTAAGTTTTGCCAGTGAGCTAAAATCAATACTACTTTCAGTAAATTTCCCATAGAAAGAAAAAGAAATAATATTATTAAGCATCACCTGTGGGCAGCAAAATCCTTTTGCTTACATTATTTAGTTTTGATTCACATACACAGGTACTAATCTCATTATGAGGGTNATTTATATAAAAATAATACTTCTATAAACACAGATTTTTCCTGTCCTTCAGTCATTGCTTAGGGACAATAGAAAATATGTAGGAAAGGACCCTAAAAGGATGTTTTATTCTCAACAGGCTGTGGTGTCCTTGACTGCTTTGTTCCAGCTTCCATTCACATTGCCAACTTAGAGATAAAATGTAGTGATTTTTGCTTGTAGATGAAAATTCAATAGGGAAAAATAGACTTACTTGTCTATTGTCTAAGAGACCTATGACTTCTTGAGTCTTCAATCACTATCAACTCAAACTAATTTTCAATTCATAAGTCAGATGAGAACAGTGTCACAGGGACACTGGAAAAATTATTTGTTTTTTGTTAAATAGATTTGCAGAACAATGGATGTTGTTGTTAAAAATAAAATAAAAACTTTTAGGCTGAAAATTATGTTCAAAGAAGTGTCCAGACTAGCATCTTTTTTGCTTGAAAGAAAGAGGAGATAAAAATATCTTATAGTCAGAGATAATACAAATGTCACATTTCAGGCATTTATTTTATTATCTGTCAAAAGGCACAAAAAGCTCTGATGTCCTTGATAAGTTCTAAAACTTGCAGTCCAACAACTGGTAAGGATTTTAAACCAGACATTTAGTTTTAAAAGATTGGGGTGTTTTTGCACATTCATTGCATTAGATCTGAGGTGCTGTAATGAGGAATAAAACCAAAAATAATAGTCTTAGAAATCAAAACTTCTGCAGCACATTGAAACCTGCATTTTAGAGTTGCTCTCTTTCTGAATACAAGTCCAGTCATCAAATATTTCTTCTCTCTCCCACAACTCTTCACACCAGTATCACAAATGGATTTTCCACTTCTTAACCTTTTTATCCCTACTTAAGCATTAATTTTCCTCCCATTTCATTGTGTGCAACCAGAGAGGTGAAATAATTGCAGATGTACCAATTTTTTTCATTGTGGTAAATAGAAGGGATCTTTTCCTGCTGACAACATATTCACAAAAACCTGGACTTTACTTGTTTTAGCAGACATTTGCTTTTTAAAACTCTCAGAGGGCCTGAATATATGTTCGGCTCACATTTATACAGCCTGGCTAATTTAACCCATTAGAGTCTCATAACTTGAGAAAATACAATTGATAAGCATACCAGGCCTGTAAATGTAGTTCTGTAAAACACAAATAAATTTTCAGTGTCAGGACACTTTGTCTAGACCTTCTGTTTAAAATACCTTTTATTTTATAGGAATCACATAAAGTCACAGGCCAGAAGCAAAACAAAGAAGAAATTCATTTAAACATCTTGCAAGCACTGGAGGTTCTTTCCAGCTTTGATGTGGTGATGGTGGAAAATGGATTCTCAAAGTATTTTTATTGATTGTTTGGTAAATGTTGCTTCTCTCACAGTGATACATTTGATTAATATTTGCAGATGTCCAAAATAGTAGCATTTCTTGTGCTTTCAGCATATCATTTACATGCTCTAGAGCAGCTAGACTCCCCAGAGACAGCAAAGGAAGGTATTGATTCCTCACCAGCACTGCTAAAAACATTCCTTCTGAGAAAGGGAAACGATGGTACTAAAGTTGTCCCTATTCTTACAGCTTTTAGATGAAGCAAGAACTTTGCCAACAAAGGATTCAGAAATATTTAGTGATTCCTGAACCTCTGCTTTC
Organism: Scytalopus superciliaris; assembly: GCA_013400415.1. NCBI lineage: Eukaryota > Metazoa > Chordata > Aves > Passeriformes > Rhinocryptidae > Scytalopus > Scytalopus superciliaris. The sequence goes on from VXBX01004988.1 coordinate 51,973, forward strand.
TATATGCAAAACCTTTTGGGCTCAATTTAATTAATGGACATAAGGGCTGGGGAAGGATCTGCCAGCTGCAAAGCAGACTGAATTAAACACTACAATTACTACATGGCCACCATGATCCCAAAGCAGAACTCTCCATCTGTGAGCTTATGTTCAGGGAGGCAGGCTTAGTACTATGTTGGGTCAGGTCTATCATACTAAGGCTGGGACTTTCTAAAATATGCAGTCCTGGCCTCTGTTTCTTTCCATATACTAAGTGGAATGAGAATAAGATAACACCAAACACCTTAAAAATCCTGTCCTTCTGTTAGTTTATTTACTCATGAGAACTGACTCTGTAATGTGAAACTAAAGATTGTGACTACTTGTTATTAATTTCAGTAACATCTGCAAATGGTGCAGACCCCACAAGATGCAGGGAAAGAACCATTCTTCCCTGGCAGGTTTACAGGAGATAGGGCCAGCAGGTGGAAGAGAGGAGGTAGCATCTCTGACAAGTTGCTCAGATAGTAAGAGATTTAATCCCAGTCCTGATAAAAAGCATGCTGAATCCAGTTAAAAATCTTGATTTTAGGATTAGGCTGAGAATGCATAAATAATAGAGAGATAAAACAGAATATATCACCATTTATTTTAAAACATATTTTAAATTAAAATACAGTTCCAGTTACTTTCCTCAGCTGGAAGGGACAGTTGGTATATGCTGCTGTACCACATTTTGGACAACGGCTTTGCAGGCTACTTTGTTAGGTATTTCTTTTATAAGCAAATGGGACAATAGTAACTGAAAAATATTTTTTATATCCTCAATGCCTCTCATAGGCAAAAAGCAGAAAATCTATATCATAGTGATGTCTGCAGAATTTAATCTGAAACACTTATTTTCAGGGCTAATATTTAATTTTCTCACCTGTGTGGTGAATACATCTTAGGTACACATTCAGGTTACATTTCTGTTTCTTGCACATTTCTTATTCATTGAGTGAACCCTCCAAGTAGTTACGCCAGCAGGAAAGCACACTATGTTTCCAACTTTTTTTCTCAGTGACAGTAGGGAGGCATGACAGGGATCTGATCCTAGCCACTCATACATCAAAGTTAAAATGTTTCAATTACAAGGCTTTTGAGTTTGGTTTTTTCTGTCCACAGGAGAAATTAGATGAGACATGTAATTTAAATAGCATTCACAACTCCTAATTTTGGAAAATTGACTCCCTCTGCTTCTATATATGACTATATATGCTCATTTTGGAACTAAATCTACTCAGAAGTTCTCATTTCCTCACTGGTAGTATAAAGGGTGATGGAAGATATGGTTGCTATCTATGAGAGTTGCATACAACTTCCTAAAATCTGGTAGCAGGAGTATTAATTACCTCAGATTTTTCTTGAAGCCAGGAACTGCCTGGAGCACTTTTCTCCCAGCCACAGACTGGAAGTCAACACACCAGGTGCTCAGCAGAAAAGAAAAGCACGGCAAGACAAAGTGAAAGAAAATTATTCCCCACACACAACATTTCTGTATGAATTTCTTGACATGTGAAAATTATGGAATATAGATGCTGCCTCTGATTTTGTCAAAGAGAGTGGCAGTGATTTTTTTCAGCATCCCTTCAAAATCCAAAAGTAATTCAGTTGTTTTCATTTTCATTTGTTTCAATATAACATTGTATTCTAAGGTAAAAACTCCTACCCTTGCTAATCATCCTATTCTTTATGATTGCTCTTTAATCACATAATAGAGCAGCATGATGCTTCAGAGTAAGAGCTATGACCTGTAGTTATAAATTCTGCTTCAGTGCAGTGGCTTATCTCATTACTGAGCTATGTACCACAGTATCCTACAGTATTTAACCTTATTGTATGGCCCAAATGCAACATAAATGATTCAGTAGCCTGCTCTATCTCTGGTTTTTCAACTGCAGATCTCAGGAGAAATTCAGTTCTCCAAATATATGCATAAACAATTCTATGCAAATCTTGACAGCTGCAACGTCAAGTATTGCTTAGGAAATTTAAATTTTAAACTTTGATTCTGTCACCTTCCAATGACTTCAGCAAAGCAGGATCAGACCTGTACACAGAGGGAAAAAAAATTATTAGTAAATCTCAATCTGGATTCCTACTCTTGTTACCACTAATCTCTATTTTACCTTTTGTGGGTTTTAAATCAGATTATTTTTGCCAGGCATGCCGAAAAATACTTTTGACATCACCCTTCACTGTCTTCCAAAAGGATGGAGATGACCCTCCTACCTGGAGCAAAACCCTGGCAAATGGTTTTGCTGACAAAATATGTCTGAGATTAGACTACAAAGGAACACCAGGGTCTATGAGTGCAAAAAATAAGGTAAAAATATCTAGAAAAGTCACTGATTTGGAAAACAAAAATACAAGAGTGCTTCATGCCACAGTACCAGAAAAGCTTTGTACAAAGCTTTACAGATTAATTTTGCCTACTGGTAAAACAACTAATTTGGTGCAAGCCACAGAACGCTGTTTTTAGAGTCAGTGTGTATTTTCTGTTAGGAATAAAGTTTAGGAGTTTTCTGTTAATGGATCAGAGATTTTCTCAAGAGAACCCTTTATAACATTTGTAACCTACCTGCTGAGTGTTTTAAATTGCTAATGAAGAAACAGGTCCAGGCATGAAGCTGTTTCACAAAGCTCTGTTTAATCTCATCTGTGAGTTAAGTGTTAAACAGAGGAGACTCAAATCAACTGGAGCATACAAAGGCTATTCCAAAGGAGTTCATAACCACCATACCAGCACCATTTCCAACTCTTCTGAAGTACAAGCAGAGCATCCATTAGCTTATAATAACTTGTAGCAAAGACCTATTAGAATAATGTATCTCTTTAAACTTAATTTTCTCATTTGGAAACCTTCTAATTTACAATAGTGACTAGTATTTGCAGAATTAAAGTTCATCTTAACCTGGTAGTATTTTAGAGATAGAATTGATAAAAGTAGAATGAGAAAATGTGGACTTGAACGTCCACATTTGGTGGCGGTGGTGTAGTGGTTTTGTTTGTTCATTTGTTGTTACAATTTCTAGAGACAATTTTGCATTCATTTGAAGTAGATACTGTGTAACTTGGCAACAGATCCCTATGAACACCTAAAATGAGCACCACTGTTTCCACCACTAGGTGTGAAAAGACTGAGCACTGGAACAGGTTGGCTGGAGAAGTCATGGAGGTCTTCAACCTTAGAGACATTCAAATGCTGTTTGGACAAAATCCTGGACTGTTGGCTCTAGGTGACCCTGCCTGAGCAGTGAGAGTGGACCCTATGGCCTCCAGAGGTCCCTTCCCAACTAAACTTTTCTGTTACTCAAGCTAGAACATGAGCAAATCCTGGTAGGATGGTTCCTCACTATTGTTCATGTTATGATATCATTGCAGCTGGGGACTGGGGACAGTTACAGTGCCATTGCCTCCAAAGAAGAAAAATGTCACAAACATTAATTCCTTCTCAAGCAACATCAATAATTCAGTGTTCTCAGAATAGAGAAGGCTTGGTTCTTCATTTTAAAAAGGGATTCTACTTTACCATAAGCATAAACTCCTTCTCAGCTAATGTCGGGAGTTTGTTGGAAGTTCTTTGAATACTCGGCAGAGTTTCTGCATTATGGTAGTTAACATTAAGATACTGCGATCCTTGCTGTAGGAAAATTCATTCTTTTAGATTAAAAACATTTGGATCCTAAATGCAAGTCTGAAATAGAAAGAAAATATTCTCATTACAATGTAATTATATTTAATAACCATTGAGCCATGCTTGTAATTTCTACATTTGCCATTGCCTAGCAGAAATTTCAGATTATATTACAAGCAAAATCTAAATTTTCCATACTTCCATGCCTGCATCATTTTTCTTTCTCCAACTCCCCCAGGACTTCATTTTCTGCAAGTGAGTCAACATAGGAAGTTAAATTCTGATAATCAGGTCATGTTTTAGTTTCATTCTGCAAAAGTAAACAGCAACAAGAGCTGCTAATGCAGAATTATTTTGGTGGACGTATTAATACAGACTTTTGGACAGGTACAAATTGTTGTCACAAAATGTCCTTGAAAGTCCAGTGTTTCTGCAAGTTCATGAGGTTGTCAAACTATGGCATCACTGTGTAGTGCCCAATAATCTGTTCTCCCCATGGACAGAGATTGTGCAGAAATAATTACTTGGCAATCACATGCACTTCATCACTTCCAAATTAGATTTTAGTGATCCACTGCTTTATTTCCAGAGTAATCAAATTACTACAATGGAGTTCCCTTCACCTTTTTTTTTCCTTCTTTCATTTGAGATTTATTGCCACAAATGCCACATAAGTTAAGCGCAGCCAAGAAAAACATGATCTGGGGAGAAGCAGTTGAATAATGTGTTTTGAAACATACACAAAAATAATTCTTTTAATCTCTACTCCAATGTAAACACATGCCGTAAATCAATGGTACAAAAAAAAAGAACCAAAAATTGTATCTAAAGAATTCTTTGAAGTAACAGATTTTGAAAAAAAAAAAACGAAAAAACAACTCCAAACAAACAAAAAAAAACCCCAAACCAAACCAAACCAAACCAAAAAAACCTCTCTTCTGATCACATAGAAATTCTTCTTTCACTTTTAGCAGTACTGCTACAATGGAATTCTGAAAAAAAAGATTATATTTAGTCACCTTGGAAAACTTTGAGTGCCTATAAAAGGGCAATGAAGCTGTGGAAGGGTCTGGAGCACAGTTCTTATGATGGGCAGCTGAGGGAGCTGGGGCTGTTCAGGCTGGAGAAAGGGAGGCTCAGAGTGACCTTATCAACCTCTACAATTCCCTGAGTGGAGGTTGTAGCCAGGTGGGGGTCGGGCTCTTCTCTCAGGTAACAAGTAACAGGACAAGAGGAAGTGGCCTCAAATTGCAACAGAGAAGGCTTAGATTGGATATTAGGAAGAGTTTTTTCACCAAAAGGGTTGTCAAGCATTGAAACAGGCTGCCCAGGGCAGTGCTGGAGTCCCTGGAGGGATTTAAAAGATGCAGTGCATAGGGACATAGTTTAGCCGTGGGCTTGGCAATGCTGGGTTAAAGGTTGGACTTGATCTTACAGTTCTTTTCCAACACAAACAATTCTCTGATTTTGCTTCTGTGATATCACCAGAAAAATAATCAAAAAGTTTCTTTTCCTGCTAATAAATAATTGGCATGTGAGAATTTGAGCTTCTTCTGAACTCTGGATGACTCTGGATGAGGCAATTGGCCCACATTTATCAGGTTACTATTCGTCACAGTATTTAATCAAGTGCTTACATTTTACCCCACAAGTCTCCTGCTATTGAATTAGACCAAAGAAGATACATCAAAACTATATTTAAGGGATTGGCTAAAGCAAAAGTATTTGAATTAATTTTTTATGCTCAGCTCTTTTGCTATATTTTGTTCTTTATTTTTTTGGACTGAGGACTTGGTGTTGAATCAAACCCAATGAAATTAATACCAAGTCTTGCAGATCTTCATGATCCATACTACAAGCTGATGATTATTCTTGCATTTTTTATTCTTTTTTTTATGGACTCTGAGAAAGACTTATTTTTTTCAATAGTAAGGATAGATAGGCCTAAATTCCAACAGTTATTTGTGCCGTCACCGCTGATTATACTGGAACTTTAGGCAATTATGTACCTTGATTTTACTAAAGTCTCAGTATGACTTCTATGGATAAATTAAGTTGTATAACACTAAAATGAGTGTTTTTAGCATAGGATCAATAAGTTTTTACTGAGTCAGAATTTTTTTTCAGGAAAAAGAATAAACAGTGTTCTTACTGATATATTTGAAATTAGACAGAAAGGTAGCTTTATGCTTAAAAGATACTTGGAATCTAATGACCTAATGTCTCTGTAGCTTGGAGCTGTGATATTAATGCTCTGAGATATTATTACTTCGTTATGTGTGAATGCACAGATAAAAGTACTGAGGTAAAAAGAAATTCCAGGAATCGGTATTCTTGATAAACTAATAGCTTGGGTCTTTATTTCTACAATAATCAAAACTTAATGTTTCAAATTACATACGCAGGCTATTGACTATGCTAGGACAACCCATACATCTCTATTTCACCAGTCTAGAAGTCCAGAATATTTCAAAAGTGTTTTTCTTTAGGGAATCAGTAAAGTTTCACAAATCAAGGCTGGGTGAACAGCCACACATTTTTTATTGGATTTTCAGGCTACTCTCTTGTACATCCTCTACTATACAAAGGCATTCTCTGAGATCCTTTGACTCAGGGTACTTACTAAAGAGGACTTTCAGGCACCCTCAGGGGCACAGTTTAACTCTAGCTCTCGGGGCGGGGGGGTGACAGAAAGGAGATTGCAATGTCAAGGTCATCACAGTGAACCTTGCAAACCAGGGTATCAGATCCCCATGTGATGAGGATCTGGAGAACCTTTCTGAATAGTAAAGAAAAATTTAGCTCCTTTTGAAGGATAAGTTTGCTTCCTGCAGCATTACCTCTGTGCTAAAGGTATTTCTTCCCCCGAACACCAAGGATAAAAATCCTGACTTTACCATAATCAATGTAAGTTTTGCTATTCCTATAAGTGGGGACAAAATTTCATTCTGTCACACGTTCTTTTGTTTTCACAAACAGCTAAGTCAGCATTTGCATTCAAATTGAGCTTACAGTACTACCAGTGCAACACAGGGAAGCAAGTAAGGAAAGAAGTCCCTACCTGAAATCTGCCCTAACCTTCATGTCTTTTTAATGAGTGTCTCTCATTTTTGGCAGCAATAGTCAGGATCAGATTTCACATTAATTGCAATTCTGAATAGGAAAAACTGTCAGAATTTTGTCTGTAATCATAATCTCTGTTTTCCACTTTACACTTGGTCAATACAATTCAGTGCTACGAACTCAAGGTCTCAAAATGTCTGTTGGCAGAATTAGCAGGTTCATTTAGCTTTTGTGGAAAGAACTGTGAACTCTAAGTTATGCTTTCAGATATGACATACATAGAAGCAGACATTTTCTCATTAGACATTTATATTAAAAATGGGTTAAAATCATGCAGGCATTTTAGAAGATACTTGTAGAGCATAAAAGAACATTATTTTAAGGTGAGGGAAGTTACTGCAACCAGTTTATTACAACCAAAAGTTCTGGTGCACTCTAGTGGCAGAACATTGAGATGTACAATAGCTTTGCTATTTGTTTTTTAAAATCCTGGGAAAGACAGAATTATCTTATTTATTCTGGATGTACATGTAAGTAAAGGTTTGTTGTGGATTTCTATGAAGAAAAAAACCTGAGTTTTGGTAGAAGGGGGAGCTACAGGGGTGGCTTCTGTTAGAATCTGCCAGAAGCTTCCCCTGTCCTGTGGAGCCAATGACAATCGGCCCCACGAGGGACTTGCTGCTGATGGCCAAGGCCGAGCCAATTAGGAATCACAGAAACACCTCTGTGATAACGTATTTAAGAACAGAGGAGTGCTGCACAGTTAGAAATTCCAGCCATGAAGTAACAACACAGCCATCAAGGTCGGAGCAGGAGGAGGAGGGACCCCACGGACAGGGGAAGGGCTCAGAGTTATGGCCTCCTGTTGCCTGTGGTGAGGACCACGGTGAGATGAGCTGTGCCCCTGCAGCCCATGGAGGACCACTGGGGTACAGAGACCCCCCTGCAGCCCATGGAGGACCACTGGGGTGCAAAGACCCCCCTGCAGCCCATGGAGGAGCCCCTGCCGGAGGAGGAGGATGCAGGAAGGGGCTGTTACCCCGTGGGAGGCCCAGGATGGAGTGGGGCCCCAACCCACGCTGGAGCAGGTACAGCTTATCCATAAGAGACTGCCCCCAATGGAGTGACCCACGGGAGAGCAGAGGATTGTCTGCCTCTCGTGGGAAGGGACCCCACGGGCAGGGACGGACTCAGAGTTATGACCCCCTTGTAGCCATGGTGAGCCAAGCTGTCCCTGTGCAGTCCATGGAGAGACCCACGAACAGTAGATTTAGAAGAACTGCTGCCCAAAAAGGGTCTTGGACTTTCACGTTAGGAACAGCTGAAGCAACAAGTGACTGCAAACCTCCCATTCCCTGTGCCCCACACTGTTGTGGGGAGGAGGGAGAGCATGGAAAGACCAAGGGGTGGTTGGAAAGGGTTTCTAAGACTCTTTTATTTCTTACTTTAGTTCTTAGCTGGTTAGTGATAAATTTAAGCATTATCTTCATTCTGAGTCTGTTTTGCTGTGAAGTTAATGAAACCTCTGCCTTTATCTCTATGCATAAATTCTTAGCTGTTTTTTTTTTTTTTTTTCCCTTTGCCTCTGGGACAGGGGGAGGCCCGGAGCAGATTTGGGTGGACACCTGGCATTTCAGGCAGTCAAACCACCACAAGATGCCTCTACTGTATGTATCTAATGTTCTTGCACAGGGAGAAGTGAAGCATTCCTAAGTGTCAATAAAAAACAGAGAACCCTTGATTATTGGTCTCCTGTAGGCAACAGACTTCAGATATAAGGCTTCGTCCCAACATGAGCAAGGAAGCCTTACATCCAAATCACACTGACTTGTACTGCAAAACTCTCTCCCTTCTCTTGGAGCCTGTGGCCTTTCACTCTCAAGGTTTTATGACTGATGACTACTAGTACATAGTTGATGTAACAGGCATATACAGACACCTACATTTACCAATACACATGCACATTACCAATACACAATAAAAATATTATACCAGCCAAAGGACTGTATCATGGGAAGGGAAAGGAAACCATGACTGCATACTGACCAACAATTGCCTGAACATTGAGAAATTAAACTAGAAAAAAACTTGTGAAAGAGAGGACGCAAAAAAAGATGCAGTCATTTTTATATCTGCTCAAAAAGCAACAAAACAACATGCCATTATATCTTGAAGCTTTAAAATTAAAAAGCAGTAATAATTGTATTGAAATACTGTATTGACTGCCACTGTTAACAGAATAAAACAGTTGTTACTAGAAAGTTACTCATTTATCTTTAATGGCTAAACATGGAGTTATTAGGAAGAAATCTCAAATATTTTGAGGAGAGGGACAGGGGACGTTCTAACCCTATGAGGAAAATGAAACAGAATTTCTTACCTTAAAGTACCTAACATGGATAGCACTAGACTGCTGTTCATACACGCAGAAACTGAGATGCAGGAAGATGAAGTGACTTGACCAAATTCATCTCACTGCCTAATGGCAAAGTTGAATTACATCTGAGGTCTCTTGAATTATGCACTCTCCAGTGCACATTCAATAAAGAATCCTCCTTAGTGACAGCACACATGCTACCCTGAGAATATAACAGAAAGGCACTTCCTTTTGTGGAAAATATATTTACGGTAATCACTTCAGTCCAGGTGAGTTTTCTAAAGGGCTCTGAGATGAACTCTTGCTCTTGAACTGCTGTATGGCACAAGACAGATGCTGGTGATTGAGAATATTACATGACTGTGTATTAATGTATTTCCCCAGGAGAGTAGCTGCATTAGGAAAAAATAAACTGTGTTGTCCAACCTGAGACAGGACACAGCTTGTCTCTTTTTCTTGAATACATAGACTTGATGTTCTTTTCAGTTGCATTCTAACCTCTGAACTTCTAGGTACTGTGTATTTCAAAGCATACAGGTTTCTCTCTGTTACTTAATTAAGGTAAGAAAAAAATAATCACGCTTCCAGACCTCTTTACATGTCCTAGAACTAAGACTTTAAGTCAGGAAGACTAAACTTCATTAATTCTGTGAAAATTCTGAGAAACTGCAGAATTGTATATACCTAGAAATTACAACAAATCAGTCAGAATATAGGACAAGAGCTAAACAAATATTTTCTGCCTGAAGGACAGAAGAAAAGTAAAAAAATTACTTGCATGCACCGAAGTCATATGATAGCAATTAATTTTCCAGAAGTAAGTATAAAGATTGCCACTTCTGGACCATTGCTTCTAAAGATTATATCTACTTTTTATTATAAAAACATGATCATAACTTCTCTTGATATGTGTAGGTTAGTTTTAAGCCAGCTAATTTATATGGATAGTAAAAATAGTATCACTTGTCCTGCCTGGGACTTGAGGTCTGTGTCCTGTGCTGAAACCCATGGCATAGCACCTGCAGTGACAGCAGTAGCCAGATTACATTGTTGAGGTCTATACAAGGTGCAGTCAAAACTTTGGACTAAAACATAGGTATGATCTTCATTCAGTTCCAGATCATTTCAGTTTTAAAGTAATAATTTCATCTACTCATCTGTGGTTAACTCCTAAACATCATGAATGCTATTACTCACCATGAATACATCTGCTGAAATCAAAGTAATTTCTCAAGAGAAAGATAGATGAAAGAATACCATATTTAATTGTAGGTCATCCAAAGGAATTTAATTTCTTTGCCCAGATAATCAAAGACACAGTTTGTTGTCATGGTGCTTCTTGACAGCATCATCATCTGAGACTTCCATCAGATACAAGTATAAAAAGGGAAAAATCTTCATCAGTGAAGTTGGTTAACATTCTGCCAGTCAGATAAAAGTTACATTCTTGTGCTATTCTACTACATCGCAGTTGTTTGCAATTGTTTGCCTGTCCCAAGTTGTATGAAGAGACAAAAAGTTTCAAGACCATTTATTTCAGAGGACCCTTAAATATTTAAAAAATTTGTAATCAGCAACTTAAAACCTTTTAAATATAAATTTCTATTTGAGTAGTTCCTGACCATGAAATCTTTTGTGACTTTTGCAGAATGAAAGAGCAACATAAAAGCAGTCTTCATTTAGAACTTTCCCTTTGTCCTACATTAACCTATTATTCCCCATCTTCCATATAGTTTTTAAAAGGGGAGCAGAACGACCTGTTTGTGGAACTTGCTTCATATACCAGTTCCAAAAGAATATTTTCATGCCATCTGCATGGTGCCTACAGGTTGGTAGTCACCCAGACTGGTAGGAGCAAGTCAAGAGCTAGTGCTGTACTAGTGGTGGTATGAGACAACCAATAGGGGCTTTATTCACATGAATATATCCATTACGCCTGAAATCCACTGCTTTCAGAAAATGGGCTTCAAAGCCGCATGGCAGGCCCTTCGAGTGCTCTTACACACTGTGCATAGGAGAACTCATGCACTGTGAGGATCTGCCAGACGTAAGGACACAGGAACCTGCCCTGCTCAGAAGCGATGTATGACTGCACCCTAGGGTACTGAAAACCAGTCAGGTCACAGAATGGAGCAGGAAAGTTTGAAACAGCAGAGAATGAAGAGGCCTTGCAGTTGCACATTAAGAAATGAAGAATTTTACTTTTCTTATTCAACTGAGTATTTGTGTTCATGGTAATAGTTGTTTCAAAATACATTTAAGCACAAATGGCACTCTTTTGAGATTCAATTGAAGAAAGAAGTTAAAGCAGTCAACCCAAGGTCTATTACCAAAATTGATTTTAAAATCATTTCAGGCTGGGGCATGTGACCTACAGAGCAACAGGATGAAGTGACTGTTCCCTTCTGAAAGCACCAGGCAGGAAAAGGATCAGATAAAGTGAGCTTTCTTGACATTCCCTGCCTGGGTTTATTTTGCCATTTCCAAGAACAGGGAACAAAACACCAGAAAGAAATTAGAACAATTTCCTGTCAAATCTGAAGTAATTTTAACTAAAGGCAACTGAAATATATTAGATGAAAATTACATAAATATAAACTAATATCCAATCCAAATAATTTAATTACAAAAAGAGTTAAGGATACGCTTCTATTCCCCTACCAGTTTAAGAAGAGTTTTGGAATCTAGAAATATACAGGCAAAAAGAGACATGAATGGAAATACAAAACTTAAAAGCAATATTACAGTGCAAAACCAAGCCCTTAGAAGTGTGGAGTAAGCAGACCTTAATGCCCACAGAATTATTGCTGCCTCTTTCTCTCCTGTCTCCCATTCCACTCTTTTTTTTTTTTTTCTTTTTTTTTTGTGGGAACTTTTCAAAAATGTTCATCCTGAGAAATAAACTCAGCAGGAACAGTTAAGATTTTTTACAGTTCAAAGCACTTTAGATTATTTTTCTTTAAATGGAAAATGTAAGACAAGTGTTAGCTATAAAGAGCAATACACGGACTGATTATGAACTAACTCCCTGGATAAGAGAGCGCAATTATCAATTTGTCACAAAAAGCAGTGCATAATGCTCAGAGTGGTATTGATTTGACAAAAATATTTCAAGTAATTTCAACATAAGGGAGCATGGACTGAGACTAGACTGAGAAAGGAAGGCTGAAGGGTTTTCTCTCTAGCTTTGCTTAAAGTTTAATCTGGATTAAGTATTTTGGACCATTTCATTGGACTTTTCACCTTTCAGGCATCAAAAAGCTTCATTCAGGTCCAAACTTCATTATTTCAGAACATTTACAACCACTCAGTCCAGAAGTTCAGATCCAGACAGTCTTACCTTCTTACAAAATCTGCATTTATATCTGGACTTTTATGCTGTAAACCTTTCATGTTTATGAAAGGCTCTTAGGACGACATTGAGAGGTATTAATAACAAAGTTCCATAAGTCCTTCCTCATAGCTGTGGTGGGATTTCACGTCCTCAGCCAAGACAGTGATGACTTTCATTTTGTTGCTTCTCCAGTTTAACTATAGATTCTGGCACCTTCACCCACCTGGGTTTGTGTTTTCCTCTTCTACTGCCTTTAATACATCCACCAGGCAGTTCTGCTCAGCTCTAGCAAGGGAAACTTCCAGGAGTATGTGGAGAGGGCAGCAATCTATGGAACTCTTGTCCTGTATGCATAATGTCCTTCACAAGAACATTTTCTTCTGATGGATATCTAAGACTTACAGATATAAAACCTATGGGTAATACTCTGAATACATTTATCTTCACTGCCCTTTTGGCCTACTCCCCTCTTCCCCTGCATTCTTCCCCTCCACCACAATTTCTCAACTTCCATGCCAGCATTTGTACCTTGGCTTTCTCTGATTTATGCTTGTTATAAATTCCATTAATTAATTTATGTTGTGCTTATCATTGGCATTTCATGTGATAGATCTGATTTGTTTATTTCTGTGTTTATTGTTTGTTAAATTTCTCTGCTTTAGTTTCCCACAGATCTTTGTCTCTCCCTTTTGGATCCTGTTCAGCGATACAGCACATCTACCATTGTCAGTCTCTGAAAATATTTTCAACTACTTTATTTTAGTTATTAGACCTTTTCACTGTCGGAAGTACAGCTTGTTCGCTAACTTCATCTTTCCTCTTGTGAATTATTCATTAAATTCTCCATTTTAATAAATATGTCTTTTGGGAAACAGCTGAATCTTCTAACATGCATCTTAGACAATAAATCCATTATTAAGGGTATCTGATGAGACTTAATTCTTATATTCAACAAAAACATGTTGAAATCTGTCAGTCAGTCACTGATGTGACATTTATTTTCAATGACTTGATGATGATCATGTTCCTAAAACAAATTCCATGCAATTTCATATTCAAAATCCAAACCCCATATGCTGCATTAATCTCTTAAGGTTTCCTGTGTTAGTGAATAGTTATTTTGTCATTATATTTCCTACAATAATCACAGAAAACAAAAACAGAACGTAACTCTAATAAGATGACTTGGTTTTGATAGCTGGACTAATATATATGCATATGTATGTGTGTTCCTTGCATTTGGCCAAGTAAAATCATTTCTGCCCTAAGCTATGGATAATGCAAGTGTCATTAGCAAACTAAAAAAACTTAAAAGCAATGTGCTTTAGAAATACGATATTGTAAGTTCTTTATACATGACACTGTGTGTGATAGGTGTGGCTTGGACTTGTTCAGGAACAAAAGTGTGAACAGAGTTCAAGTTGTCACCAAAACTTCTCTTTGAAACATACACAGAATTGTATTACCATTGGTCTAAAAATAAAGTAACTAAAAGCAACACCTTCCTCATAGGCAAAAATACAACTAATAACTAGCTGTAAGAAAGGGAAGTTGAAATAAAGCCTTCCAAATTCAAAATGTAATATATGCCTTAATCAATGCCTTAGAGGATAAACCCATCTCGGTTTTGTGCTGTGTAGCTACTAAAAATTGTCAGAGCTAGATGCACAGCACACTCTCATAGCATTCTAAGCTGCTTTACATGCAAATGTTTGCCAATAGCAGTAAAGATTCTCCCTACAAACAGTAATTATTCTTGAAATGACACCATTATACCTACCAGTTAATACACACGTGCTTCACTACTGCAAGCCAGAATGAAAAACAGTGCAAGTGAAATATTTGAAAGGTATAACTTAAAAGCTTTAAACTTGAGGAATTTAAAATAGTTCCTGTTTTGTACTAAGGTGGTCTATTAATATTTTATCATAACATCATGAAGAGATTACCATCTATACCACACCATCAAGACAATAAAATATTCTAGAAGTAATATGTGTGTTACAGCCTATTTTCAAACTGAAATGTTTTAGCAGTTTAAAAGCTTTAAAGACTACTTTCTAAGAGGGGTGCTGCTTGAAAAAATCCAAGGTTTCTGTAATAAGCAAATAGATTTTGGAAAAAAGTCACATAGGACTGTCTTCAAATTATCTTTCTGCACTTCTCAGTAAGCAGAATATAAGATATTAATACCATTTGGGTTTTGGCCTCATACAATCTGAAGTAGCTGGGGTAGGAACCTCACAAAATCAGTTTTTATGAGAGAAGCATCTCAGTTTCAATATGAGTGGCACAATTGTTTTTCAAGGCATCAGTGGTGCGATTGCATAAGTGGCTTTTCTCAAAGTCCTAGACAGGCTTTGAAGGACTTGAATTCATCTTGTGAACACAGCCATATCCCATGTCTGATAATACTAAACAAAAGTCCTTGCTCAGTACCTTCAATAAAAATGTTGCTCATAAATCTGTCAGTCACAAAGAACAGTCCCTTAGTAATGTCTCTTTTTGAAATCATCTTAGTTTCAGGCTGCAAGGTTGGAAAAAATACCTTATTCCACACTCAGGCAGGACAAGATATGTTGCAGTAGAAGGGTGTCACACAGAAGAAGAAAGTAGCAGTGCTTAGCTATGCTGCACTTCTACAATTCTGAATTATCAGGAAACAGTAAAACTGTCAGGAAATGTGATGATGTCCCTCAGTCCTGAGGTTTTTTACGAGGGGTGGGAAGCCAGGAACAAGTCCACATCAGCTCCAAGAGTAGAGACTGCTCAGTGTCACAGAGAGACACTTCTCCCTGCAGGCAACCATCCCTTGTGAAGCACAGCAAAGCTGCACTGCCCCACTGATCCAAGAGATTTCTACAACGAGCGCAACATTTCTGTCAGCCAACAAGTGGTCACAGGAGTCATCAGAAAACAACTCTAAGTGGAGAAATCAGAATATAACTTCTAGTTATGCTGCCTAAGTAGAGACCTTCATGGAGATGATCATTACTCTGGACGATTCCTCCAAGCAGGCATAACACACAGGTCTGAGGGAGCCTCCTGTCACCTGTAGTCAAAGTTCCCATGTCCTCATAGACTCATTTGTACTCATAGCAGCTCCTGGGCCAATGACTACCACTCTAGGGAGGCCCAAATATTCCATTACCTTTTATTTCACCCTATACCTGTGCTCAGCAAAGCAGTGACTCTGTGCTCAGCATCTGCACTTTAACTTCCTTCCAAGTCACCTCACATCAGAAATCAGAGAATTTCCAAGGGCCCTAAGGCAGATGGGGTCCCACTACAATGCAAGAATATATTGTGACAGAACTATGCTAAGGCAGCAAAACCCAGCATTACCCAGAGTCCTAGTACAGAAGTCTTAGATCTGTGATTTCAAATTGCCACCTTGAGAAATCACTGAGATTTAAAATCTTAGAAAAACATAGTAGCCAAAGTGCAGTTAGTAGAAGGCAAGTTTATTTCTTAAGCATTATCAATAAACTAGTGAACTGGTTCAAGTCACAATGCAAAATCATTAGTGAGCCTAAAACAGATGGTATCTCATTTTCTGCCATAGGCAAAATGCCAAATGACATGACTAACTAGAAGAAAAAAATCCCTATAGTATTGCATTTTTGTGCCTATTGAGCATGGAGACTGAAAGGCAGGAACATTTTTAATAACCTTTCTTTGACAAGCTTAAAGCCATTTACTGCTGAAGCCTGTCTTCAACATAAAGCCAAGAGAATAGGCCTCTAGAGAAAGCTCACTGCTGCACAACTTCACCTCCCAGCAAAACACATTATGCAGCAAAGCCACATAATACTTACTTTCCATTAAAAAAAACAGACCCTGACTGGCTATCACAGTGCTGACCTTCCAATTCAGGCTTCTACAGTATTTATTGGCTGAAAAGTTGTTTCTATGAATAGCGATTGTCTGATGCAAAAACCGAAAATCTCTTTCCTGTTTCAGGGAACAGCATTTGTAAAGGCAATGGCATTCAATGAAAAAGCAAAGGTACCTGAAAGTAATGAAATGCCATGTACCAAGTGGCCTCTAGAATCAACTGTTCGTACTTGCAGTGGTTTTGCTGATCCAGCAAATTTCATCAGAGAAGCATAAAGTCATTTCAAACACAGAGGTCCTCCACATCAAAGTATTCCGGGCATGAAGGTTTCATAACACCTTTGACAAATACTTTTATGACAGATGGGTAAGTTAATTAAATAGCAGGCCAGGCTCTGGACTTCATTTTCGACCATTTTTCGTTCCTTTGACAGCAGGAAGAGGCCAAAAGGCAGCTCAATCTCTCCATCCCAGGATTCACCTGGCAATGAAAAATCTCCAGATGACCTAACTGGCACCTCTCTCACACTCATCCTGGAGCAAGTCACTGAGAGCTGGGGGGACACTGAAGCAGCACTACCCTATGGCAGTGATTTCCCAGCTGATGGATGGCCTATTCCAGGCTGGGAGGAGGAAGGCTGGGTGAGAACAGCATTAAGACTGCAATGAATTATGCTGGTTCCAAAACCAGGCTACAACTTGCACTGGAACTTGAGAAATCCCATTTTTGTGACTTTTTTGCACCTACAAGATCAGTTTAACAGATGCAGGGAACAATATTAGAGATTTAGGGCAAAAATACAATTATTTTATCCAGTTATTTTTTTCCTTCCAAACCATTCTATAATTCTATTGCATGGTGCTTCTTTGGTAGAGTTATAAGAGCTCAGCACAGTCCTACCAGAAAATCTGACCCCTAAAAAGGTATGTAGTAAAATAGAAAAGAGAATTTACTGTATTTGGGGGATAAAAAGCCAAGAATACCATGGCCAAAAAAAGGTAATTTTGTAGACAAAAAGTCAAAACTGCAAAAAATATGTGGACAGGCGGGAAAGGGTCCAGTGAAGGGCCATAAAGGATAGACGGACAGTAACTCTGCCATGTGAGAGAAGGCTGAAAGAACTGAGTTTGTTCAGATTTGAGAAGAGGATACCTTATCACCACGTTCCAGTATTTAAAGGGTGGCTACAAAGAAGATGGAGCCTCCCTTCCTATGAGGGCTAATGGGTATAAGTTATTCCTGGGAGATTGTGATTGGACACAAGGGTACCATTGTCATGGTGAGAACAATCAGACATTGCAATAATCTCCCCAGGGAAGTGGTGAATTCCCCAGCACTGGACACTTAAGCTGAACTGGGAGATGGGCCATCTTGTCTAGACAGTGGTTTTGCCCAAAAAGGTTGCACTAGATGATGATCCTTGAGGTCTCCTTACAAGTTGGTGTTCCATGAATTAAATTGTGAACAGCATGGTAGATTTTTTTGTAATGTCATATAAAGAAGTGGTGCTAAATTCTGCATTAATTTAATGTCTATTTATTTGATAGAAATCAGTGTTGCTAAATCTTGTGACTTTAATCACAAATTTGAATTACGTGGAGATTGATTGTTAATTTTGTGATGGGTTTTTTGTAGGCCTTCCCTGGCAACCGGGGTCAAGACATAGGAAGTATTCCATCCCATGTCTTTACATAATCAGGTGTACAAAAGCTGGAGGAGATTCTCTCTCTCCTTCCTGCATGGCTGAGCTCAGTGATGGACATCGGTGTTTAGGCCTGGCTTATCTGTGTGAGCGGGGCCTGCCTGAGGGCTGTTGGTCTGGGATGGTGGCTGAGGTTAAGAATCTGCTTTTCCTAAGGGAAGCAGTGAATTTTCTATTGTGTTGATTATTTATTGAGTTAATTCCTAAGTTCTACTTTTATATAATCGTTTGCCTTTTTCCCTTTTTTGTCTCCCTTTCCCC
>VXBX01004988.1:70338-95572 GCA_013400415.1 Scytalopus superciliaris
AAAAACAGAAAAAAAACCCCACCAAAAATCAAAAAAACAAAACCAAGTTCATATAGTCATATTAAGAGAGAAAATTTCTGTCTTGTTTAAAAATATTTCAACCCTCTAGATGTAGGGAAATAAAATTAATCTAAAGAACAGAAGTCTTAAGGCTCCAGCACAGAAGGGGAGTTGAAATAAAAAAAATGTTTCAGTTTAAAATTCTTAGCTGTTCAAGCCAAACGCATGCTTTGGAGTTTAGATTATAATCTGTAAATACTAAAGTTGTAAGTATTGAGTATTGTAATAAATATTGAAATGGAACAAGATTGGTTTTTATGCTGGGCATTTGATGCAGTTTATGTATTATCAATCATTCTACAAATATAGAAGAGGGAATTCTCAAAAATAACCTGTTAAATCTGGGGGTGTTTTCCCAGTATAGGGCCTAGCATCAAAATGAAACTAGTATTTTAGTAATCTCTGTGCTCCTCTGAGCTCCAGTTCTTGACACACGATTTGCCAAGAAATTGTGCTTGTTGTTTAAAGGTCTTAGTGAGGAAGAACATTTACATACACATTGGGTCCTTCCCTCCTGCATTAAGGGTTTGAGCTTGTCTCGGCTGTTTAATTTTCTTTTCAGCAGCCCACAGTGTCCCCTCTATAACAACAATGAGCTCCCAGGTCTTATGTTCTTTTTCATAAGGACATGAGGGCACTGAGGCTACTTTCATTCACAGCTTACTGATCTCAGTGAGTGTTTCGTTTAATCCTTACTAAGTTAACAGGAATCCTAAACACTCCCCACCCAGCCCACTTTCAAAAGAGGAAAATCATCTGGAAAAGTTATTAATCATTCTCTTTCACAGTGTTGTTTGTTTCAGCTGTACACAGTAAGTCCTCTTGGTTCCACCACCCTGGATCAGAAAGGGCAACAGGTTTTACTTTTCAAAATTAATGAAAGAGATTTACAACGCTATTAGACATAGAGGCAGCAGCACCTCATGTAGCCCAAATGACGTGAGTGTATGCACAAAAATGATAGTGAATCAATTGTTTTTCCAATTCAGTGTATGTTATTGATCACCTGCTGGAGTGGAAACTGTTGCAGAAGACTTTCAGATTCAAATGACTCTACTTTATCCTATTACTACTAATTTGACTTTTGATTCATTAAATTACATATACAGACTGAATTGCATAGGGTCATTTTCAGAAGAGCTCTTTGAAGACACCACCTTCTGTATTTAAAAGTATCTGAATAATACAAAGAATTTAGATTTTTTCCAGAAATATATACCATGCATATTTATAGTAAATTCAAATATCTCAATATTATTCAGAGTATCTGCAAACTTCAGTATTCATGGCTATACTGCCTTGCAATTAAGATTTTTCTGTATCTCAGCAGAATCACAAAATTATTTGTATTGGAAGAGACCTTTACAGACCATTTATCCAGGCATTCTGCCATGGACAGGGACATCTTTCACTAGGTTGGGTTGCTCAATAAATACAATAGACCCAAAAATCAATGACAAAATGTATCATTGTTAACCTGATTTTTTTACAAGATAGATTTCATGGGACACAGAAAATTCTTAATCTGTGGAATGTCAGAATAAGTGTGGCATTAGATCCGAGAGTTCATTGGGTAGTACCTCCAACACTGCTCATGGTATTCTACAACACCGAGAGCTCACTGTCAGAGATGCCTCACAGCAGACTAAGTGCCCTCCCCACCCCAGCACATGCCCTGCTTCAAAGACTTTTCATTTTAAGCTAGAATGGTGTTCCAGAAAGCTAACTACCTTTGGAGACAGCACTTCAGCTAATCTGTATTCAAATACAATGGGAGGTTTCATCACAGGGAACTTGCACAACAACAGGTGTCCAGATCAAAGGCACTCCCACCGTGTCCTTATAGGATCCCAAGTGCCAAGCATTTCTGAAGGCTCTGCTCTTCTGCATCTTGCCTTTTTAAGCACACTTCACAAGCTCCATTGGTATTACAGCAGAGTGTGAAACCCATCATTGTCTGTTTTACAATTATAAATATGTTACCACTCTCCAGAATTATCAGTCTCTAAAACCCTCTGAGATGCAGTTGCAGAATATTCCCCATCACATTATGAAAATTTAAGAAAAAGTTATGTAGCTGGAAGCCTTAAAAAAACACATGAAAACAAACCACACAACAAAAACCATTTCAACCAACCAAACATCTAAAAATTCTGGTGCCTGGTAGAACTGGAAAGAACATAAATGGACCATAAGCTGTTGCCAGTGACCTCATGAACAGTAGCTTTTAGAGAAAAAGCAGGAAGAAATGGGATAAAAGATGGGCCAGGCTTGCATCCACCCCAAAAGCTGATGAAATTACTTGGCAAGTAAGAGGAAGCATGACACAAACTCTGCAAACACTTTAAATGCTTTTATACAGGAACTGTAAGGAAGAATTTTGGCTCATGGGGACTTCCATGTCTGTGTGACCCCATCATACTTCCTTCTAACAGGGGAGAGCATAACATGGACATTATTCTGCCTCTAATGACATTAAAATTACAACAATATAAACCTACTATTTTATCTATTTTTCTGCATCTCAGGCATCCAGAGAAGAATTTGAACTATTAAAGGCATTACAATTATCTACTTTTTCTTGTGTAACACTATTACAGAATTATTTATCCTGTTACTTATATGTCTCCACTGTGATGTACTGAACTCCTGAAGTTACAAACCGAGCTTTTGCAGTAAATTCTATTTTTTAATTCTTTCATCTTCCAAATGTAAATTCTTTTACTCCTTGGGTCTTTTTATCCCAAATACAAAAAAATCTGTTGGTACCGTATTGCACAGGTAATGCTATAACAATGGAAAGGACTGGAAAATAAAGGTTTTAAAGAAGGTGCTTCACTACTTTATTACTTTAGAGGCTCCATAAATTCCCACTGAGGAATTCAACAACATTGAAGTGTCTGCTGGAATAGGAATTCAAGATAAATAATTTTGTTTTGCTTAGGGATGATAAACCTTTTCTATCTCCTGGGTTTCTGCATTATTTCTGTTCTTTCAAAAACAGAGGCAGCATAAGTGTGTGCTGTCTTACCGAGTCTCAGTGGAAAAGACCTGAAATGACAAGAGTTCTGTTCTCCACATCCTGGAATATAAATCTGCATTAAAAGATAATTTGTTCTGTTCACTTAGAGTATAAGGTCTATGACAATGTATTAAGCAATCTATCTGGTAACTGTATTAGATATATTGCCTCAAAATGGCCTATTTATCAATAGAGAAGGTTATGCATCTTAGAGTGATAAAACATAGATTCAAACCAAGCTTGAACATCATATTTATTTATCAATTAGATTATATACTGTACAAAAAAATTCAAAAGGTTAAGAATCTTGAACCAAAATTTTAGTTTCAGTTTTTCTTTATTGAAAAAGTACATGAATTAGTTCAGATATACCCAACCTTTTCCTGGATAAAGATGAAGTTATTACAGTTCCATTCTTAATATAAACTTACTATTATTTCCCCTGGAAAAGTGGAATTACTGGATTTTTAGTCATCTGTACATTTTTCTTTTGTAAAAGAATAAATTATGCCTTTAGTTTAACCAGCACACAAGATAAATCAGAATAATTCTCAAAATAAGAATTATTTTATGCTAAATGGATTTTAACTGATAAGTTTAAAAATTATAAATACAAATGCAACAATATGTTTTTAATGCATTTTTGTACATTACTATGACATTACCTGTCATGAATAAGTCCAAAACCTACTGTTTCCTCCAATAATTCCGCAAAAATGATTGTTTCGTTAATTAATAGCAGTTTTGCAACATTAAAGGATTCCAAAGCACATTGTAATAAGTTAATTTGGATTCACAGCTCTCTGGGGAACACAGAACATATTGCCAGCATTTTATAGGTTAAGAAACTAACAAACCAACAGACATTAACTTGTGCATTACAACACAATAGTAACTAGTTTCTACAACAGCAGAAACCCCAAACTTCATCCATATTAAAAACTCAGTTTTAAGAATATAATTTGAACACTCAGAAAAGAGCTTGTCACTCCCATCCATGCTTCTGCAAACCTTTGCTCAGCAGCTCTGCTGGTCACTGGACAGGCTTGCCACACAGTTATTTTTTGCCATGTGTCCATACACAGCTATGGAAGACCAAGGTCCCACACCAAGAAAGAGCTGTATGTATGAAATGTTTCTGAACAATCACAGTTAATAAATCGCCCTGAACCTCTGAGGGCACAGCATGAGCAAAAAATGTACAGGTGTGGAACAGATCCTAGCACAGGAGGAGAATCAAACAAGTGGTGAGTGGAATTTTCTCTACATTTGGCAAAATGTTTATAGAGAAAACACCATGCAAAGTGAGGAGAAAGTCAGAATACTCAATGTGTTTTCCAAGTACCTGTGCCAAGAGTAGTAAAAGTTTTGATTATTTACTGCACAAATGCTTGTCATATGTGTTAGGCCGATGGTAGCCCTAACACAACTATATAAATTTTAAGAATTATTATGCTACAAGCATGAACCATTATTCTTCCCTGTTTACTTCAATCCAATTAAAAAATCTTGTAAATATAATAAATAATATTACTTATCATGAAACTGTTAATGAAAAATCATTACATTATTAGTGACCCTATAAATCAATGAATGCATCAGAATTTGCTAAATTTAACTATAAATTATAGATACATACACAGGGAAACTCTAATTTTTTTATAAATACACATAAACATTTTCTTAACCTGAAAACTAAAAACAAAAGTTAAATATGAATGAGTATTTTTGGCTCCACACTTGTTCTGAGTGGAACTAATACAGAGTTTCTCTCACTGAAAAGATGATTTGGAAGGGAAGAAAGGAGACAGACTTTAGAGTGTTGTCTATTCAAGATAAAACCCAATAGGCTGGGCTGTATTTGAAAGTGTCCTATAAGATCAGATGTACCTCAGTCAACCAGCCTTTAAATAAAAAATTTGGGTTTCCTTAGTTATGCTTCCAAAATGAAAATAAACCCAAATGATGAGAGCTGCCCATTTGCATTGTCTTTAGCCAACAGGTGCCATACGATTAAGAAGAGAGACATGCCTTGGTGAAGCCAGAAAAGAAAAATTACTGTTGCAAAGAGGCTGGATATCTATTAGTCAAAAGTGATGTTAGTCTGTCCTTAGGTTTCCGTAGGAAAATGAGCCCAATACAGTAAAAACCAAATCAAATTCTGCATATGTCAGATGACTGACTGGGTGTTAGAAATTTTTTCATATCTATATTGCTTGCAACTCATTTTTGTAGTTTTGTAGATGATATATTATTAATATCAAGAGTTATGAAGTAGTGTTAAACACAGAGATGAACCTTATGTGAAAGAATGCCATTTGAGGGAGACAGGGAAGCGTAGTTTGTGAGCAGATACCTTGAGTCCCCCAGATGTCTGAAAAGAAACAATACATCATTAGTCAAAACAAAAGCCAGTTCATGAACTGTTAAACCAGAAACTGAATGCTCTTGACTTCATGCCAGAGAGGATGCAGTTCATCACAGTTCCACCTACTTAATCTCTATCATTGCACTCAATACTGTGAAACTTTAGAACAACTCTTCTGCCCCAAGGAGTTGATCATTAAAATTAAAAAAAAACCCAGGTCAGGTAGACAATGAAGTTCAAAAATAACACACCATGTTTTATGATATAGATGTACTAAAAATTGTCATTTGATATTCAAACTAAGCACTAAATTATAAGGGATCTTAAATCTGCAAAAGATGAAGAAATCTGTGAAAGATTAAGATTCCAAATATTCTCTGATGTAGAAACATGCCAGCAGGCAACTCCAACGGAGTGATACATGCAATTGCTATTGATTTCAGCTATACAAGGATAACTCACAGCTGGTCTAAAGATCCATCTTTAAGGCAGTTTGGCTTTTCTAATTGCATAAGTATTGCCCAAGAAGCCATGATCTTAGTGTGCAAAGACCTTCTAGAAGCAAGATTCTGTATTCTCTAGTTAGGGTGTCACCACTCACACTAGGCCATCCAGCGAGGAGAGAAACAGGATTTAATACATCATACCCCCTAACAGGCAGCTATCCTAAAAGTTTCAGTAAACAAAAACTGGAAAGCACTCTCTGCTATAAACAAGCCTACAGCAATCATTTTCTTGTTGCTTCATCATCTCTTGCTACAAACCTGCAGCAAGGGTAGACATTTTATATATTCGCTCTGTACATCACAGAGTAGATGATGACGCAAAATAGTTTCACATCTCAGATCACCAGCTATGAAAGGAAAAATATGGGGGCAATAGTGGGGGGAAAAGAAACCAGAGGCCCTGCTTTCCTAGCATTAGATTACTTCAACAAGTAAAGAATTCTGATGTTGTTCAGATATTTTCCTAGAGTATAAAGCATTGGTAACTGCAGTCACCCAGCTGCATACCAGTAAGCTCATAATTTTAAGATGTTTGTAAAAGCACAGTGCAGCTGGGAACCTTAAAGTATTTATAATGCAGCTGAGAGATGAGAAATTATGAACAGTTATTTGTAAAGCTGCAGCCTAAGCATAGAGATGCCAAGCAAAGATTCCTCAGTGACCATGTCCTCACTCAGTGGCAAAAGGAACAAGTGCAATGTTCAATATCTCAAAGAGGTAGGAGATTATTCATCTCTTTTAAAAAGACTTAAAATGGAAAAATGCTGTACAGTGACATTGAAATCTTACAAGAATTTATGGCAATTTTGTTCTTTTTGTTTATGATTTTATTCAAACAAACCTCAAAAAGTAGGATGAAATTTTCCATTTTTTTTAAACTTTACTGACTCATGTCAGGCTTGAATTTGGTCCTCAGACTTTAACAAAGGAGTAAAACAAACATTGCAACAGTCTACGGAAAGAAGTTCCTGACACGCACTGCCATGCTGGTTTCTAGTACAAAAGCTTTGCTAGTAATTGAATTGTGAGTGGGCCACATTTATGTCAGACAGCTACATCCTGATACCTCAGCAAAAAAATTTCCTATTATAAGTTACTAAAAAAGGGCATCAAAATCTGATTTACACTCAGTACTATCCACAGTATATCTTAATATTTATTTCTAATAACTTACTTGTGTGATAAGTAATTTCTTCATGGAATAAATTATTATAAGCTTTTTTTGCTACTCTTTAAAAAATGGCCTAAAAGCCTCAGTTAGAAAGATAAATTATGACTTCCTGAAAATGGAGAAATCCACAGCAGGTAAAAATGCAAGATGATCAGGCTTGACAGAGACAGCACTACAATATGATGTGCTCCAGTAACCACTGCCCACCCCCCAGTGATTTAGCTCAGCAAGTCCTTTCATTTTTCACTTCCAAATGCCAAACTACTATGGAGTAAATACTACACAGATCTTCAATTCGGCAATTTTTGTGAAATAGGGAAAAGTTTATCACGCAGCACATAAAGGCCAGAACCTCAAAATAAAATCTGAGTATTCACTGACATAATATCAATTTACACCCCTTTCAAAACCTGAGGAACCCAAACCACATCAGTTACTCCCAAAAGCTTTTCCCACAGTTGTTTGTCAATTGTAACACCAATTATAATCTAGTAAGAGAATTCATAAGTGAAAAACATACCAAAATACATATGGACAGTAACATATCCCAGTGCTAAAAATGCATTTCCTGCTGTTGAACAGTTTGGGACTGTGGGTTTATCTGCACAGTGGTACCCAAGATGTGCAAGATAAAGAGACAAGTGTACTGCATTGCCTTGCTGTGTGTGCCTGTGTGTTATCAAAGAGGCTTATAGCGTCTGGTTGGTCTGGTGAATTGTCTTAGGGGAACACAGCTTATTTTTCTGCTGAAAAGTGCTCAGAATATTCTGTGGAGCAGAATCTCTGGTAAGATAACTACATGGATGCTTGCAACCCATCTTTTTCTTTTCTCCTTCACTCGTGTTATTGTGATACAAGTAGTGTAGGTGGTTTGTCCAGCGTTATTCTTCCCTCAGAATATCCAGGGGTTATCCTTTAACATTTACTTTATTTTCAATAGATATGGAGCTCTGTTCCATTTATTAAAATTGCTCTTCACAGGACAGGGTTCTCCCTTTTCTGATGTTCATTAAAAATCTCAATGCCTGCCAGTTGAAGGACTCCCATGCTGGCTCTGCACCTGATCTGAGTGGTCCTAGTACAGAGTCTCTTTCACCAAAAGGATGTTTTGGAGGGGAAGATAGGAGACAGACTCTGGAGCAATGTGTACTCAAGCTAAAACCCAACAGGCTGGGCTACGTTTGAAAGTGTCCGATAAAGATGAGATGTACCACAGCCAACTAGCATTAAATATACCAATACACCAAGGTATCTTCAAGTATTGTGACATAAAAATCTATTTGCATGTTTTGATATGTAAAAAATGATCTTTTATGATTGTGTTAGCTCTATCAGGTTACCATAACACAGTTCAAATATCCATTTAAAAGGTAGCTTTGCATCACTGAGCCATACTATTTGGCTAACTATGGTAGGCTAAACAGTTTAAAATTGCAAGTCAACTTTGCAAACACACATTTCAATCCTGTTAAATTTTATTAGAACAGAATAATTGAAAGAGAAATATTACAGTTAAATGTAAGGTGTCTAAATGTTTGTCCACAGAGGAGATTTTTAGAGTGGTACTTTTATAGAAGTACAACTAAACTATCTCAGGTTAATATTTTGATTATAAAGTAAAAGTAGCTTTATATTATTTAAAATATTCTTTCAAATAATTGACATGAGTTAGGAAAAAACGGGAAAAAATTAAGGGAGGAAAAAAACTATCTGAAAAGAGAGTGCACATACCTTTAATTATACTGAAATAACTGAACTGGAATTTCACATGCTGCCTTAGGCTAGTAGCTTGTCTTTGTTCTCAGTAGGACTGTTCATACTGCAAGAAACTCTGCAAAAAAAAAAAAAAATGGTTCTTTCAATCTATCCCAGTCTATAGTGTCAGTTGGAGATCTTCATATAAATATATTTAATTATTATCTTTTACATAAAAGATTTGTTCTTATGAGCAGTGTTACTTCTGCAAACAAAAGGCATGTAGGAAGGGTCCATGATTTCTTTTACACTGCAGTATGTGGTCACTGTGCAATGAACTTCAGTTGTACTCCTTGCTTTAGTGAGTAGTCAGTGTTACAGAGTTAGCCCACCACTCACTAAAACCAATTCAGAAAAAAACTAAAAACATTACTTTTTACCATTCAATAGAAAAGAACGATCTACCTTAAGATTTTGCTGGGCCAGATCATTAGCTAATACTGCTCTAGCCTAGCTGTGTGTGTTGCAGCAGGGGGTGTATTTTTAACAGGCAAAAACCTCTTCCTACATCTGTAATATCTGATTTGTCCATAGTGGGTTTGTAGAAGAGACTTAAGATCCTGCTAAGCTTAATTAATCTGCACCAAAGTAGGCTACATCTGCACAGCACATCTCTTTGCGACACTGTGCATTTTATTAAAAATATTGAAAGCATATAAAATTCAATGCTCATTAGGTCTTTGTAACATTTGCATGGAAGCTTCTCTACTCCATATCAACCTGGAAGTTATTCAGTCATCTCACACTGGTTTGTGTCCCAGCAGGACAGACCCTTCTGAAGTCCTCCAAAATTCTGATCTCAATCCTGTTTAAAACAGCTGCAAATTGCCAGACCCTTCTCATCAAGGCTGTCCATAAATCAAACAGAGAAAACACTGCAGGAGTTGCCCTAAAGGCTCATTACATTATGGAACCCAGATAGAAAGGAAATAATATGGGAAAAGAAAAGAAAAGAAAAGAAAAGAAAAGAAAAGAAAAGAAAAGAAAAGAAAAGAAAAGAAAAGAAAAGAAAAGAATTCCTTGCAATCTGCCAATACCAGGAGGAAACAAAAAGTTGCAATCAGAATTGAGGAGAGCAACTTTGAACCTGAACTAAATACCCGTGAATACTGCCCACAAGTCCCACAACACAATGGGCACAATGCATAAAAAGAGAATCCATAATGATCCAGCACTTAACAAACTGGTGGTGAATTACAGGGGGAAAAACAAACAAAAAAACAACAAAATGTGCATATAGCGATCTCTTAGAACATGAAAAGCAAACACAGATGGCTCAAAAATGCATAGGATTCCTCTGGTCTGAGTAAGAGGAATAAGCCACCGGTTCTCACTTTGCTCAGGAATTGGCTCAAAGAATACTATAAAACCATGAAAAAGTGCAGAGACCATTTCTGAAGATCAACAACAGGCAGGCCGACTTCCTCAAAAGTGCAGCAAAGATATGCTCTTCCAGCACAGCAAAACAGCTTCTTCAAACAGCACTGAGGGCACTATATCTCTGCTCAGCACAAGCTGCTGCTTTCCTCTTGGCATCCAAACTACGTGGCATTCCAGCAGGCATCTTAGCTGGGACAGCAACAACAAAAAGCTTAATGAGTACATGAAGAAACTGTTTGCTCCTAAATTTTGTCAACTTGGTTTCAGGGAGCAATTTCATTATACTTGCACATCTAATAGTTAAATACTCCTCAGTTTCGGATTCAAAAAATATTTTTCAAGTATTGAATGCTTAGTAAAACTTTAATATTAATATTATATATACTTCACTTCTCTATGGAAATACATGTAAAAATATTCTTTGAAATGTTATAGAATTAATAAGGAAAATATTACGAGTATAATAAAAAGTGCATTTAAAATTACATATCCCTGTAGGCAAGTGGGAATATGAGGCACTGGCTTCATGATCCCTCCTTTCTGCTCTAGGGATTCTCATGTTACGTACAGCATTCCAAATGCCTTGGCCCTTCTTCCTCTTAACTGCTGCTGAATACCTCTTTGTTTTCCACAGCCAGGGAAAGCAGTTTCTTTTTAAAGAAACTAAATTCTCTAAACTAGGGGACACATCTTCATGAGTTCGAAGAACTGCAAGAGGGCTGGTATTACTGTTTCAAAAAGGAACATGCAAATTTTTCAGATATACATTTTAAAGACAAATAAAATGTTCAGGTATCCACACAGAGACAGATTTGCAAAGAGCTCTTGTATTCATGTGGGCACCTCAGTAAAGCAGAAGGTTTTAAAACAGCAAAAGCAGCGCTTCCCAGTGCTACTGCATCTCTTCTGCAGAGCACCCCACTATTATCCAGCTTTATACTTCTTCATCTGTTACTCATGACAGCAAAGCTTGGAAACATCTTGGTTTTTTCCACCTCCTCCTCTTGTTACATTACAAAGAGTGGCAATCTAGTACAAAGTCTTTAGTTTTTAATTCATATCTTACTATGATTCAAGCAGTGATACCTTAGGAACAAGACCTTGCCACTGAAATAATTTCAGATAAGATCCTTATAAAGCTACAACTTAGCAAAGCTGAACTATCAGTCTTCCAAAATGTACTCACACAGAAGTTACTCAACTCTGTGTGTCAGGTTAAAATAAGCAGAAAGAGAAACATTTTAATTAATGAACTTGAATGTTTGCATTCATCATGGAATGATGAATTTGCAGAAAAAGGGGAGAGGAAAAAAAGGA
The DNA here is from genome assembly GCA_013400415.1 of Scytalopus superciliaris. Classification (NCBI taxonomy): domain Eukaryota; kingdom Metazoa; phylum Chordata; class Aves; order Passeriformes; family Rhinocryptidae; genus Scytalopus; species Scytalopus superciliaris. The sequence goes on from VXBX01004988.1 coordinate 81,918, forward strand.
CAAAATTACTGTTCTTGGTAAAGACCCCAAGGTAATAAAACAAACAATATTTAATGGAGCTCAATTTTCATTTATCACTAAAATAATAAATACTAGAATTATAATGAAATGCTCTAAAGATTTCCATGGTATCTGGTAATAACCATATCATGAACCACCTAGTAAATTTTTGATTCCTTAGCTGTAGGTATGTTAGCTTAGTCGCATGAAATAACTGTAGTACAAACCCTCAATCATGTTCCTGCTTGTATGCCATACCTGTGTGCCGGGGGTCTGATTAGTGGGCCAGTTCTGGCTCGAGGATCTGCTGCAGCTCTGCTACCTCAATATTCTTGGACACTGCCTTAAACTGTGCAGTTTTACTCCACTCTGCAGCTCAGGATACTCAATAGATACATTACTGTGACTCAACAGTGTCAGGATTTCACTCATAATTTAGGTCTACCTATTATTTCCTGACACATAACAAAATACAGGAAGTGTAATAAAAGCAGTTGATTCACTAAAAGCAGTGATTCAAACACCAGCAGGATGGTGTTAGAATTATTAATTCCTTTCCATACTAGTCTGTACCAGTAAGCAGAAGAAACATAGTTCATGCTTAGTACCTGTTTTCTTTGATGCATCAGTTATTTTACAAATGTCCATTTCAGAACAGATATTATGACATTTTCCTATTAATAAGGATCTACAGCCCAAGAGGAACTGATGATGCTACCTGCTGACTTACAAAGCATTTAGGGCAGCACACAAGCAGGCAGCAGTCAAACAGAATGAAAAACCTGAGGCCATGCTTACGAAGAAACTCTCAAGAAAGAAAAGCACAGAAATCAATTAAAGAGTACTAAGATTCCATGGGGATTTTCAGGTACATTAGGGAAGTGGCACTGTATTTCTACAGGTTTATTCTGCTTAGATCTCTATCACCAAAAACTCTTTGTGCTAAAAATGCTTATAATAGGTGTTTTGATTTAACACCAGCCAAGCACCACTAAAATCTCGCTCCCCTAAAAGCAGGATCGGGGAGAGAATCGGAAGAGTAAAAGCTCAAAAACTCATGGGCTGAGATAAAGTGTAACAGGGAAAGCAAAACTGCACACACAAGCAAAGCAAAACAGGGAATTAACTCACTGCATTCCATGTGCAGGCAGGTGTTCTCCAGGAGAGCAGGGGCACATAATGTGTAATGGTTACTTGGGAAAACAAACTCCATCACTCCAAACACTCCCCTCTTCCTCCTTCTTCCCCTCACTTTATATACTGAGCATGATGTCAAACAGTCTGGGATGTCCCTTTGGTCAGCTGGGATCACCTGTCCTGGCTGCGCCTCCTCCCAGCCTCCCAGGGATCCCCAAATCCCTTGGCAGGGAGTACCAAAAGCAGAAAAGACCTTGGGCCTGTGTAAGCCCTACTCACCAGTAACAAAAGCAACTCTATAATATCAACCCTGTGTTTAGCACAAATCCGAATCACAACCCCACACAAGCCACTAGGAAGAAAACTAACACTACCTCAGCCCAAACCAGCACAATAAGATGGCAAAACCTGTGTATGGTAGCACACAATGTGAGCAAAGCAAATTATCTAACAAGTTCATAAACCAGTGTTCAAATATTTCAGATAATCAGTTAGTATAGCTTATGGAAATCTGCATAATTTTAACATGTCCTAGATATTTAATATAATAACAATAAAAACCATTATGCCTTGTTCCCACTTCATTTGTGTAGAACTGAGTTGGGGGGGGGGGTTGTTGTTGTTTGGTTGGTTTGGTTTGGTTTTTTCCCCAGATCAGTAGTTATTGAAGAAAAATATAAACCAACTATGCTGTTGCTGACACTGACCACCTACTGGTTTTACAGCATGGAAAAGTTTCAGATTGTGGTTACAAGAACTCCACATGGGGTGTGTTTGTGAGGCAAAGCCTAATTAAGAAAGTTTATCAGCAAACACACCTAATGCTATTAAATGCTGCTACAAGTTTAAAACAGCAGTAAAGGCAGAAAGACTTCATTTTCATGAGATTTCACCCTTTCAGTTGTTATAAAATAATAATGGTCAGAAAACAAATTTTAAAATATAAAACGAATTTTAACAAGTGTCAATCCTGAAAGTACAGAATAGATATTTGTTCAATGTAAGGCAGTTCCACTGCTCTGAAAGTATAAAATAGAATTAGATCCAGTTTCCACTTTTATTTGTTAGCTGTGTATCCTTTCCCAGTCATCTTGTACAGTAAGAAGTATTTTTGCTAAATGGAAAATAAAAAACTTTGGTTTTAAATTACAAAATAGAATTTTAAATAAGGAAAAGAACTCAACTGAAGTGAACACAATACTGTACTTTTTAGCAAAAATCTAGCTGATTCAGAAAAACATAATAGAAGTTACTGCTTGGCCTACCCCTTCTAAAATGACTGCATGAACAATTCTTTAGTACAGCCCAGCTTCTGCATCTCTGCAGTAGAGTAATGTGAAAAAAGAAACTTCTTTTCCCAAGAAGAAACTCTATTCCTTTCTGTTTCCTTTTCATTTAACCACAATGTCTACCCGTTTTCTAAAGAGTTGGTTAAGAATAAAGACAATATGCACTGAAGTGTGTACCTGAACAAAGCATAAAACACTAATGCTGCACACATCCTTTCCACCAGCCATATGTTCCACACACACATCTCCCTCCTTTGCCTTAGCACACACACATATTCTGGAGATAAGGCTGGCAAGGTATCCCACCCAAGTCAAAACAGACAATCCCAATATAACAGAAACAATCAATAGTCTTGTCCTGTCATGGAGTCTTGGGTAGATTCATATACATCTTGATACTTCCAAGAAGTCAAATAGTGCCAGCGGTTTTGTAAAAGCAGGATATTCTCAAAAGAGAAAATAGATTCTCACCCTCCAAAAACAAAGACATAAATCCCTAATGGAACTAAATAATTCAGTAAGTGTTTTGGAAGTGAACAAGTGAAGGTATCTGGAAAAATACCCATACAGAAATAAAAACTGAGGAACAGTAAAATGCCATCTCAGAAAATATATGTAAAATTGTAATCTGTTTTGTCTCTCATGAAGCCTGATTCTAAGCGGGTGTAACTTGTCATAGCTCTGTGTGAATTCTATACTAGCTGAGAATTCAGTCCTTGAATCACAGGAATTCATATTTGATAAGAAGAGATAGAAGAATTAAACTCCATATATGCCTGAGAACACTGGTGTGCTGGCTAGTAACAGAGCTGGTTTCTAATGCTGCCTTTCATCAGTAAAGCTAAGAAGAAAAAAAATAAAAAACAGTGACTGCTCCATGAAAAATTAGGAGAGAAGTATTTTATAAACCTTTGTTAGTTTAGCTGTTACGAGGCTATTGCGTAAGTACCCCATACTAATTTTATTGGCTCATAGCAGATATAATTTGAAAGTATTATGTTACCCACATAAACCATGCATTTGGTTCAGAATGTCAGCACAATGTCTGTGGGAAGGGTAATGTATGGTTCCAGAATAGAGATGGTGTATATAAATTATGCAAGGTATTTTCTAATCCCCACAATATTTCAATGGGACAGCCATTATGTAACAAGAAATGTCTCCTACACCTTCCTGACAGATGGGACATGAACATTATTGCTTTTCCTTGTTCCTTCAGGGCAGGTCACTCTCTCAGTTCACTACAGTAATGTGCCACTAATTCTAAAGGCTTCATCACTCATTCAGATTTCAGCATTTCATTGTGGTGGAAAAGCTACCATTTTGCATTTGCTTCACATGAACATAATTACATTTTACCACAGGAGTGCCAAAGGAATAAGAAAGTCACCTAGGTGAAGTCTGCAACAGTGCACATGATGAATGATTTTGTTGGTAATATCAAATGGCTATTTGCTTTTTGTTAAAAGTGGCCTTTGAACTGCTGTGAAACATTCAAAACATCTTAGTCTCCCAATTAAACAAGGACAGATTTGCAATGAGACCTAGCAATATAAATACCTGCATCAAGCGGCCAACTGCCACAAACTCCCTGTTATCACTCTGCACAATTTGATTTCTCCGTACTTCACTAAACAGACTGGCAACACTACTATTTACTTCCTTTATAACTTAATTAAAAGATACAAATTTTGGATTATAACTTTAAAGTGAGTGCATTTTACATTTTAATCAAGAATTTCACCACTCAGAAACATGCTTTGGCAGTGTTATAAAAATGTTTTAAATGTATTAAAAATAATACAAACAGCATGGCAATTCTTATATGAACATGAAATTCCTGTTTTTACCATTATATCATCATGAGCTCTCTTCTCCCAACTTTAGTTGGACCAAACCATTTAAATTACATTGTGTGCATGCAACAGGCTCAAAAGGGGAGACTAAAAGAATCAACATTTCCAACCTTTGTGGTTACAATTCACACTAAAAAGTATGAAGCTAAATACAAAGAGAAATGAAAACCTAAGTTCTCTTCTAACCTTTTTTCCAACAAGCTCCTTGTAGACTTTGATCAGTGGCTGAACTTTTTACCTCACATACATGTGCAATGTTGACCAAACACTGAAGTCATGATCTTCAGCACAAAATGCCAAGTGCCACTGTGCCTGAAGTTTTTGTAGTGACAAGGATTCATCAGGTGTGTTAGAATGGCATGTCACAGCTGCCAAGATGATGAAAACCCCTTGCATTTTAAGAAGCTCTGTATTTTAGGTTTATTTGGATATGCCTTCATGAAGGCTAAAGGACAAAAACCTTCATCCAACACATGGGTAATCTTTCTGTAACTAGAAGACGGAAAAAAAAATCTTTCTTTTCTCTTTTATGGTTTTTTGTATCTATTCTTTTCTAATTGCTGTTGGAAGAAAGTGAAAATATTAACATAAGAGCACCATCTCCACCAACACACACTAATTCTAATTAGCTTCTGAGAACCTGAGTACTTTCTAAAGACTTCCCTTTTGCTAACCCATACATTGTTTTAAAATAATGACTTTTGGTTCAGGTAACCCATTCCTTAAGCCAACTGCATGGGATGTAGGTTGGCTTTTTTTCCTCACCTCAGATGTTTTCTAAAGGGAGTTCAAATTTGTTGACTTGTGCTCATCATACTCAGCAATAGAGAAGCAATATTCACGGTCATTTCTTCCAATCCCTAGTGCAAAAGTTAAACTCTGTATTCTATAAATCATTATCTTGATTTGACATTGCTTATAATTTGTTGAGTCCTCCCAAACACTGAAAACTAGCAATAACCATGCCAATGCAGTTAGGCCACCTATTTCTGGTATTATAGCTTTGCAAAGTAAATGTAAAAAAGGACTACATAGCAAAAGGCATTTGGATTCTATGAGCTCAGAGTTTAGATCAACATATCAGTTAAACTGTGGTGAAACAAAACCACATGCAAGTGTTTAGACACTGTGTTCTAATACAATGCACACATGCCCAGAGAAGAAGGCCAGTTCACTGAAGCATTACAAATCAAAATGCAATCACTTTCTTGTGCTTAAAGTGGTCTATGAGGAACAGAAAGGTTAACGAGCAAGGTGGCTTTAATTGCTTTTTTCTAAATACCTGACTCATAAACTAAACATAACTGCCTTTAAAAGCTCCATATTACAAAATTTCTATAGTAAACATTCTCTGTTGGAATTTTCTACTCATGAAACTGGACTATAAATAGGGATATAATATCTTTAATAGGTTGCAGACACCATACTCTTCAAATATCCTGACTTTGCTAGAGGTTATAATGACAACAGTGAAATAGCTTAGATACCACTGGGAGCAATTTGTCAGTGCTGTGCACAGGGTCCAGTGTTTTTCTATTGTAATTAGGGGCAAGTGCATGCTCACCATTACCTGGAAGTTACTGTAGTAATCCCAGATTCATCCAGATATCCAGTGACTAGGGAGTGCATATGTGCAAATGTTTGGATAATGCACCTTCAATAAACTGTTCCTCTTTGTCCTTTGCAATCTATTTCATGTTTCAAACAGTCTTGAACTGGTAGTGTCAGGACACATTTTTGACATTACTGAACACAGACAAGATAGTGTATGTCATTTTTCCCCTTCTCAGATTGAAAAGGTATAAAAAATGTAAAATATGTAGAAATTCATAGGACAAAGTGTTAGAAAACTTGACATAGATGGATGGTGTGAGGACGAGAATTTTATGCTACTAGAATTAACACCTTAGGAATCATTCCCCAGTTACTTAAAAAAAGTAATTATTTTTTCACATTATATATTTCTTTCATAGCAATGGATGGGCCAACACATTTGTATGGTGTTCCAGAAGTAAGTTCAGCATTTCTTCTTGCTTTGGTGGCAATATTGTTTCCTACACTTCACACCAAAATTCATGTTCTATCTTGGTCGATTACAGCCAGTGCCACAAATCCAATTACCTTCAAAAGGAAGCAGTACTAAGGCTGATTCAGATGAAACTTTCCTCACTTTTACTGGATGGACTCCAAGTCTTAAACAACGACGGCATCAAAACGTTACTGCTGCAGTTTCTGTCATTGTGAGTCACGTGCTCTATGCTCTGCTCTTGTGTTCCACATTATGCTCACTGCTTGCAGAAGACCTGGGTTATAAGGCATGAAAACAGCAGGATGCAGGAATTTCATGGTGGGAAAGGGCACACACCAGCCCTTTCTTCTTTCTTCCTTACTTTTTCCCTACCAGCTCCTATGCTTGGTCCTACTTTTAGCCAAGAAACTTTTGCTTGAAACAAAAAAAGCACATTTTAGGAACACAAAAAGTCTCTGCAAAGGATTGCAAGCAAGCAATGAAAATCACAAAATGTGTTGATAAATTATTCCATTAATTCGATAGTCTTACCATTAGAGAAAATTCAATTTTTCAAGCTTTTCAAGTTTTCATTTCCTGCTACTGGGTCTTATCTGTGCTTTTTGGGTTAAACAACAGTTTGGTGTACCATTTAAAAGTGGGGGGAGTTTTGTCTTCTCATTGAATTTTGGCTCATTTAAAAATAGGACTAAGTACCTACTTGACTACTTCAGCAGTGGTAAGAAATTCCAGTTTCACATTATATAATTTATCTTGTGCACTACGGTCATCCTGGTGTTCCCTTGAAGCATATTTTTGTGCACATTTATGAGGAATAAAAGGGAAGGTGTTTTCATTGCATCTGGGGGAAAGCAAGCCTCTAAACAAAAAGCAAAAGACTTTGGCAAATATGAGATGAATTCAGTGCTCAGACTAATTTGAAGCGACAGATCAGATTATTTTGTGGGTATAATCAAACAAAAGGCATAATCTTTCTCAAGAGTTAGTAAAAGTTCTAGACAGAAAATAAATTATGACATTTGCTTGCTTATCATTCCAGGGCCTGAAGACCCATGCATAGCTGATGAGACTCTTAGTTTCATATATACACTTTATGTTCTTACCCAGTAAAAGAAACTAAAGCTTGAACAAGGCAAATTATAAAATACCTGAACTCAGCAACTTTCACCTCAACATTAAGAACGATGAGGCCGTGAGAGACAACAGGACACAATTTTTTGTCAATAGCATAATGATTTAAAAGCATTTTCTCCCAGGCATGGCATTTTTTCCCAGCTGAAAAGGCAAGCTTAGGCTATTGCAACATTAAGCAGCTGATGAATGACCTTGTTGTCACGCTTGCTTTAGGGATTGATCATGTCCAATTAATTCCTAGAAGAAATCGATTGTTCTTACCTAATTCATTTACATTAATAAGAAAACATTAATGACTTCACTGCCTGTAAGTATTGGAAATAGAGGCTGCATTCACATTTCAGCCTACTGGTCTTTAAAGAGGATTCAGTATCTCCTCCTATGACAGCAAAATAAATAAATGCACATAATTTTTCCCAGTTATTCAGCATTAAAAACAAGTATTTATCTATGCATTTAACTGATAATTGAATCATATAACAATTGGTCTTGCATTGCTGGCTATTTTTATGGATGTAATTTTTATTACACATGACAGAAAGCACACAATTATTTTCTTCCATTGCTAATTTTATGTTGAGAGAAGAACTATGCATAGAAACTCAAGACCACAATTACAACTTTCTGGTTCTCGTAGTCTTAAAGTTCAATAAACCATAAGAGCAACAGGGTTACAAATGTGCAGGTAAAAGTACATATCTAATTCTGGAAATTATCCTTGGGAACACACACTGAATCTTTGTGGTGGGATTTAAAATTCATGACAGTTGCCCAAAACCTAAATAAAGCTTTATCAATTGCTGAGGTTAATCTCTTTGCAAGCTACACACTATGAATAGTCCAGGTCTGAGCATTCATCCTGGACTTTTTTCCCATGGTGAGAAATATAATAGGAAGGTGCAGTTCAAGACAAAATTTGGAATTTGATCACTGTTTTTTCTGTTCAGTGCATACTGTTACCATTTCTAGTAAAATATACTAGTTAAGGGTTGAAACAAATTGATCACATAATACTATGGAATTTATCGTGTAACAGAAGAGGAATTAAAAAGCTGCATACCTAACATTATTAATAAAATGGGTCTGTGGATAGAGACAGTTAGGGGATTCAGTTTATATTACCTGATCCTAAATTAAATTAAAGAACTGGTAAAATTAGAATTGCAAGGACAAAATAGCCTTTCAATTGGATTTTTCAACTGGGAACTTCTGAGTGGGTAGCACAAGAGTGGGTGTTTACTTGCTGCAACTTTTCTGCCTCTAGAAATGACCTATGAGCTTGGATTCTCCCCTTGGATGAGAAGTCCAAGCATATCTGTGCAGAAAGGCTCTGCTGCCACCCTCTGTGGTATCTGAGATGAATCAAAACACTAACTTGTAAATAAAGTGGCAACCACTCTAAAGATTCAGGGACAAAGATCTCTAGCTGTGAAAGGACTGACACAATGAAAATACACTAGCATACAATTAAATACGTAAAATAGTATCAGTATCTTTAAGATACTGGAACATAAGGAATTAAAGTGGTGTTGGCACATGAATGACTTCAATATTGAAGCAGCAGTTACTTTTATCAGCTTAACATCTTTGTAGGCTACCTTTGAAAAATTATCAAAGAGATGCACCTCAACTATTGTTTATCTCTGGTCTAGTTCATTGCTATAGATTCTTTTTTCCTGAGACCTTTTTTAAAAAAGGACATAGATAAGGGAGAAGGGTTTTCAAAAGGAAGCATCCTTCTGCCTTTGCTACTCACCATCTTCTCTTGCATTTCATTTCTTTTTCTGTAACTCTGCCCACCAAACCAAATAAGCTTCTAAAGATTATGATGCTCATGCTACTGCTCTTTGCTGTATTCTGAATGGTGATGATGTAGGGCCTTCGCTGGCACTCTGCGACGGGTCATTAATCCTAACTGTTCACAGGGAACAGAATTCATTTAAATCTTCCATTTTTCAGAAACAGCAGAACTAAAATTAGCTATACAAATTTAACTTAGCTTTCTAGTTAAACAGTATCTGAAAATGTTACTGTCATGTGATCAAAATACTAGTCTGCCTTCATGACCTAAAAAATATTCTCTTACACACAAGAAAAAAAGAAGTAAAATCACCGTTCACTGTCACTGAAGAACAAGAACATTAGACCCTTATTCACCTGTTTGGGAGGAGCATGGGGGAAAGAAACTTTGTGTATAAAAAATTCATTGTTGGATTTGACATTTTGATTGGACATTCAGTCACAATAAGGCTCATATACTCATCTGAATGGTGCCAATCTGCTAACATTTTTTCCTAAATTACTTATTATATATACCATTTATCTTTATTCTAGTATGTGCATACATACTGCAAACTACTAGAACATATAATTTGCTTTCTTCTAGATTTTGCTTAGTGGGGTTATTACAAGGTAAGACACATCACAAGAAAAATTAAAAAGGCAACATAGTATCCAGATGTCTCTTAGTATGTAACTTGTGGAGTTACAGTTGTGTTTGACAAGCCTTAAATTGTTTTCTCTTAACTGAAGGGCAAAAAAAAAAAAAAATCAAACATCAATAGTAGCCAAATGTATCTGTCCTAGTTGTTAACTGGGCAAGTAAGAGCCTCCTGATGCACTTCACAATCCTTACCGATCTTCTGAAACACAATTGTAACAATTTCTTCAATCATCATGTAATAAATAGCAGAGACTTGTTTTTCTTTAATAGGAAAAAAAAAATAAATTAAGGCAGCAATTGGGGAAGAGGCCATAATCTGTCATCTCTAATATCTTGCTTCCCATAACAGTTGAGATTGTCAAGACTTTGCAAATTTGAGCTGCAAACTTCAGCATGCAAATACAGCAGCTCATAGAGGGAGGAGGTTACAGACATTACACTTTTTCCTTTCCTGTTTACACTTTTATTAAAAATGGGGTTCAAAAAAAATTTAATTTTCATTCACACAGCTACCTGGTGAACTCAACAAGCATGCTAAAATAAGAGGGGATGTGGACCAGCACGTTTGTTCAATAAATGCCATATGGATTTTGGAATTTAGTAATCAGGGATCTGGCACCTCTTTATAATGTATTTGGGACAGATTTGAATATTTTTGTGGAATCACTATAACCAGGTGCTTTTGTCTCACCGAGGTTAAACTACTTTTTACTATCCAGGTTTCCTACAAGGAGGACAGAATTGGAAATCAAGTATATATGGTCTATACTGGCCTATGTCTTACCTGCCCATCCCCCTGGTTATTTGTTTATGTTCTTGAAGTCACACTGAAGGGCCTATTACTTCCTAGGTATGCCAGTAGAAGATCCTGTATCGCATTTAGCTAATAAAAGGTGTAATGACACATTACTTGGAAAGAAGACACCTGTCTTCATGAACTAAATTTTATAACAGGAAGCTTATCAAAGAGCAAGACTTGAAATACTGCAAGAAACTCCCTACGAGCGTCTGATTTATTCTAGAAAAGTTAAAATCTGCTAAGACACTTCACAGTGAACATTCTGAGTATATTCAGGAAATATCTACCCTGCCAAGCAAAAACAAGTCTTAACTCTCTGAAATTTGCCCCAGAGGCTCAGGTACCTGGGAACAGTAAGTTTTAATATTTGAGAAGGATTATTCCTCGCTAGGAGAGGGAATGCAAGCAGTTTCTACACAACTTTTCCTATTAGATCTCCATGCAGAAGAAGGAGCACTGATCAGCTTTGGTTTGTTACTATAACATTTGTAAGGTTATTGCAATACTTGATAATCACCCTTCTGGGGAGAAGGGAACCACTTTGACTAGTATCTTTGGGTATATTTTACATCAGGAACCTCTGATAGCAAAAAGTATTCTAACAGACAAAAATCCTTATGCCTGTTAAAAGCATTAAGAGCAAGCTCAAGTACAGAGTTTCCACACTAAATGCCAAAACTACATAACACAGGGAACTGTGGCTAGACAACATAAATTCAAACTTCATGCTTTACACTTCTAAGCAGTTTTAAACACTGACCGATTTCATTCTTTTCGATACCACAGAAATACTGACTCAGTCTGGAGGTCATCTGACAACACTGGTGTCTTTTAAGACTGAACTCAAGTTCTAGAACAGGCAACAACTCCATTTAAGACAGAGACAGACAACTGCCACAGTTCTAGCTTTTAGAATATATTCATCCGTAGATCTCCATAACTTTGTTGTCTCACTCATATGACATAGCAAGGAATTCAAAGAAAACACGTATTTTTGATAGGTTAGCATGCCCTTCTAACTATATAAAGTGTGCTATCTCAAAGTGTCTCCCCTGTTTTAGAAAAGGTAAAGAAGAAGAACTTATGTACGTCTAATTATTTCCATACAAGGTCAAATAAGTGTAATTCCTTTTCACAGATAAACAATATTCATCCCCCTTATACTATTGATTTCCATTTCAAAATGGGATCCTTCCCATTCTACTTCTGTCATGCAGAAATATCTGTCATAATACAGATGATTACTCTAATTAGCTTCCATCCAGTTTATGATTTTAATATTTTCTTTGCTTTTTTTAAGCTTATAAGCAGAAGTGAAGAACCTTCTAATCCTTCTCAAACTGATCTTGAAACTGTAAGATTATGGGCTACAGGAACTCTGACAGGTCCTCCACACAAAAGATTAATGAATACCTCTTTTTGCAGTAGTTCCATACATTTCCCTCATCTTCCTTAACTATTCTCTCTTTACACTGCTCACTTTTGGTAATACTAGCTTACAGAACTAAATCTACATGAATATGTTACCTCTGTGTTACAATACACCTTTTAAACAACAGTGAAAACACAGAAACTACCCTGTTCAAGTTTTCTTCACAAAAACTGGTGAAACATAAAATAACAAAGGGGGGAAGATATTATACTACATGTATTATACTGTATAATATATAATAACACATTATATATCTTATGTATTTTATATTGTTATATAAAACATTTTACATAACTATATAGACAATGTTTTATACACATATAAAATACATATTACATATAATAAAAACGTTTGTTGTTCACTGAATTTTCTGTCTCACAACACAATGACTCATTTAACAGACTATGCACAAGGGAAGAAACCCACAAAGAAAATCCTACATTTTACTGCCACTTTCTTAGGAAATACTCGCATATTATCAAATAACATAGCAACTAATAAAGACCTCTTATTTTAGAACTTTTCAAGAAGCTTTCCAGTTGGCTTCCTCTCACTTTCTTCACTTAGATCCAGGGGATAAGTAATGTGCAAGAGTTATAAAAGCATGAGTGGCCACCAGAGCAGATAGCCCAACAATGGCTAAGTGAACCCTGAATCTGGGGTTTTCACATTTGAAACTCCACTCTCCCTTTGAGCTTTCGGACACTCTCCAACACTTACAGAAATGACTACCATAACCATATCTGAACTAGAAAATTTATTATAAACAGAAAACTACCCCACATTTGAAACAGAAAGGATTTTCTTCATTTTATTAGGCAATTAATCAGCAAGTACTGAAAAGGAAGGCATTTCTTGTGGTGACCAGAAAGGACAGCACAATTACAAGAAAGGCCCGAGCCTCTCTGAAAGTCTTCAGATGCAGTCAAGAATCAGTGTGATCTGCAGTCACATGCTGGTTTTCAACCCAAACTGAGGCACAGTTGTCTTGCCTTTCATACCAGAGTTAACCCGAGTTGCTTGATTTTATAAGCTTTCATGCTGCGTTTGTGTTCATGCATTAGCACCCTACTTCATTCCTCAGATATTCTTCCACTTCCATTAGTAAGTCAGTCCACACACTTAGGCCACGGACTTCAAAGTCTCCATCTCGTATCTTCAGGAGTTTCAGAGCAGCTTGGGTCTGTTCCCTAAGCACTGCAGATCCCTGATAGAGGCAGCTGAAGCGCTCCCTCAGTTCCTCCCAGGACAACTCAGCTTTGTCAAGACAACTTTTAACCCACCGTCCCTGCAAGGGGTCATAGTGCAAGTGGCTTCCCCAGCCGGTTAAGAGGTCCAAGTAAGATCTGCTTAACTGTGGATAGTGACCAGCTAGGGAAGCAAGAAGGGAACCTGGGAGGCAAAGGCAAAACGCACAAAACCGCTCCCGGCTGCCCAGCAGCCAGGAAAGCAGGAGCCCGGCAACGCGCCCGTCCCCCCCCGCGGGCCCGGCCCGGCCCAGCCGCGCCAGCGCCGCCGCCACCACGGCGAGGGCCC
>VXBX01004988.1:96308-113712 GCA_013400415.1 Scytalopus superciliaris
CCAATACTCCTGGCCCCCAATGATCCTGCCCCCAATGCTCCTGCCCCCCAGTGCCTCCGGCTGAGCGGGGCTGCAGCAGTGTCCGGGAGAGAAGGACAGCCTTACACAGCCTGCCAGGACAGACACGGCTCAATGTCCAGTCCTTGGGTCATAGTAGTGGAGGTCAACACTGCCAACCTGCCCAAGCAACTACTTCGGCTTTCTGAAAGGAAAAACCAACACCTGGCACAATAAATGAGATTTAACTGGAATTTACTGGAGGAATCAGCAACAGAAACCAAACTATAATGCTGTGAGCTACAGTACTGTAGCATGCTCTTTCTCTTATTCAGAATGCATGTTCTCTTCTATACATCTTAGTGCTGTAAGTGGTTTATTATTAAATTAATTGCAGTTTTGGGTGATAGAGATTCTTGGCAGCAAATGTTCTTTAGCTTAGATAGCAAAAGACAACTCTTGTAGCCTCTGAGTTATACCAGACTTCAAACTAACATGGGTGAAAGATGAGAAAGAGATCAACAACTTCCTTCTACTACTTTCTTTTCCACTAAGGAAGACTGAAATGTGTGAACAGAGCCACTGAACCCATTAGAGTTCCATGTCTCACTAGGACTGTGCTCAGACTTTGTCCCGTGTCCACAGATCCTTGCCCTAAAGGTAACTCCAAAGCTGCTGGTGACCAGCTTCTCTGATTTACATCACACTTCAAAAATAAAGCAAAAGGCAGATTAAGAAAATTTTAAGTAAGGGTTTAGATGCTAGGTTCCCCTCTTCAGACCCTCCTGTGGACTGCCCTAGGATGGCTGCTTAGGAAAAAATCTTTCTGGAGTATTCTCACAAAAAGAGAGCTCTCATCTGAATTATTATATTTTCTTATTTCACTCATCTTTTTAAAAAAGCAGGGAGCTATAGGCTTGATGATCTAGATCAGCTGTAGGTTAAGGGCCTAATACAGGCATTAGAGTGAAATTCTATGGCCCGTCTGGTTGAAGGAGCTCATAACAACCCCTCAACATCTATGGATATAATATATTTTAAGGTATCATTCTAAAATGCATCTTTTTCTCCTGAAAAATCTCTTTTAAGCTATTTCTCGAGTAATAAATGTAAAATTGGCTACAGGTGGCTAGAGATTTGTTGCACTGTTAACAATGGAATTGCTTTTGTAATCAATAAATTCATAATTATCTATCATCTGCCTCGCCTGTATATTTCAAATCATATTATAAAATAGTATACATTGAAGCGAAAATGGAGCATGCAAACTTTGCAGATACATACAGTTGAGTGCAGCACTTTGGGATGTTACTTAGTATTTTACTTGAATGAAAAAGTGACAGAAACTTGAAGTTGTTGGAATATCATGGCCAGGCTTCGCAAGCGAAGACTTGGAAAGTTGTTTCCCGACGAGGATGGGATTCGAACCCACGCGTGCAGAGCACAATGGATTAGCAGTCCATCGCCTTAACCACTCGGCCACCTCGTCACTGTTGGAACATAAATACTATATATATATAGTATGTAATATGTCATATATAATATTTTTTAATATGTATATAGGCCTCTCAGGTTTAATACAACATCTCTCAAATGAAGGGCTTTGGCATAGAGGAAGAAAGCAGTTTCAGTGAATTCGAGATCCATGTTTTATTTTAGTGAGGGATATTTGTGGAGATGCATATATTCCATTTCCTAAAGAAGAGAAGAAATATTTCCCTTTACATCAGAAAACTTTGAAAGAAATCTTTCACATTTTCTTTATTGGATAAAGCATATGGGTTTATAGCCTGTGAATGTCTCTGTATGTTTCAGCTGAAAAAAATCAATCACATTTGCAGCACCAGAAAACTAACAAAAACAGGTCATGAAAATCTAACCAGTCTGGAAAAAAACACTGAGTAATATGGTGTCTGGAATACTCTTGAATGTGAAAGGCGGTGGCTTGTGTATTCTAATGGGTCTCTGTAGAGCTGATTGAAAGGTGGAATTTTCATTTTATGAAAAACTGAGTATTTCAGCATTGGTTTCATCTCAAATTAGGGTGAAAAGTCTAAATATCATCAAGGGGGAAAGGTTGACATCTCTGTAATAAAACGGTTCATGCAAATAGGCATTTATGTGTTTCTAGGTATTGCAGCTGCATTTACAGTCTCCAATCATGATGGGGGTGCATATAATGAAAAATAGAACCTAATCTGAAGAAGCTACAGAGTTTTGCATAAGGACACATTAGAAAATTAACTCAAGAACAAACAAAAGAAACAAGGTATCAGTGAGACAGTAATGATTCATGTAAGAAATTGTTACATTGCAATAGCCCATAAAAAGAAAAAATCTTTTTCCACACTCATCATTGAAGGAACTGCATTTCTACTCTGAATTTTGTGTTATTATTTGAGAACCGGACCATTCACAGAATGTACTTTAGGATCTTCCACTGCAAGAGTGGAATGCATTTATCTGTTGATTGGTCTGCTGGTTGTGGTGCCATGTAGCAATCAAATTAAATTGAAAAATTTGTTTCTTTCTTATAGGTGAATTATTTGATTATAACTTCTAGGAGCTAGTACTCCCTTTTCTATGATCAGTCTTAGTTCTAGCCAAGTAACAGCTTGCACAGCCCTAGGGTTCTCTACCATCAGCATGATTACTAAACATCAAAATTTGTATTTTGGTGTTACTGTCTGTCAACTTATGATAAGACTGTTGCTACCTAATAGTAATGCTGAGTTGTATAGGTATTGTTTAAAAAATCTGTACAGTGCTAAGTTGGCTTTCTACCTGAGGAACACCTATAGGATAGTTGGGAGATACTTGAGAATTAAGTAGTGAGAGAGGTGAGGTAGACAGTTAATGTTGGGGTAGGGGATAGGAAAAGGAAAGGTTGGGTTAGGGTGTCAGGAGATACAGTAAGAGCACAGAGAATGGCAAGTGGATTTTCAGGTATCACTATGTGTGTGGGGGGTGCTTTCCTGCTTAACTTGATTACTTTTTAAAAAAGAAACCAAAAATTTACTTCTGGGCCTCCCATTGGTTGTTTAATATCAGCCTGCTTCCTCTATTAATGATTGTTGTGGTAGTTTCTCATGCTGTTTTAGGGTGTAGTTGGGTGTGTATTTCATGTTATGTAAGCTATGCAGTCTCTTTACTTTTACCTAACATGAAATGAAATCCACAATGATACCTCAAAGAAAATCATACAGAAGAATTATCACTTGGTTACACAATCTGAAAAAATAACCTCTTTGTTTTGTCTGATTTATGAGCAAAGAAGAAAATAAAAGAGAAAACAGGGTGTATTTTGAATGACAGGCTAGAGCACAGATTTACAATCACAACATACTGGATTGTTTAGGATCTCTGCTGTATGCTTCTTCTAAGTAGCTGTGATAGTATGAATGGGAGTGGCCAGTGTTCCTTGTGTTTTGGATTTTGCCTCTGTTTTGCTGGAATTTTTTTACCCAAATAAAGTCTATTTTTTAATTTAATTTCTAAAATAACCATTAAAGTAAGAAAAGAGTTTTGAGCGTATTGGCCTATGGTTGTGTTAAGCTGTAGTCAATGTTCCTCCATTACAGCTTTTTGATTCATAAGATACATGGCAAAGAAGGTTGTTGAGGAAGTAAGAAAAGTGTCAGATACAGAATCTGGGAAGTCATTTCCACAGTTCCCTGAAAACAAGCCCACTTTTCAGTGAAGCACTGTAAAAGAGTTTCACAAGCCTTGCATTTTATATGAATTACTATGCTGTTTTATCTAAGCTGAGAAGTCAAGTAAAAGATTCATATGAAGTTTTATGGAACTAGTGAGTTTCTTCACTGTAGTTATGGAGCCAATAAAATTCCCCCTGGCAGGAAATAATCAGTTTTGAAGGAAAATTGGTCAAAGTAACCAGCAGTCTGGATTTCATTGTTAGATTTTCCTTCCTCTCTGAGGTCACATTGGCTGTAATGTGATTATACTGTTTCTACTGAATAGAAATTTAGGACATTGTTTACCCATTAAAACTGGCATTATAAAACTCTGAAATGGTCTTTCTTTAGGTAGAGGGTGTTACTGTAAATTACAAAAATGAATACATTGAGATGTATGATAATCTTCTATACTTCTTGCACTAATACTCACTTTTTAACTGTAAACAGGTTTGGTTAGCTGCCTGAAATTTTGTGCTAGGGACAAGTTTACCACACTTATTATCTAATGACTTATTCATAGTGAAGACTCTGAATTTGTGAATCATTCTTGCAGAATTTCTTTCTATTTCTGCAACAAACTCTGTGGGAAACTGACATACCTGGAAGACTATGTCAGCCCTTCTGTGTTTTCTAGTGAGGTACTTAGAGTTTGGGTTTTGTTTTGATTTTTTTGAGTTTTTGTTTGTTTTGGTTTGTTTTTGTTTGTTTGTTTGTTTGTGGGGTTGTGTTTGTTTTGGTTTGGGGTTTTTTTTTGTCAATGTAATCTCTCAGTATCTCAAAAAAGAGCAAGGCTGTGGTGGGCTTTTGGAATCAGAACAGATCAAATTGCACAATAAAGGTATTGAACCTACTAATTTGTACATCAGCATGAGCCTCAGACTGTACAAAAGGGATATCTGTCATAATCTGAAACTTCTTTGTAAGTCCTGCATGTGCTGATTGTAGTGTATCAGTGTTTTAGTAGCAATGCCCATTTGTCATGAGTTAGGCCAATGATTTCAGTAACTGGTGTCAATGGCCAAGCAGCAGTTTTGTAATGCACAAGAATGAAAACTGATTGAAAAATAAGTGTTTTGAAAAAGCACTATACATAACATGTCACTGAGAGAACATAAAGCCCACGCTAATTAGGAATTTCACCTATGTCTGGCTATACCAGAAACTGAATTTTTAGGAAAATTGTATAAAAAGACAGAGTTTTTGGCCTAGCCCCATTTCTAACCTTGATACTGTGATTCAGGACCATACTAGCAAAGCCACTAAGCCAGGGTGTAGCTTTTTGGTATCATAAGTATAATTGGCTGGCAAACAGAGTCTCCTTTTTCTAACTGTGAATAATTAGACGTGGTGAAGTTAGTTATAGACTTTCGAAGTTCCCTTGCACCAGATGAGCCATTTTAAATGATAATGTCTGCACTGCAAAACCCAGTTGCAGTTATTCTGTGTGTATTAGCTACAACTAGTTTTGTCTTAAAGTTTTTTGAGCTAATGCATTTTTAACTTAATTTGCTGTGGGATAAGAGCATGTGCTAATGTTGCTCACTTGATGAATGGTAAAGTAGTAAGCTGTGAGCTTTGATAACTTGCCTTTGTTTGTGATGCCTTTTAGAGAGATTTAATTTGCTGCCTGCTGTGGTGGTGGGTTTCATAGATCACAGAACATACTGATTAGAGTGTTTGCCTACATGCCTTTTTCTGGTCTTCTTTTCCTTTAAGCCAAGAAAACTCTTAGCTACTTATATTAAGTACTTTTCTTACAGGATCAGGTGCATAAATTCAGCTTTCTGAGACAGCTTGAATCCATTCCTGCTTTTTAAGGTACCTGTTAAGAAGTGTCTTAAAGAACTGTCTGTTTTAGATATCATCTTACCAGAATCATCTGAAAATAATATTCCATAAAACTTCAGTCATAAAGACTGGCTATGGCTAAAGGTTTGGAATGCCGATCTATAATACTCTAGTGCTTCTATGAAGTGAGGCATATTCAGACTAAGCTTAGTCTAGTGTCACGGGTTTAGTATTTAATGACGAAGCGTCTGTTTAAGAGTATTGGAGGAAAAAAAATATGTACGTTTAAGAATAGCAACTAAAAATACTTTCCTATTTGTAGATTCTGTATATTTCCAGGACAGTTAAACTGCTGTCATTCACAAGAGTACAGTGAGATCTTATAAACATATTTTTATCTTGGATTTGGTTTTTTTCATTTGTGTAAAAAAGTATATAAACCTCAATGTACGACAACTATGCATAGAGCTATTTATACGTATGTCTGAGTTCTATTAACATAAGTCACTTGGATTATTCACTTTCATTGTCCTAATATCCTGAGAACATCTCAAAATTGTCAGATATCACTCCTTTGTAGCTCTGTACAGTGTCTTTATGAATAAGATATGCCTGTGTATACAGAGAGAGCCGCATTAAAACACACATATGCACATGCTGGATAGACTTTTTTTTTTTAGCGATAAGGTTTTTATGTATCTGTTGTTTCCATTTTCACATCTCCAAAGCTTTTATGTGAATTTTTCCAGCACATTTCTCATTATTCTCTCAGCCTTTCTTCTGCTGAATGGCTGGGGCTTCCAGACATATAACCTGAAATGTCCTGGGAGAATTTACATAAAAATAATAAAACCAAGGAAATGGAAACCACAGAATATATACTTTTTTTTTTTTTCAGTCTATGCTAAGAAGCACATTGGTTAATATTTACAAAGGAATCTGATTTTCCATTTTAACATCCTTTTCACTGTGAAGCAAATGTGGGAGAGTGGGATGGTAAGAATCATTCCTGAAATGAATGGGGGCTTATATGTGGATCTCATTTATGGTTAAAAGGTTTTAACTTTCTCCATCCTAGTATATCAAAAAGAACATCTCATGACAAAAAAAATAATCATATGGTTGCCTGAATTAAGCAAATGTTAATGCCATGCTTTGAAGGTATTTTTCTTGCTACTTAAGAGAAGTGTAAGGGGTTTTTTGTTTGTTTATTTATTTATCTAAACACATATAAAGGAATGCTGGATTCTGTTATCTATACTCATAGCAACCTTTGAAAGTAGATCATTAATACTGACACAGGTGCTTATAGGATCAATAATACAGTAAAACAAGTTTGGTTTCTATTGAGAGTTGTGTACCCATTACACATATGGTGAACCAGAGCTTAAGTCAGTCCAGCAGTTCAGCTATCTGGGAAGCATCATTTCCTCAGATGGTAAGATTGACAAAGAGATAGACAACAGGTTAGCAAAGGCACACAGAGCTTTTGGAAAACTCCATAAAAGAGTCTGGCACAATAAACACCTGAAGAAAAGCACAAAGATCAGTGTCNGGCCTTGCCAATACTGCCCATGGAGACTCCCCTGTGCCTTTTGTAACCGGACTTGCCTGTCCCACATCGGCCTTTTTAGCCATCAGTGCTTGCAGCGAGAGTGGGGAGAGCCCTTCCCAAATCTTCGTTCGTGAAGCCCGGCCATGGTGATGACCCTTTACAAAAATGCCCCTGGCAGGTTTTGTCATGATCTTCCTGATGGTATCACAGAAACCACTACCATAACTGTCATATTGTCCTTATATTGATATTTTCTGCAGAAAGGGTAGGTTAAATAAAAACTTAAATGTTTTTTCCTAACTCCAGAGTTTGTAACTTAATGGTGTTCTTTAAGAAGTTTTTACCACATTTTACTGAAAATAAAGGTACTTAATTAGTAAAAAGGCCTAGAAACCAAAATGCTTTGTTGCTGCAGTTTCTACAGCAGTTAGATTTGTATATTTCATGTTAATCCCATATTATTTTGGTTGCCTGACTTTATTCCTGGTCCAGCATACTTAAGGATTTATGTAATGGCAAAGATTGAAACTTTTGCTTTTATCCAAAAAGCATCACAACATGGATAATATATGTATTAGAATACACTAGTTCATAGCTGATCCTGAGATGCTGCCATTAGCTTACCCAATTAGCAGTGTTTAGACAATGACTTGTACTTGCAGAAAAGAATAACAATGGGTTTAAAAAAAAAAAAAAAAGCAGCAGAGATGAGATTCTAGCACATAGAACATTTGCATAAACGTAAAAGCCAGCAGAAGAAAATTGTTGTGCAGTGCATACCTGTGGATGGGATAAAAGTGATGGGTCAAGAAGAATTCCTAGAATTAAAGAAAAAGTCTAAAAGAGAGGTCTGTCTTTTTGTTTGGTTTTTTTTCTATTTGTTCTAATGAAAAGAACAAAACCCACTATTATTATTTGAAACCACTATTGAAAGCATCTTCATGTTTCTTGATATTACAATAGCTTTTCATATTTTGAGAGAAATGTATTTGTAACTTCATCAGGGAATAAGTATTTTTCAGGAATGTATTGGAGTTTTATACTCTATATGGAGAAAATTACATTCATGAAACAATGAAAAACTATTATTTGTATCTGGTTTTCTTTCTGTGAAATGCTGATGCTCATCAGCATTTGAAAGTGTGAAGTTCTCTTTACTGATAAATTCCAACCTTTGGGGGCTGGAATTGGTTCCCTTGCTTTTTATGGAAAGAGTTTGTAGAAAGAGTTGGATCTAATATTTCTTAGAAAAGGGACAATATGGAGCAAACCCTCCAGAAAAAACTTGCCTATGTTCTAAACCACCTAAGGGAGTTAGGCACTTTGCCACAATAGAAAATCAATGGGAACAGGATTCCTAAGGGTCTTGAGAAATTCTATATTAACAGAGATGCTTTTGTCCAAGTCAGGGATCCTCTTTCACCTACTGAAGGTGTCCTGTGCATCTGACAGTACTCAGCATTTACGTGAGAAACTTAACAGTTTGTAACCTGGATGTAACTCACCTAAACACTGCAGTGAAGAGATGCTATGAACCATAGTGTAGCAATGATTTATCCAAGAAATTAGCCCAGAGCATTTCTATTGGAGGAATCTGAGTAATTTTTTAATCTCAGAATGAAATTTGGCTCTATTTTCTTTGGTGGTCTTTGCTATCAAACAGTGATTTTGCTATGAATGAGGGGTGAAAAATTCTACTGAATGAACTTATGAAATAAAATTAGTTGGGCTAAATCAAAATGTTAATTTAGATAAAATCAGTATGCCTTTAAAAATAATTTTAACTTAATTTTTAAATTAACATTTTAAAATTAAATTATTTTAAAGATTTAAAAAAGGAAACATTCATTTATATAAGATTTCAAAAGAATTCTAATTCTGTAATAATGCTGGGGAAGGAAGGTTTCTTTTACCTCAACAAATTTTTACTCTGAGCAGAAAATTTGTTTGGGTGGTTTGATTTCACGTAAGGTACTTTCCAACCTTCCACTGAAATATTTAAAACCTTTTCAGAGTTGAGTGGATGATCGGTGATTTGAACTGCTCTTCCCTAACTTGCTCTATTCAAAGGACTTGGGAAAGAAGAAAGGGTCTTGTCAGTCCCTGTTCTTCGACAAAATTGAGCCACAAGGTCTAGTTCAAAATTACGATTTATCTTGCCAATGTGTGAAGAACCACAGAAGACACAGAATTAGAAAAAAACCCCATGGAATTAGAAATGAAAAAAACTCTGCCTGGTAGGATGTAGTGGTTTCTCAGAGAGTAGGCTTAGCATGGATTGACATCCAAACAGAAAATGTTTGTTTCTCCTTTTGCTTACATTATATTTCCTGTTTACTTTTTTTCTGGATATATAACTGTTTTAATAGCATTTTGTTCTTCTTGGTTTCTAAGTCCCTTCTTTTACAGTTTTTGAAATCATTCCTATGTGAAAGCTTTGCAACATGTGTATTTAGGCTTCACACCAAACCTGCAAGGCTCACGTTCTACACACATTACTGGTTCTAGGTAATTTGTTTTGTGAATGGATGCCTTCTGCCCAACGTGTTACTATAGCTAATGCATCACTGTCTCCATAACTTGAATTAACTAGATGGGAAGTACTGACAAAGATATTGGTCAAAAATAAAAATACAGATGTTATTTCATTTTTAAATTTTTAATTTACGTGTTGCTTTCATTAATAAATAGCAAATAGTGCCCTCAGTCCTGTTGCAAACAACTCTCCAGTTATTAAATAAATGGACATAAACACAAGGACATAAACCCCCAGGTTTGGTCATGGATTTCCCATTAAAGTTTTCTCCAAAGTGATTCGGCATCCCAGTTCTTAACAGCTCGCTGAACATACCCCATCAGTTGTAACCAGTCTGTACACAAATTACTGCCATGTCCAGTAAAATCAAGGGGAATTGTACCAAATCCCTGTGGAGAGTTTTGCTGAGCTTTGGAAAACTGGGAGTCTTTGTTGCATTTTATTTTATTTTTCAATGTCTTTTCAAAGAAAGCTATTCCAGACTCTCTTTTTCAAAAATTTATATGTTGTGGGCCTGGAATTCTCTGTACTTGCTCAGTAGTGCAAGTCTTTATGCTTTTCACAGTAGTGTGATCTTTTGGCTTCATTAGCATTTCACCTGATTTGCCTTTCATAGCATCTGCTGAAGAAGTAGCCAGTGAACTCAGGCTATTCATGGAATAGGAAATGTTATCTGTTCTACTTAGGCTACCTATTTATTACTAGGGCAATAATCTAGTTTTATTATTGGAATAATAAAAATGAAATTTAGCCTAAGAAAGTTATAGTTTCATCTATGTCCCATACAACTTAGTGTGTATGTTACAGCAGAAGATCTGTGTCACCAGTTATGCCATGATAGATCATAGCATATTTTTGTTTACCTTACATTTTTTTCTACAGATCAAAATTTCACATCCATAACTATTGGGATAGAAATAGAGGTCCTTTTGATGGATTTAAACCCCAGCACTTGCATATATTAAGACCAAAGTATTTCAGATCACCGCCTTTTCCATTCATTTCTTGTTGAATGAATCCTAAGGGCCATGGATACACAGTATTTGGAAGTAAATTCCATACGGTATTACTAGCATCCAAGTATCTCATGCTATCATATAATTCAGATAACTGATCTGAATATTCAGTCCTAGTTGTTTGGTCTACTTTGTTCCTAATTTTTCTCACTTGTCAGACCTACAATATTGAGCAAAAAGGTTTTTTCACATTTGTTTAATTATTTCTTGATTTAATTATTTTGGGGATTCTTTGGCTGGACTTCTGACAGATGAAGAAAAAGAAATGTACTAAACTTAAAGATCACACAGAATGATTTTTAAGACTGGAATTCTGAGCCTGGTCTTATTTGTAAGCATGGTTATAATGCTCACAAGGCTAAAAATCTAGCTTTCTATCTCTAGCTTTCTCTCCTCGTTATTGGTTTTGGGCATCTGGTTTTGAGGTTGGTCTGCAATTTGATCTTACTCAATTTTTCTCAATGCATTTCAGCAACATGTGTCATTAATGAGGAGAACTGGGTAAGCAGTCTCACCATTGCTTGTAACTCAGCCTATGACAGGCAGCAGGAAAGCAGAACAGTTTTGGCCAGCCCCAATTACGAAAACATGCCCAAGGCACTGGCTATAGCGCAAACAAAGCTATGTCAGGCTCCTCCCAAGATGAAAACTAAAAGTGTATGTACATTGTTGAAAAAAACAACTCCTTATGTTTACATTGATATGGTTAACAGCAAAATTATTCTCAATGAAGAGAAAGAGAAACTGGAAAAGGATGATCTGTGAATTGGAGGTGCAGAAGGAACATACTAGAAATCTAAATACTAGTCTTTTGTCAGCAATTAGATATTCCCTTATCATCTTTCAGATTGTAATGCTGTGAACTGGGAACATTCTCCTGAAGGAAACATGTCCTTACATAAAGTATAAAGTCACAGAGATGTTTCTGCAGTTGATCAACTTCTTCACAGCAACAGGAATGCTTGCAAAAGAGGTAATACATTAAAAAACTAATATTTATTATTATCTCCCATGTGTGACATCAAAATCTTTAATAGGTGTCTCTTATCTCAGAACCCTCATGAGATATACTTGATAATCATGATGTAGATTGGAACTCTGAAGTATCTAGAAGATTAAGTAACTTTGCCAAGATCATACACAGACTTCTTGTTTTGGTATGACAGCAAGTGATAACCAGAGCCAAGTCTATTCCTAAACCACCTTACTTCCCTCCTCTATTAGCATTTTACCAGATACATGGCTTGCAGGATACGGAAGAAGTGAAGACAGAGAAGGGAAGTATGTGTAGGACTTTTCTATAAATTGAATTAATAAATCAAGCTCATCTTCATATAATACTTGTTGTCCACTTGCATCAGACTACTTTATGAGCTAAAGGTTTTATGAATATATGTATTTTATAGAAGAGAAAACTGAAATAAAAAGTGATCTAACAAAACTCATACAACAGATAAATTTGCAGAGCTGGGGAAAGGAATTGCATCTTCCAACCCCCTCAAGATAGGAATAACTTATTAAATGAGCTGGCATTCACACTCTTTCATTTGGCAATGTAGTACAGTGCAGAGGGAATGGTGTTCTTGCCATTAGGAATGCTTTGATGATGACACTTTAATAGAAGAATGAAAAGGAATGCTGGACTCAAAGCATTCCTTAAGGTAGAAGACTGACTGTTTGAACTGAGCAGTTGGGAAAAAACTCCTGGAAAAAAAGTAGCAATAGATGTAGTATCTCAACAATAGCTTCTGAGGAAAATTAACTTGGGATTTGATGGAGAAAGTATAGGGTGCAGGGAAACTTAAGTCTGCACCTGATTTTCACCTATAAGGACCATCCTGCCTCTCTTCCTTCACATTACTGGCCAGCCAATGAAGCTCCTTAATTTGGAAAATTAGTTCATTTTGATTCAGCTGCTATAAAAGAAGAAGCTGATAAAACTATTCCAAAACACTTCCAGAGCACTTACAAAAAGACAGTGTGGACCCATGGTAGCTGTTGATCTATTTAGATCCTGTTTTTCTCATTGCACTTCTTGTGCCAGCAGCAGCAGCAGTTAAAACCTTATGCTTCTCTGTGACCTCAGGTGGCATCTTATTTTAATGATTTGTCCATCCAAAGTAGAGACCAACCACAAAATCTGGGGCTCTTGTAAAATATAAGAAACAGGAACAGAGGTCAAACATGCATTTCTCTATCACTTCATTTACATTTAGGCTAGTTCTTACAGGTATATGAGATAGATTAGGTTGCTATACTGCCTCAAGTCACTTTCC
Source organism: Scytalopus superciliaris (assembly GCA_013400415.1). Taxonomy (NCBI): domain Eukaryota; kingdom Metazoa; phylum Chordata; class Aves; order Passeriformes; family Rhinocryptidae; genus Scytalopus; species Scytalopus superciliaris. Next base: position 109,175 of record VXBX01004988.1, read on the forward strand.
ATTGCTACACTGTCTTCTGAAGGAGGCAGTGCAGTATAAGCTAGTAAGACAACTTTTGAATTCTCTATGTGTGAGTATCATTGATTTCACTTCAGGAAGGAAAGAAGGTGTTATGAGGCCAATCCATTATTCCTAGGCATTTAAATGATCAATGCAGTAACTGAGGTCCTCATATTTAAGAAAAAATTAATATTAACAATCTGCTTCATTAATGTTTAAGGCACTGGTTTGTTTAGAGAAAGGTTATTGCACTTTTATTGTTGAACAGAACATGGACTTTGGCCTGCTAATCATTGCATCAACCACAGTAGTTTTCTCAGCATGTCAACTGCATGTTCTGTATCCACAAATAAACAATTATGACACTCAACCAAAACATAGTTTTGTATACAAAATTGCAAGCACTTTTTCTGTAATGTTTGTCCCAGTGATGTACATACTACACACCTGGAGCTTCAGAGCAGCCTATGCATCCTGGTGCACAGTATGTCAACTCAAGTGTGTGTACTCTGCGACAATAGAAACCTGTGTTATTGGGTCAAATTTCACCCAGGTGTTTTCCGTGACACTAATGAAGATTACTTGAAAAGATGAGAAGTATGTTTTAGAAAATATGATGCAGATGAAACAATTAACTTGTAAATTGCAACAGTGAAAATTTGTTTCTCTGAAATTACAGCACTCATTTTCATATTTAAGATTAAAACAAAAGTTTCATGAAAATTGTAACTATGTAACCTATGTATAATTATATGGATAGAAAGTACAGTTCTTGTGTAGTAAGTTTACAAGATGGAAGGACAAAACATACTACTTTTATGATGAAGGAATTGTTTGAAGTTTATTTGTAGAGCTTTAAAATGTGAGTTCCACTGCAGGTTTGATAAAAGTTCAGTTGACCATGAAGTCATTGTGTGTGTTGAACTGAACTATCAGAGGATAGAATTAACTTACAGCCTGTCTTATTTTCATGGTAATTAAAATAAAAAGTTATGCATAACTGAAATAATTTTAATTTCTCCCCATTTATTATTTTCCATAAACAGGACACATTTCAACTAGGATTTATATATTGTATTCCAACTGGTTTAGAAAAAAATTTAAAATAAGGTATGTCTGGCACCAGTTAGTGCAATATATTTCAGTGAGTTCCATATTTATTGATCTCAGGCCTGCAAGGCTATTGACTTCTCTCTGTCTATTAAAAGTCAAGGAAGACATGGAAATTTTTGGCAAAGTAAGTACTATAATATTGGGACAATGATGCGTGATTTATGAAACATGTTTTGCACTCATTGTGGCTGCTCATAATCTTGACTCAAGTATCAGCAGTTTTTAGTCATCTGACTCTGCATCTTTTGAATTTTAACTTCTGTGGCATGTAGTGAAAGAACAAAGAGAACAGAGGAAATGTATTTCTGCATTACAAACTTGTTTACTTTCCAGTCAGAGAACTTAATTGCATAGTGCCTTTAATGGCAAAAAGCAAGAAAATCAGCAGGCATCATATTCTCTACTCAATATACACTTCACTCATCATTTCTGCTACGCAGTTCAGTTGCTCTCCCATCTCTTTTCTCTTAGTTGACCAAGGTATGTCCTGTTTAATTATGTGCTTTACAAGTTGGTATAGACTTGGGATGCCAGTCATTAATATAATTCTATCCATTATATTTGACAGATTTCATACAAGTCAGTTATGACACTAATTACATACTGAAGAAGGAGTAAAAACATGATCTACAGATATGACAAACCAGGTACCTGTGTCTCTTCTCTGCTTGCTGAGAACGTCATCCTTCTCTCTACATTGTCTTTTTCTTGGTCCCTTTTCTTCCTCCCATTCAGTGACTGCTGCTTCACCTCCCTGGGCACTGAGAACCCTTTGCTGTAGATAATTTTCTCTCCCATGTCTAAGTGACCTGCAAGGTACCTTCATAAGAAATTCCTAATAATGTCACAGAAGGATATAGCATCTACAGGTCCTCAGAGGTGAGCTGAGGAATTTCACATATTAAAATGGGCCATTGTGGTCATTCTTGCTGACCTTGTCCTCCAGAATTTCATCTCTAATTATCTATGCATCACGGTTTATGATGTGCAACCAAGAGTAAATATTTCAGAATGTTTAATCCTGAATTTTTGTCCTAAATCATAGAAAGTTTATGAGAATTTGCTGCATCTTGACCACCTACACACATCTCCTATCTCTTACAAGAACTAATTTTAACAGCAGGAAGGAATATTATTACTATGACAATGTGTAGAACCATTTTGTCATGGTAATAATATTGCTCAGCCTTCCTACTTGCATAAACAAGCTTTACCTTCGTCAGTCGCTTTAAGTCCTCCCTCTTCGTCCCTCTTTTTTCCTATGTCTTTCTTCAAATCATTGTTTATTCAATGCCCATTCATCCTCTTATTTATTTGGAAGTAGACTGTCAAAAATCTTATCAGAACATGTGGACACTGGAAGTTGAAAGTGTGGGGACCTAATATTGATTATGTGGAGGACTAGTGAAAATTATAGCATTTCACAAGGAAACTTTTGTGTATTTCCTCTGCAAAGGTTAGTAGCAAGGATAATATTGAAATAACCTTATGTAGAAAATGTGTTTATCTTTGGGCTCCAAAGCTACTGTGCCAAATTTGAAAGCCAAACTCTAATGCTAAAGTGTGAAAGAAGTGTGAATCTTAGTGCATGTGATGTCACTACTGAAACTTCCATAGCATGCATATAATGGACATGTCAATGCCTACTTGGCACTGTGTTTCGCTCACTCTTGCCTGTGTAAAATTTGATCCAACCCTCAGTTTTCTGTTTTTCTTAACCATTATTATGGGTGGTGCATATTGCTTGTCTACTATTAATTCTCCTTAGATAAAGATTCATAGATAGTGTATCTATGAATGCAAACTATATCACGTTACTAGGTTTTTCTTTGGTACAAACTGACCATATCAAGGACTGCACAACCAACTTCAGTTTCAAAATCTTACAACTCCTTTTTCAGTCCTTCCCATTGATAACTATGCAAATACTCACACAAGATTTATTGCACGATGCCTGGAAAAGCCTCAGCGCAACTCCCTGTGTAGAATTGCTCCTAAACTTGGTAGGGATCTTATAACTTCAAAGAACATGTGAACCTTGAGAAGTTTTTACTGGAGATACAACTGCTGCTTAGGGGAATGTTTTTCAACTTCTCTAGGACTTTTAAGTACCAGAGACACCTTAACAAAACTGGTCTTCTCATCTCAGGCTGTTTTTTATATTGAAATGACATAAATTGCTGCTCCTTATTAAAAAAAAAAAAATTAAAAAATCTTTCTCAAGGTCAGATAAAAACTTTAAGATAGTCAACATGCAGAAATCTCCTCCTCAGCTCACCATCCATTCCACCCCCGTGCATTTTTAGGATATATTTTTAGGGCTTTTTTTCTTGATTTTTTTTTTTCTAACCAAAAAACTGGATGGACCAATGAAAACAGTCATGCCCAGAAGTAACCAAATTTTGCTAATCAGATCAAAACTAGGAGGTCATTCAATTCTATACTGTTATGCACATAGTACATGACTAGAGCTCATCATAGTTAAACATATCAGCATGCTGATGAAATGCTCTCATTTAAGTAGCACTCGCCACAGCAGTCTACTATAATGTATCTATCTAGCATAATAATAGTATAGGAATACAATAAATAACAAAAGATGTGTGCATTTTCATTGGCCAGGAATGAATATCTCCTACTCAGAGAACAGGAATTTGCTTATAGTGCAATTTTTGAGAAATAGCCCAGCATTAATTATGCAAATAAAGCTTTCCCAGGGGATCAGCATACAAAGAAATTAATGTAAATAAAAAATAAGGGCCAACTTGATGTGTGTTTCAGCTATGAGGTTAAAACAATTTTGTTCAGTGTAATTATACATTATGTGTTTTGGCTAGAACAATTTAATTTAGTGACTATACACTCTGAAAGAGAAAAATAAGTGTGCTGTTTGACTGGGGCACTCTTATGAAACGTGATAGCATGATACCATTAGGAAACTCAACAGAACTATCTACCTTCATGTATTTAGAGAAGCAGAAGTCTGAACATCTGTTTCCCGCTATTGAATTCACAAAAGCACAAAAGAGGCTTTGCTGTACAGGGAATGAGTGAATAAACAACAGTTGGAGAAGATTATCTCGGACATTTAACAAAATGCTGAAATGTCACAAAAAATGATGTAAGATGAGAACGAAATGATGGAAAATAAAGGTGTGATAAAAATTAGTTTGGCAAATGAAGCACAGATAAACAAGAACAAGCTAAGCCTCTACCCATCACTGTTTTAAAAGTGTACTGTAAGAATGATCAATTTATCAACAGCATACTTCTTTGTTCAAGACAGACTACAAGGTGGCATGAAACGATTTTGGAGAAATATGCAATACAGAAGAGTTCCCCAAGGTATTTTTTTAGCCAGGAAAAAAAAAAAAAAGAACGTGACAATTAAAAGATGTGTCTGTAAGTGTTAAAAAATTCCAGAG
>VXBX01004988.1:114121-169733 GCA_013400415.1 Scytalopus superciliaris
GTTTCCCAAAGAGAGCACCGAGCGAGCGGACAGAAGTATGAAGAGCGGCAGCGCCGCCGCCACCGCTCAGCTCAGCTGCGCTCGGGGACACGGCGGCGGCTGCGGAGGCAGAGCCAGGCACTGCAGCCCCGAGGGGGCGGCGGGACCCCTGCCTGCCCCTGCCGAGGAGGGACCCCTGCCTGCCCTGGCCAAGGTGGGAGCCCTGCCTGCCTGCCCCTGCCGAGGAGGGACCCCTGCCTGCCCTGGCCAAGGTGGGAGCCCTGCCTGCCTGCCTGCCTGCCCCTGCCGAGGAGGGAGCGCCGCCCTGCCCGCNGGACTCGCTGCCGGCCCCACAGCGGAGCCCGTCGCGCCGGCTCCTTTAAATTGAGGGCGATTCGTGTTTCTCGCCGGCTGCCTTCGAGTTTAAAGAGCAAGGGGTCGGAGGGGAGCGCGAAGGTGAGTTGTGCCCGCTGGCTTTCCGCTGCCGAGTAGGTGCCTGTGGTCTCTCCCGGGGTCCTGAGGCAGCGGCGCGGCTCGGCAGGCACCGCGGCTGCTGCTGTCTGGTTGTGGCGGATTGTGGGGGTTTGGTGTGTTTTGTTTTCCTCCCGCTCTCCGACTGCGGGAGTTGTAAAGCCCTGTGGAGGCTGAATGAGAGCGCTGCGGGACGGAGGTCCCCGAGCGGCTCCCTCGGGACTGCCCCGGCGAGCCGGGGGCGGCCGGGCGGCTGCCCCGGGCATCCCGCGGAGGGGCTTCTTGGTCCTCCCCCCCCAGGGGCAGACCTGGCAGCAGCTCTTTCAGCGCTCACGGCAAAGCCATTAGCTCAGCCTGAGTGTGGAGGGGCCCCGAGGAGGACAAACGCATCGGGCTCCGTGGCGGGTGAGAGCAGGGGGCGGGGGGGGCCTCCTGTTCACTGTGCGCTACCCCCCGGCCCCAAACGCTTCTCTTTGAAGCTGCTCCACGCAGCCCCGGGGTGCCAGGGGGGCGAGAGGAGGGCGGGTTCGTGCGGGAGCAGCGCCCGTGGGAAATGGGGGCGCCCGCCCGGAGGCTGCGGCGGCCGCGCCCGGCGCTCCCGGCTCCCCTCTCCGAAAGCCGCCCTGCCAGGTTCTTGCTTTCTTCGTCAGGCTCTGGATTCAAATCTCTGTGGGCAGAGTTTCTCTTTCAGAAGGCTCTGTTTCTTTACTAGTGCCCTACGTATAGGGAATGAACGTTGCTATCTTATCTAGAATTGCTATCAGCATCCTGGTGCAATGGTGTGTGTCATCTGAGCCTGCTGTCTCTGCATGCTGCTGGGGCAGAAGGGCTCTTGTGACACCAGGACGGGTGCATTGCAGGCTCCCCTGTGCAGTTCCAGCATGCTTCTGACATTACTCTGAAATTAAAAATTAACAAAGTATTATTTGTTTTTCATGTACGTTAAATTATGTATTTTTTATTTTTGTGAGTGAAGTAGATGCTGAAGTGTAGTAGTTTTATCATGGTTTTGTGATGGCGACTGTGATTTAATAGGAGATTTCTAAATAGAACATTCCTAAATGCATGTTGTGTGGTGCCATAGGCGATCAGATCAGCATTATACTGTAGTACCCTAGCTGGAACCATGGCCAAACCTGGATGGAGGTGGTGAGGTGCTGGAGTCAGTACTATCCTCAAGTTCTAGCTCTCACTGACTTTAGCCTACTAACTTATTTGGCCACTTTATTTGTTTTACTCACAGTCTTATTTACATTGGCATACTTGCTATCCAAAGTACCTCCTCAAATCTACTTTACACCTCTCAGTTAAACTTAACACTAATTTTAGTACAGGATTTAGAAATGGAACATCATAATTAAAAGCAAAGCTGATGATTGGCAGTCAGCTTATAAGCATGCCATGCAGACAGTATTACGACAAAAGACGACACCCTCCTACTTCTTGTAAGATACAATATGCCAGTTTGAATACATTTTTCTTTTTCTAATTGGTGGAGTTTGAAGTACTTTTGTACTAATTTTTAACATCTCTTTTGCTTAGACAATCAGAAAAACATACAGTAAGAACCAGGCAAAACCTTCAAAGTTTTTAGACTGTGTTGCGAATCAGACTCAGTTTCCAGAAGTTAAAATTTTGTGAACAAATATATGTTGAACATTCCTGAAGTTCTTTTTGGGTCTATGTGAGAAGGACTTTCTGCTTTCCTTTGGGTAGATGAGATATTATCAGGGCAATAAAATTGTTTCGACTAGGCATAGTCCTGAACATGTATAGGCTTCCAATGCTTAGATAATATTTTTAAGTACAGTTAACTTTGTTTTGGACTGGCCTCAGATCAGGGGCCTTACAGGTCTAGAGTATTGGTAAGCTGTTGTGCCAGGTTCTCTATCCTCCCCTCGAAGTACTGCACATGTTTCTAACGTGTATTCGTAACGTAGAGGACAAAGGTTTCTTGTGATTAAAGCTTACTTTATCATTGGAGATCACATTTTGATGTAAGCCATGAAAAATTCTAATTGATTAATGAGTTTCAGATGGTGGTTCCCCTTCAGTGCCCCTCCCCCTTCTCCTAATACACAGTATGCTCCAAGTTAATCTGGGAAAGCTCCAGAAACCTTGGGCTAAATTGCTTGCGGTATAGTTTATAAGGATAATAAAATAACTAGAAAAATTGAATTTCCTTATAAAGATATGGCTGCTGCATTTGTCAGTTTACATTTTATCTGCTTGTTTCTAGTAGTGAGCAAACTAAGATTTACAGGTATGTGTAGTAAGGAAGATGCACACAAGAGTGACCTGTTGTTTCTTACAGGCTGGAAAGCTCAGCAATAGCTCTTGAGGAGGAGCTATGCAAGGTAGTAGCTGAATCACTTTAGAAGTGATTGTGTTTGTTTTTAGGTATGTAAAAGGACAAAACGAGAGTGATTAGAGTTCTGTAATAAACTGGAATTTGCAGGTAAGGATTGACTGAGTAACATCTACCAGTAAGTGGCCAGTTCTCGGGGGTTTTTTCCTACTGCTTCTTTTAGTCCATTTAAAGGATTTCCAATAAGGGAGCTTTCACAGTTTTTTCTTGGGAAAGTCAGTCCACTGTCTAGCAGATCTCTCCATAGGGAACAGTTTCCTGACATTAAAAATATCAATTGCAGAAGTTTTTAGTTACTTCTGTGGCTCTCAAAGGAAGGCATATCTTTTCCCCCCTCTTTCTGCATATATGTGTGTGTATACACATATGTATGTATATGGGTGAGGATATGGAAAAACAAGAGCAGTCTTTATTTAGTTTGTGGACTAATTGTATATTCTCCAAATCTGAAAAATACACCAACACTGGGATGGAAAAATTGAAATAAGTTTAAAAATGTGAATGTATTTATGCTTAGTTGTGTTATGTCTGTAAAAACTGTCACTTCTGATGTGAAAGTGGGCACCAAATTGTGAGCATCTTCATTTCTGCTTGCACAAATACGCATTTTGTTCTGCAACTAAATCTGTTTATGTATGCTGAATCTTTTACTTAAGCCTCTTTTGCACCCAACTTGCTGTCACAGTGAGAGAATGCTTCGCACAGTCCACTTAAACTCCAGTAACATCTCAAAAGTTCTGTTCTTTTCCATCTGCTTGAGGCGATCAGAACTAGCAGGGAGATCCAGCAGAGGCCCTTGCCAGATACTCATGGACTCTGTTCTGGCTTTCGATCCTCTGTCTCCTCTCTTTCCAGGATGGCTGCTTTCCCATAGAATTACCTTCTCTCTAAGACAGCAGGAGGTTGTCTGCAGTTATAGCTGATACCCCTCTGTCAAAGCTAATGTGCAATCTAGCACTCCAGTTCCAGTTCCTTCAGAGAAAAACTTGTGCTGCTGTTGTCTAAGTTGCTGTCTGCTCCCTCTACCACTGATAGGAAAGCTGTTGCACAATTGTGTGCATAATGTTTGTTTCTTCTACAACTAATGGCTAATATGCTTCTTCAGTCATAACAGATTTCATTACATGAGCTTAAAGCCTCCATATTTAATTCTATGAAGATTTTCTGAAGAATCTTTGAACCCTGGGTCTCAGGCAGTTATGCCATCTTCTGTTCTAAGTTTTCAAGCTTTTTAGAGCAGCTAGGCCACTGAGTTGGCATATGCACCAGTTTTCAGTCCTGGATAACTCTGGTTTGGCTGCCCGGAGCCTGTCAATCATCTTGCCTGCTAAGGCAGTAGTGCCTGGATGGGCCAAACCAGATGTCTACACACAGTGTCCAAGTCAAGCTGTTGTGGTGCAAAGAGGACACTCTGTAGGACCTTTGCATCAGAGATGATTTGATTGATCACTGCATAGAGTTCTACATTTGCTTTTATGATGTATTTTTTCCCCTTGATAGACTATTTTAACATATTTTTATTCTTTTCTAACTGAATACAAAGAAAAACACTTGTTTCATTGGATGCTCAATTTCTTTGCTAATTCTTAAGCCAAGCGTAAGGAGGAAGTGACTCAGTGAGACTTCTTCATCCCTGACCTGGAAGGATTGTATGTAGGAGCAAGTTAAAAGAAATGGTTCAAGCCTTCTTTTATTTGAGAATTAATGCACATGTTGTAATTAGAAATAAGGCTGAAATGGCAGTGAATCTCATGTGGTAGAGGGCACTGCATAGGCAGCAGCTACTCAGAATAAGCTGTTATGTATATACACTGGGACTGGATGGGTAATTTGGAGTAAAAACCTGCTGGTTTATGTGATTAGCTAGCAGGACAGAGTATGTGTATTTTCTGTGTAAGTATATCCATGAATACATCCATGCTTTTATATGTACATTTTCCCTATATAGAATATTTTTTTCCTCTTTATTGTACTTGGTCGAAGAAAATTATCACAATTTTATAGGTTAGGAAGATGGTTGGAATAGGGAAGGACATTGAATCCAGGGATCTGCAACTGTGGGGGCTTCATTGTGCATCCAGTTTTACTTTCTAGATTAAACAGTCTTTGCCTCCTTGTATGTTTTGAGTACAGATATTCTTGATTCCTTTTTTTCTACCAGTTAACCAACAAAAGCCAGTAGAATTACAGAAGGTCACTTGTTTGATTCTCATTGCTTTCACCTGATGATCAGTGATAACAATCAACAGCTAGTGTAAGTTACACTGCTGGCAAAATACAAGCAGTGGACTGCAATACACAGACAACTAAATGCACTACTGTAAAGCAAAATAAGAACTTCACTGTTTGGTAGGAGCAAGCAGAGAGAAATAGGACCTTTTAGTGTGTTGAATCTGATACAGGTCACTGGGTGTACTGTGAACTATCCCACACTGAATTCTTCATCTAGACAATAAGTCTTAAGAATTTGAGATGTCATCCTCTTATTGAGGGAGGTGGAAAAAAAAGCTGTGCTGCATAAATATGGCCTGTAACAAAACAGAATGAAAAATAAAGACCGTTCCTTGTCTGCATTCTGAAGAGTAGGTGGAAGCAGTTACTTTAAAGCATTTAGAGGTAAGTTTTGAAACTGCTTCTGCATATCACATCAGCCTCAACAGTTTATAGAGAAGTGTAACATTCTATAAAGTATTTGACATGTTTGTGTTGGCTAGTTTTAAACAGCTGTATATATTATGATTTGATGTTGCTGTTAGAAAGTAGTGAGATTAGGAAGCCCAGTATTTTTTGGCTACTTTGTACTTTGTCTGCCAGAAAGGAAAGGATGAAATAGCTGTTGGAGCCAGAGGCTTGCCTCAGTTGTGGTGAGGTATCCTTGAAAGCTGCTGCTCTGAGGCAAGTTAGTCCATTTCTCTGACCAAATTCCTCACTGATAAATTGTCAGTAAACTTTTCTCCAGTTCACTAGGAAATAAATATGTTAAGGCGTTTTAGGGAAGAGAGTTAAAGGTATCTGAGCAATGAACAAATAGCCTGGCCTTAACTACAGGTAGAATCTTTAAAGGGGTCTTGAAAGAGTTCAGAACTCAACTGCTATCCTCATACCCTCATATAACTAACTCATTTTGTCTTCTTCAGAGATCCCAGCTGGTATTTGATGAAATTCTAATAGTTAGTGTATGGGCTACTACAACTGATGAAGTAGATAACCCTTTTAATGACACTTGGGTATTTCAATACTGAAGTATTGTGAAGGCTTAAGTTGAACTTACAAGTGCAGTAGCAATCAGTGTTTGCATGAAGAGTAATTCAGAGTTTGTTCAATTCTGATGTTTGCAGTTTGATAACTGACCTCCAGTGTTACTTGTAGAGTTTGTGACAGGAGATACAAGTAACTAATTATCCTCTGCTCCTTGAAAGCTGATTTTTTTAAAAAAAAATTCAAATTTCATTTAAAAAATCCAAGGTAGAAATTTTGTGGCTTTGATTCTAACAAGTAGGTATTTTACTGAAGTGTAGGGCAGGTTTTCAGAGAAGCAGTGGGAAAGGGGAAAATTTATTTTTTTCAAAAATGAAATAAAAGAAAACTTACACAGAGATAAAGTTGGATTGTACGTGATTTGCCTATGATTCTTGAGGCTCTTCATCACTATGAACTTTCTCATTTCCCAGTCCTCACTTTGCATGCCTGCTTCATAAATAAACCCATGCATTATTGTTAATTCACACCTACAATTTCAAGCAGACCTAGCCCCACTATAGAGATACCTGAATAATTTTCACCTTGTAGAAATTTTTGTCACCTATCTGCCTTTCATGAATTTTCTAGTTTCCCATTCTGAGACCCTGTGTCCTATTTAAACTACCTTAAATTCAGCATACCCTTCTTGTCTCTGTATCTTCTCTCTTCTTACTGTCATGGTTACTTAGAAACTGTAGTACCCTTGCATCCTCCAAAATATTTGTTCTGCCACTTTTGTTCCTTAAATGAGCATCAAGTTTCTTGAGACTTTCGCACAGCCTAATTGCTGAGTTAGGTCAGTATGAAATATATTTAAAGACAACCATGTATTTTAGGGATGAACTGCAATAACATTTCAATTCCCCGAATTCTCTGCTCTGCATCTCCACAGAAACCAGCCTGAAGCACAGACAGACTGCAGTGCTTGTTTCACAGACTGATGGGGAAGCCCAAACTGCTTTCATGTAGCCTCTCCAGAAGCCTTCCCCCTGTCTTCTGTTGTCTTAAGAAATGTAACTTTCAGACCTTAGAATTACTTCAGCCACACCAGTGACAGCAGTGTGTATCTGGCTGGCTGTCAGGCATGTCATAATGTTGATGATTGTTTACCCCAAGTCCCATAGGGCATTTCATATATGTGGTCTTGGAAGTGATAAAGTAGGTGGACTTTTCCTGAGGTGAAAGAACAGGGTGTTGCCTCTGTCATTTTCCTACTGTCACAACCCAGCTCAGTGAGTGTGCCAATTGTTACCCTTCTAGCAAAGCAGACTCTACTTGAGGTTCTGTGATTAATATTGCTGGGTGCATTCATGAAATGTAACAAAATTCATTTAGTTGGAAGAGACCTCAAGGATCATCCAGTCTAACCCCCTACACAAAGCACGTATGAACTGTGAAATTATTTCCAGTGAAGAGGTGCAGTGTCTAACTGGTTCCTTTGGTACAATGGTTCTGCTTTTTCAGGTACATTTTTCCAATCTGTATCTAAAGAGAAACACATTAGAGGATTTTGGTTCCTAAATACTTAGATACATAGTTGTTAATAAACTGAAAAATTTATGTGAAAAATACTTTGTTTTATTTGTGTGCTGTGTATGAATTGAACTTTCAGGAATAATAATTTTTCAAAGTTACGTTTTATCAATATAATTTCAGAGGTCATTCAAGAGAACAAATTAGTTTCTCACTGTATCAATGAATTTTATAGACTCCAGAAATAAGTCAAAAATTATTTGAAGGTGCTTTCTGGAAAGACAGTGTATGACAGAGGTGTATTTATACTTGATTTTTCCTGTATAGTCGTTGAAGGTGAGATGGTGTCAACCATCTTGGAACTGTTTCTATCCAAAATGAAGCAGTGATTTGAAGGACTAATTTGTGTGGTTCTGAGTGACTAAATGTACTGTCATAGAAATTCATTACCTGTTGGTAGCTTCTAGTCTAAATCAATCTATTTTGAGAGTGACATTCCGGATTGATTTTTGCACAGCTCAATTCTTCTCCCTCCCCTCCCTTGCACCCCACCCGAAGTGAACAGGTACGATTTGAATTTAATTAACCGGGAAACCATAAATCCAAGCTGACATTTTTACAAAGTCAGGTTTCAGAACAGAGGTGTGCTTAAATTGCATACTTGACTCTGCCTTAAACTTCTCTGCTTTGGAAGGAACTTTGATACATAAGGATTTTATTTTTTTTTTGTTAGAAAAATGTAAAATCTGCTCATAACTCAGAAATGTGTGTAAACCTTTTTTAATGTCTGTTTTCCCTTCTCCCCAACTGGAAAAAAAAGTCTCATTCAGTAAGAAGTATATTTGTAGAGAAATTTGTGTCTATCTCAAGGGCAAGCTAAATTTCAGGATTTGGGGTGAGGTACCGTCAGCAGAAGCTTAAGTAGATCTTTTTGCAAACATGGAGTTTAGTTACCCAGAGTATAGTTAAAAAGTGCTGGTGTATTTTAATACAAGTATATCCCAAAGAGCATGACACATAATAGCAATACATGCATTTGGAAGTCAGTTACAGCAGAATTTTATGGGAAGGCAATTGGGTTTGGTTGTTTGTTTTGGGGGTTTTTTTGTTTTTGTTTTTTTTTTACATTTAGTGTTTTCCTTTTTTGGCAAAGGAATTGTTGTCAATATTCTTCTTATTCCAGGCCATAACACAGAGTATAACAAACTGTTCTGGTTTTTTTTCCTGTTGTGTTTTTTTAAGTCACAAATACCTTACCTGGTTTGAAAGGTATGTGAAGGGACATAAAGAAACAGTGTTTGCAGAGTATCCTAAGTTGAAGCCAGCTGACATGTATAAGCACGGTTGGCATGGATCAGCCAGCTGGCAAAGAACTATTCCTTATGGATCTCACATTCACTTATGTCTGTCTGGTGCCACCACTACAAGAACTTGCAGCTGTTAGTTGGTGTGATTGGGCTTTCAGCAGGCTACAGCCTGCCAGTCAAGGAATTATCTCAACTCATTGCTACAGGTATTAGGGTCTAGGTCTGAGTTTCTTTCAGAGAGGAAAAATAACTTTCTTCTAAAGAAATTCTTTCTCTAGCACACTTCTGCCGCAGATGGGGAATTGGTCCCTCAGGAGCAGAGATACAGGTCCAGTGGTTCTAACATATCTGGCTGCTGCAACTCACAACACCTAATACATTATGTGTTAAATATTAGTTGTCTTACCTGAAACTGAAGTTCCAGTATGTTGTCACTAGAGCAGTGGAGGATTGCGAAGTGGGAAATCTGAGTGACCAGTGCTAGCTGTTGTGCTGCTTTCTGAAGAAATAATCTGTTCAGTCAAAATATTTGGTGTGGGCTTTTTCTTTAATTATTCTGAAGCTGTAGAATAGACTGTTTCCATTTGGTTACAGAATTTATAAGTTCTTAATAAGTTTGCTGTCGTAATGTAATTTGGTCTTTCCCGTGTTTTTCTTGGGCCTGATCCAAAAATCTCTGAAGCTCTCAATTCAATTTGAATGGGTATTGAATCAGGTACCAACCATAGTGAGTTGTTAGCTTTGTGTAAAATGTTTATTTTTATTTGATTTTAATAATTCCTTGCAGAATATATGGTTACATGTTGGCAATGTGTAGCTTGGTGAGTACAAATGAAATTGACATTTATCTGTATGATTTAATCACTTGCTAAAAAAAAATCTATTAACAAAACAAAGCATTGATGTTTGCAACCATGCATTAGATCCACATCTGGTTGTCTGTCATCTGATCTCTTAGAGTTGTTGTTACTGTTGTTATCATAGAGTCACAAAATGGTTTGGATTGAAAGGGGTCTTAAAGATCATCTCACTTTAAACGCCCCACACCATGAGCAGGGACATCTTCCACTAGACCAGACTGCTCAAAGCCCTGTTCAACCTGGCCTTGATCACTTTAAGAGATGGGGGTTGCCTTCTGGATGGGATTCTCTTCTACAGTTCTAAAAGTGGAACTTTTGAAACTTTATTTGGTATAATAAAGTACTTGTTTCTTTTTTTTTTTCTTTTTATATAATGAAACAGGTGCAAGAAGTGGATAAACAATGTGCACTGCCCTGAGCCCAAAGGCACGTGGGCCTGGCCTCTCCGATATGCATCAATATAGTCAGTGGCTTGCAAGTAGACATGAGACCAACTTGCTGCCAATGAAAGAGGATTTGGCCCTGTGGCTCACAAACCTACTGGGTAAGGTACTTTAAGATGGAATTCAGATACTGAGCAGTAAGAGAACTCTTTACACTGTTATCTGGGAATTCAGACTTTTTTGTCTTTCAATAATAAAAGGAGTTTTGATTAGGTAGATACCTCCACATAGTGTAACTGCTGGCAAGGTCAGAAAAGCTAATGAATAATTTGCCTCCACAGTGTTTCTGTGAGTAGCGTAATTGAACCTTGTTATACATTTCCTGTGTAGTTTTTTTTCAAATTTCCTTTTAATTTTTTTTTATGTGTTTTCTGTATTAATACCATTAAGCTGAATGGTGCTAATTACTGCCATCACATATGTTTTCCATATTTATTGATAGATCTCCTAAAGAGTGTGGGTGTACTGACTGTCTTGAACAGAAGCAACCATTAAACAATTGTTTGTTGACCAAGCAGTTTAGTAATTGATAAGTGCTGCCCAAAGCAATG
This sequence comes from Scytalopus superciliaris, assembly GCA_013400415.1. Taxonomy (NCBI): domain Eukaryota; kingdom Metazoa; phylum Chordata; class Aves; order Passeriformes; family Rhinocryptidae; genus Scytalopus; species Scytalopus superciliaris. The sequence goes on from VXBX01004988.1 coordinate 124,814, forward strand.
CATACCAAGATTTGTGGAAGCTCAATCACAGAGAAGTTTAACGTAGAATAGCTGGGACCTGAGATTTACTGATTGCAAATGCATGCCTTGGTGTGTGAAGCCAAGGCATGTTATTGTCAAAAGAGGATGCAAACCAAATGGTGAAGAAAAAATCGGGTACCCATGAAGAAGAGGGAATGAGATTGCTGCTGCCAGGAAGGAGAGACGCTTTGAGATACACAAATCATTCAAGAAGGTGGAATTTAGAAACTATAAGCCAGGAAATAGTATGGTGTTTGCTGAGATTACTCAAGGAAGAATGGCTTTTGTGTGATCTCTGCAGGTCCAAAGGATACTACCAAACAAATGTATGACTTACATGATACCTTATGCTAAGGGAAACATGCCAGCAATTCCTCTCATTAAACAAAGAGCAAAAAGTATTTCAGAGAAGGTGATGGTTACATGAAACTTCTGGTGATGTTATTTTGGAGGAAAATTTAGATGAGCACTTTTAAATTGGAGTATGTCGTTTTGGAGGATTTATTTAGTTTTTTTTTCCTGAAAGTCTGTTCTGCTGAGACATGGGCAGTGTCTTGTCATGGCAAATACTTTAGTTACACCATCTCAGTGATATCATACAAGAATGGAGTATATCCAGTGTCTTTCATCTGCATGTTATATGTTGCTGCATTTCCTTTTTTTAAGAGAAAGGGAAATATCACTTATGTCGTGAGAGATGTAGTCAGTAAGTACAATGTCAGCAGAACACAGTGTTTTCAGGTAGATGATACCCATTTGAGAGTTGTAACAGTTATGAATCCACAACTGCAAAAGTGGCATGTGTTTTAAATGACGTATTTGTGTGGTACTTCTATTCAAATTAATGACTTCTGAGTATAAAATTGTCTAGGCAATGCCAGAGCAAAACCCAGAAATACTGACTTTTCATTCCAGTTGCCACAAGACAGCAATCCAAATGACTGTTTTTTGAATCAGAAGCAGCACATTCCTTTAAGGATTCAATATATTGTTTAAATATTTTAAACAATGAAGTTTTCATGATCCACTTTAAAACAAATAGAAGCTTGTTTGCAGTTGGTAACAGAGTTCTCCCAGTGATAATTTTAGGAATGAGGTCACTTTTGGAGCAAGAAAGTAGCAACCAGCAGGAGGTTCTGAAATGCCAACTACAATTAAAAATCTGATTTTTCATATGGACACCAAATTCTGCACTGTAGAACTAAATGGGTACAACATTCTTTTAATTAAGCAGCATATACAGTTCATTTGCTTAATACATCCCCCCACACCTTCTCACACCAAGCTCTTCTTTTCTCAGAGTTTCTGCTGAAGAATTGAAATTAGTGATTTGTTAAACTGCTTTGAATTCCTGTGTAGACATTGTTATTTAAATTAATAATTCAATTAAGTTAAAATTCACATTCAGAATAAATTAAGTGTAAGTGAATTAAAATAATTATTATTCATAAAAGTGTATTAACTCAGAGTTCAAATTTGGTTTAATTACTGCATAATTTCGATTAACTTTAAATAGAGTAGGGATGTGTGAGCATGTTGCTGTATTCTAAACTAGATACACATTTAGAGCATGCTGTTACTATGTAAAAACCTGTTTGTATTCCCTAATTTTTCAGCATCCAAAAGGATAGAAGAATATGGAAGAATTTTTTGTTTGTGTTGTTGTTGGGTTTTTTCCTCTACATAGGAAAAAGAACGTATTTTGCCTTAATGGTCAGTAGATTTTTACATGCACAGAGCAAATAACATCGTGTGTCCACGCTTTAGCTTGCTCCGTTCTGCATCTTGTGTAGCCTCACTGTCTTCATGCTAGTTCTAATGCAATAACGTTTCTCAATTTGTAAAGAACACTAATATGCATTTCAGTCAATTTTAACCATTTTGTCTCATGTTTTGTTTCATCTATATTTTATTTATATGTACTAGGACTCAACAAGGACATATAATCTTTTCAAATAAATGTAGATAAAAAATAGTAGTATTTTAGGCAAGAACAGGGCTGGACCTCTTTGATCAACTGATGATGTTTTAGGAAATTTTTGTGGAGAGGCAGTTATGTTCTACACAGTGTTACTGGAAGTTGAAAAGGTTACAGTCTTGCAGTAGCAAAGCCTGATGCGGGTTCAAAATTACAAACTGGAAAACATTACCAGGATACTGTACTTTATAATATGAATGAAGGATTTTGATACCAGACAGAAAGTCAACATGGCTAGAATTTCACCTTACCCAATTGGTAAATTAGGAAACTGAGATACATGGTGCAACTGGAAAATAACTCTGTGAGAATTTTTAACCCTGTGACTTTGGATGTTTTATTCTAATTTACCCTGATGTGGATTTTTTTCTAGTAATTACTACTATTTTTCTATGCATTTTGCTAATTATTTTTGGAACCATGTCAGAAAAAATCAGAACTTCTGAGAGGGCAGTTTGTCATTACAGTTCCATTGCTGAATAGATTTTATCTGTCTGTACTCTGGGCAATGGAAAAAGGACATTGCAGATGAAATCCATGTGTCAGATAGGATTAACTCATACAATATTGTACATTATAACATTTTCGAAGTGGGACACATCAGCATTGTGGGAGTTGTGGGTTTTATGCTGGAAAGAAAGATTGGAGCTATGGATGTTGTGTCTCTTACCTTTGCTTCTCTCTGCTGAGCTTTGGTGGCTCAGTCAAAAGTGGCAGTGACAAAGTTAAGGAGATGTGTTAAACCCAGCTGTCTTGCGAGTTGTGATCATGTCCTGCCCTTGTTTTTTGTGTGTACAGAGCCACTTGGGAATGCTTTCATGGCTGGCAGAGTCCAAATTTGGTAGACTGTACATATATACTTGTTTCAGTAGAATGCTCCTGTTCTGTTCCACCTTGAGCAAGCTGCACACTTGGGCCATGGTATTCCTCTAGCAGAGGGGAATGGCAGTTTGAAAGGTTTGCTTGTCTAGTTCACTGTCCAGTAGTTTCTTGTTTTCTCCTGTGTCTGCAGAAGCACAATGGCTGATGTGAGGAGCAGCGGGCCCCATCACCAGTCTGTAGTTTAGGATGGGTACAGAGAGATGGTTTTGCAATTTCCTCTTTGGCTGTTGTGTGGACCTCTGATCTTTTTACCCATTCCCAGAGTTCATTTGCAAGCTGCAGAGGATTATATTGTCTTTTATTCCATCCAGCTCCATTCAGCATGTGGGACCATGTGTTTGGGCTCCAGGGTTTCAGTGCTGAGGCTTCTTCCTGACAGCTTTCTGGGCTTCAGAAACTCATAGCTGAATGGCTGGAGAATGCAAGATGCTGAGGAACTGGACATGGAAATGTTTGATGCATATAGAAGTTTCTTGGATGCAAGAGAAGGAGACTTGGAGAAGAGGAGCAGAGAGGCGAGGATATTAGAGAGGCACTGAGTTGAACACCAGGCTAGGTATTTAAAGGTGTGTTGAAGGAGGTGTAAAGTTTGGGATTGAAGAGTCTTTCTTTGATTCTGACTAAAATCTCTTTCAGCTTAGTGTTCTTGCTGTCTAAGAGGGTTTTGTAACAATACATTTAATTTCAACATTGGTTTGTTCAGATCAAGCCAGTGGGAAATGCATGTCTTAAATGTCTGAATATCAAGACATTGACAATACTGATACGTCCAGTGATTCTGCTGGCATTGATACAATTTCTTATTTAGTTGAGTGGCTTTATAGTTTTCTTTATGTGCATTTTGAATTGTTTGTATGTCCCATTTCAAGTAAATGATGATGTCTGAGTGCTTTAAAAACTATTTCTTCTGCTGTCAGTTTGTAGGGAACAGAGTAGCCTTGTCAGAGAAGAATTAGTTTTGTATGTGCATAAAATCCTTTGTTTTCCTTATTTTTATCACATTTTGTTATTTTGGGTGTAAGTACCATGTGATTTGAGAGGGTTAGGAGGAGTTGTTTCACTGGTACCTCAGTATTGTAAATGTGCTTCAGAGATTCACCTTCATAAACTACTAGTTTTGTGTTACTACTGAAATATACAATTAAAATAGTCCATCAGCTAGTTCTGACACTGGGGTCAGTATTACACTCTGTTTATTACAGCAAGTGTAGAAGAGCAACTAGATTTTGGTATTTTGAGTCTTTCAGTCCCTCAGCCTTCTGCTGAGAGCTCCAGTTGTCAGGGACAGCCTGTAGGGAATACTTTATCTTTGACCTCTTGGACACACACCCAGGACATGGTCTCTTTTTAAGTTATTCTTTCCTGGACCTCCCAGCCTGGTTGCATTGTGCCCCTACAGATAGCTCCTCACAGTTTGCAAGTGGTAGGTGTTCAGGTATAATAGTTTGACTTTTCAAGGGGCGTCTGGTGGTTGTGGTTACAGAGAGGGTGAGCATTGCTTGTGAGTTTTCAGAAAGCCTTCATATTCCTGGGGTTTTTTCCTCATACTTTCAGTGGGGGTTTTTTATTATACTTAATGTTATTACCATTCTATAAAAACATTGAAACATTGCAACTGCTTTCTTGTAATTATAGGGGGAGTCATGCATTTTTAATGGTGTTTAATGTTTTTTCCAGACAAATACACAGAGCCATTTTTTTCCCCCCTCAGGTTATGAACATTACTCTCATTTGAATCAATACATTTCAACTGCTAAATATGTCAAGAGTGTCTGTTTTAGCAAAGAAATGCCACCTTTTGGAGCCATAAAATACAGTGAACTGAAAGCTGACACCTAATATACTTTTCATTGGATACAGATGTTCAATGCAAAAGTCATTCTTTCAGATTTCATAAAGGGGAATATAACTCAAATAATCTAGCTTGGTGTACAATATGCAGTGACCAAACTGCTACAGCACTTAAAATAATATACATGTATTGTTAAATAGTAGAAGATAAAAGAATTTTTTCATGTCTATGTAAAGAAAAAAATATCTCTAAATAGGTCTTATGTTTTTAATAACATTTTGTTATTATGGAACAATAAATCTATAAACCGTAAGGCTGAACAGATATGTAGAATGTGATTTTTCTGTTTTATATGTGAAAAGTTACATTTTGCAAACTAAATTAAAAATTTTGAGTATGTTAAAAATATTTGAAATAATTTTTTTAAGAAAAAAAGGACTGTATTATAAAATGTAGTACTCTTAAAAAGAAAGCAGTTCCTGTATGTACTTTTTCAAATTTATCTTTCTAATGGCTTTGTACATTTTTATAAAAATGCTAATGGGGCAAATGGGAAAATACATAGGCTAGAATGGTGGCAAAGACTTTTTAGATGCTGAATGTTCCTTTTTTTAATCTGAGGGCTGTTATAGTTGCAGTTCTGGCTTCAGCCAAACTGGAGACACTGCTAAAATATTATCAGTTAGGCATAAGCTAACTGCTTGTCTGCAGTGCTGCTACTGCTCTTTTGCCTGGAGAAGTCATTTAGGTATACAGGAGCTATAAAGTGGGCTGTACGGCAGAATTAAATGGAAATAAAAAATGGAAAATCTTCATGTTAAGCAGATATTTCTGAAGTAAAAATGTGGTAGAAATAACAAGTTTAACTTCAATATAAAACAGAAGTCTGCTGTATCTGGTTTGCTGCAATGATCTTTGTGTTTTATTTTAACTGATAAAACTGAAAAGACTCACATTTGTTTTTGCCCAAATGATGCTGAAGTATCTCAAAGTTTTCAGGCAAGGACCTGGTGAAATCAGCATATCAAAAATCATACTGCTTTATAATGCTGCTATCTTCAGTATTGTGACATTGAGTATCAGATTACAATGTAGCAGCAAAAAGTTCAGTATTAATTTTTTACTGACTTCATTTTTGTTATTTCTAAATGTTAGCTTTTCCCTCTCTTCGGAGAAAAAGATACAGAAAGTCTTTATTTCACTTTTCTACTTTTTCTATGGGTTTTTTTGACTAAAAATGGATGTCTTGTGGAAGCAGGAGTGGATCTGGATGAGATGAGGAACCACTCTCACTTCAGTCTTTTGAATTTTTTCTTTTTTTTTCTTTTTTTTTTTTTTTGGCTGGGTAGGCTATTGTTACTAATGTGTGCTCTGTGACAACCTATGACAAATGAGTCAATAGTGTTATTCCTGTTCCTAAATGACATATGTAAATATTGCAGGGGAAAAAACCTGTCTTAAAAGAAGGAGAAAAAACTAGTCCTTGATGCTCTTCTGATATTACTTGAAGTTAAGAGGGCTGAAAAATACAGCTGCTGGTCAAAAGAGTATCCAAAGACAAGGCAGATTTTTCAGTAGAAATGCGAAAATGAAAAACCTGAGATAAGAAATGGGAATATCTTTATGTGGAAGTGATGTAAAGATCTTGGAAGTTTAGTATTGGATGGTAAATGGTTTCCTTCTGATCTGGCCTGTCCAGTCTGAACAACATACACATCTCATCATGGGACTTGAGATCTCGTCTTCCGGGGGATGTAATTACATTTTATTGTAAAGTTGTCTGCTCTGCTCTAGCAGGGTGGGCAGCTGAAGTAATGTCCTATAGTGTGATATAATAATAGATATATTTTGAAATCAGAGTGTTTTGGCTTTGTTCTTGGAGTGCAAATTATAATCTGTGTGACAACTGGATGAATATCATGAAATTATAAATTTTTTATTTTGTTATGTACCTAACTTCTGAAAAAGAACTTTCATAGGAACATTGCAGTAATTGTAGTATCTTGTCTACTTCTTGCAGGATCAAAACTTAAGAGTCTTCTAAAAAAATACAGTCCTTTGCTTCTTGACATAATTTTTTTACTTCTGTTACATAATAAACTCATGCCATAGCTACACATGCACACTGGTATAAACTACTTGCCTGCTGTAGTCTGCCTGTTAAAACATTATGTTAAAAGTACTGGATTTCCATAAGTAAAATTAAATATGTGGAGTCTGATATGCTAGAATTATTTTTCAGATACCACATGCCTTCCCCAAAAAAGAATGTTATTTTTTTCCATAATTTGCTGTATCTCTACGGGTGAAGTAGTAGTGAGGTTATTTGCTAAATATTCAAAGTAATACAAGTTTTTAGTTAAAGTGTATTTCAAATTGTTGTCAAGACTTCTACTGATTTCTCTTTTTACACAAATGTAGTCTGTACTATTGCATGCTTTCTGCCATGTTAACTTTCTGTTTGCTGTTCAGGTAGAGAAATAACAGCAGAAACCTTTATGGAAAAATTGGATAATGGAGCCTTGCTTTGCCGGTTAGCTGAGACCCTGCAGGAGAAATTTAAAGAAAACAGCTTTGATGCAAACAAGCCTGGCAAAGTAAGTGTTGGTCAGTGTTCTAGCCTGTAGTGTCAGTGTCTGGGGTATCTGCCTGTTTTGGTACTGAACTTTTATTTTTTTTTGCACAGTTAAGAGATTCTTGTATTCCGCAAAAGAGCGGGGAGGTAGTTGCTCTGTGTAGAAGAACTACAATATAAAAGCAGGGGGTATAATGATTATTCAGTAATTATTAAAGTAACTATGCAAAACAGTTACTCAAAAAAATACTTGCAATATGTGGAGAATAAGACAGAACAAGATCTAGCAGAGGGATGTGGTAGCTAATAGAGAAAATATGATCCTTGTATTTATTTGCAGAGGGAATATTAAGTAGCTGCGGGAGGTGTCTTTTCTTCCAAAAACAGCTCTAGGGAGGCCAGTAATAAAACTCTATAGTTAGTTTTGGTGCCTTGAGTTTAAGTTGGTCTAGTGGAAGAAGTTTCAGTAAAGAATTGCAGGAATGATGCAGAAAATGTGAAACTTAGAAAATACTGAAGAGTTTTGGAAAGATCAGGTTAAGATCTTGCTTGAATGCAACCCCCTTTAATTTAAATTATTTTCATAGGACAGTTTTACTGGGAGAAATTCAAGACTGCAGTAGTTCTTTTTCTGGGAGAAGTTGACTTAAAGAATTGACACTTACATTAAAACATTTACTGTGAAACTTTACTTATCTTGTGCATTCAGGTCTATCTTCCTTGAAAGCTGAAACAGGCAAATAAAAAGCAGGAAAAAAGAGCCCAAGAACAGAAATCACATATGCATCTTCTATTCTTGATATTTTCATAACTAGTGTGTAGCAGACATTATTGCACAGCATAAATTTTATCAGTTGTTCTGAGAAATTAAAGCCTTGTGTCAGCTGCATCTGTGTAAGTTGTTTTTCTGGGTTCTAAGTTCATAATTGTTGTTGCAGAAGAAATTGTCTTGTCGTGTTTCCTATTTCAAATTATAGTCAGGACTTGTTTAGTAGAAGTACTCATTGACTTCTGAGTTCCTCATTATAATATGGTCCAATGTGAAAGGTTGGCTTGGCTCCATACCAAACTCAAACTCCAGCTGACAGTTTTCCCCCTACCCTCTCCCAAAAGGAAAAAAAAGTAGCAAAAGAAAATTGTAGAAAAAATCCTACATATTTACATATATTACATCCATATACAGTTAAACACTATATACACATGAAACAGGAATCCCGAACAATCCCAATAGGGGGAAAGGTAACAGGGGAAGGGGAAAGGGACACAAAAAAGGGTAAAAACAAACAGATATACACAATCAAAACTTAAGAATTAGCTCAATAAAATAATGAACACAATAGAAATCTCACTACTTCCTTAGGAAAAGCAAATTCTTCAGCTCTGCACTGGCCCAGACAAACACCCCTCGGACAGGCCTTGCTGACAGAGATAAGCAAGACCAAAACACCGAGGTCTGTCACTGAGCTTGCCCAAGACGGAAAAGATAGGCAGAGCACTTCCTCCTCCAGCTTTTATACACCTGATTACGTAAAGATATGGGATGGAATACTGCCTAGGGTTTGACCTGGTAACCAGGGAAGGCCTGCAAAGAAAACTATCACATCCAGTTTGTCTCCAGCTAAGTGTGTCATGGAAGCTTCCAGATGAGAAAACACTTAGAGCCGTCTTTTTGATTATGCCTAGGAACTAGCTGGGCAGGAAGAAGAGTTACTTATATTGGATTTTTGAACCTAAATTACACTAGAAGCTGATTACACATTTGCAGTCCCATATGTTGTCATTACTTAGATTTGTTTGTCTTTTATTTGTCAGACTGGTATAACTGACAGTGCATTTAAGGGGGGAAAAAATCTGTTCCACTGCTATTTTCTCAATGTATGTTATTTCATACTTACTATAGTAAGAATTAAAAGAATTGGCAGAGTAATAGCTTTGTGTCATTGTTGACTATTAGGAAGATCTCCATCCTTTCAGATTTTAGTTCCCTGTGTAGCAGTCTTAGGCAATAGGACTAGTTTACATGTTGAAAAATCTGATTTCTTGTGCCAAGGAAATTTATAAAAAAGATTATACTGTATGAAACTTAGCACAGTAAGAATTCCACAGTCCTCCCCTGAATCATTATTTTGCACTCTATTAATAATATATGCGGAATTTTGAAGACATTTGACCATTTCTCTGGCCAGGAAAACAGAAACATGGTCTTTTACCTATGTTGCCCCAATGACTTCACTGGCAGCTGGAAGAAGCTGCTGATTTCTATTGAGTTCAGCCACTATCAAAATAGATAACATACTTTTCTATCCATATATGTAACTTAATTATTTTAGATAAAAGCAAACTGATAGAAAACGAGTGACTGCCAGAAATACCAGCTTGCAGGCAGCACCAGGTTGCAGCTGAGTGAGGGAGACAGGATAAGGCTATAGTTAATGGAGGGAATGTGTGTAATCTTACTAAGGCCTTCCAGAAGCTTGAAGATTTGTTTTGTTTTCATAAGTGAAGTTTTTCCTTGTATGTGAATGTCTTACTAGATGGAAAAGCTCCATAAAATATTTTGGGTTTGATTTATCTTAAAGAAAGGAAGATGATATATCCTATTCTGATTGGTAGGTACTACTGGTCATGAATTCATTGTGCAGCTCTTTGGGACTATAGTTTAGCAGTCATAGCAACAGAGGGAAGAAGACATTAAAAGATAATACTGCATGTACTGACTCATAAGCTGTTTGCTATAATTCCTTAAATTCACATTGCAGTGCTGTACAAAATAGCAGAGGTTAAATCCTATTGCTTCTGGGTTAACTGCTTGTACAATATGTTTCTAGTCACTGTCAGTTTTGCAGTTTGTTAACCAAACTGTATCATTCCCTTTCTTATTAGGGAGCAATGAACTTTCTTCAGATTTCAGGAAGCCCCTGTGTCAGCAACAGCCTTATTGAGTGTGGAATACACTGAGAAAGCAGAAACCAAAAAAATGCTGTGCCTCCCAAAATATTTTGCTTTCCAAATCTGGAAGGAGGATTATGTTGGTATCAACACTTCCTTGTATCATGTGGAGACACTTGTGGATACTGGGGACATTTTCAATACATATAGGAAGCTACCAATAATGTAACTTGGGAATACAGCTTTAAGAGGCAGAAGAAGAGGTTAAATGGTGTTCAGTGAAAAGGAGTCTTAAGAGTCAGAGGAAGGGAATGGAGGTGTAACTTTTTATGCATTAAGGAGATAATGGAGTTGTCTTATATGAGTGACTGAGTAGGTTATGACTCTTGAATGTGGAAAGAGGATGGAACCTGCAAAATCAGGAATGCATGGTAGAAATTCAGTTTCTATACAAGGACTATGGGACATTGAATGAAGCTAGCAGAAACCAAACAAGCACATTGTTTACAAACCAATTGGAAAATTCTTGTCAAGAACTGTTAAAATTTACCCGGCTTCTAGTAAACACTGAATAAGGTGATGGAAGAGGTATCTCTTGGAAGGCTGAACACACAGGAACCCCACCTAGATGAGAAAGTCCCTACAGCTGAATATTGTTGGAACTTCAGAAAGTATGAGCATCACTCTTATGTTCTGCGTTACTGTTTCTTGGGGATGAATACCCTGCTAATGAATTTTGCAGGTAGGCAAAGGCAAATCTGTCCTTTCACAAGGGTGAAGCTTCTAAGAAGTTGTTTTAAATCAAGTTTGTTTTTTTTTTTTCTATAGATGTCCTTTTTAGGACTAAATCCCTGCATCTAAAAATACCACCTGGGTCACACTCTGCTTTGGTATCTGTTATTCAGGGGAGTAATGTGTGATCTGGAGCACTGGGGTTTGGCAGTCTCTGGTGCCGTTTATGGACATTGCTCATAATAAGTACCTTTAGATGTCATAGTAGATACTCTGAATGTGTTTTCCATGACTCTACTTCCTTAACCATGTGCTGTTTGATTTGTTAATCACTCAGTAATAAGATATTAAAAGCATTTCAGTTTCTAAAGAGTTTCTAAATTTTAAAATTGTTCATTGCAGATGTGAGGTGCTAGGTTTCTTTTGCAGGTCCCAGAAAACAATGTTCTTCATTGTTAGGCAGCTAAACCATACTTCAAAACCTGATCATTCTGAAAACATTGATATTGTAGCTGATCCTTTGCTACAGACAGAACTTTTGAGCTTTAAATGAAAATGGATTTTGTAAACAGGGTACTAGCCTGATGTGAGTATATTACATGTTTTTTAAGAAATTATTTTTTTCCTCTTTTTGAAGATAAATAAATCTAACCATGCACATTTATAAAATTACAAGGAGATGACTGATATCAATAAATGCTCAAGTTTTGTGTGGAAGTAAGTCATTGAAACGACCTGTGCTGCTGCTTCTAATGATCCACTGTCTAGAAATCACAGATTTATTATTACAGCAACAGTTATTCCGTAAAAATAATTCATGTCACAGGATGCCATTTTGTAATTTTCTCCCATTGGCTTGGATTTCATCTCCATGCTCTCCTGGCAGTATTTTACTTTTCCTGACAGATAGTTAATTTGAGAATTTCACAGCTGTACAAACAAATTCAGAGCATCAAGACATGTACAGTATGTGCAGAGCCCACGTGCAATTTGGTTTAGCTTAGTAAGACCATTAATTAAGATTTTAAAATAAACATAAATAAATTGTGTTAATAGTTGTTGCCATTTTTGTGGACAGGGCATAGTAGTCTGTCCACAGTCCTTGAAGCTGCCTATATATTTATGAACATTCCATTTAAAATAATGTCTTCATGACAGATGAATGAAAACAGGTTGAAACTGAATTATCGTTTTTCTCCAAGTTCTCAGAGGTTAATCAGATACTTTTCAATTCAAATCTCTTATAAATACTTCTGAATAATGAATTGGAATGTAAAATTCAGCCTCATTTTCAGGAAATTGGGATCCATTGATTTGGCCAGTAAAAGAAATAGAATTAAGTACAATAGATCAGTTCAGGTGCAAATATTTCTGAACTCCTAGAATGTTTAATTCGAATATACATTTAGTTTTATTCTTTCAATGTGAACTGATTTAATAAGATTAAACTGAATGTTAACTGAGCTGTTTTGTAGAAAACAGGGAGTAAATTGTGTCTTGGATGTGCACATCCACTTCCATTGAAGCTGTCTATGAAACAGCGATTTCTGCACACATACATTTGTATCTATTCTAACATTAAGAGACTCTGTCCACATCTTTCCCACAGTCATAGTATCTGAAGTGTATTTTGAAATTTTTCCGTATCCAAAGTTTCACTTGCTCCTGGGAAATGTGCTTTGCAAATCTGATACTTGGGGAGTGTAAATTGCTGTGGCAGTATTGGCTTCTCAGTCATGCAGGTTTGCATCCAATGAGATTTTTGACCTGGTGAATTTGAGAGCCATGTTAGCTACAGTTACAATTAAGAGAGCTAAACAACTATTTGGGATTGATTTTTCTGCTTTTAAGTTCTAATGTTGAAGTTGAATTTTTCAAGGGTGAAATAATTCAGCTGTTTCACAACTGAAAACTGTTTTAAATTTCAAGATGTTTTTGTTTCTAGAGATGGTTATGTATATCTGTGGAAGTAGAGACAGAATCTTGTAATCTACAACACTTGAAAAGCCAGGGAATTGACCTGAATTCTGTCACTATTGAAAGAAGGGGCCTGGGGCAAAAGACCAAATTTATAAACTGGAGGCCCAGTAATTTCCCATCTCAACTATAAGCTTACTGTTTGCTTTTCAGAGAATACATATCCTTGCTTTCACTTTCTACATCTGTAACCTGGGAATAATGTTCACCGTACAATAGTGGCTTGATTTGTGAACATTGTGAAGTACTTTGAGCACTTTGACTATTGCTGCCTCATTTAGTGAGCTATGATTACTATTAGATAGTTCCCATTATGAAAAAACCCAACAACCTCTGTTCTGCTTATTTACAAGAAACATGGAAACTTATGGTTCTTTAAATGTAGATTAGAGAAAGATCTTTGGTTGTGGATCTGCTGCTTCAAACAGCGTTGTGTCTACCCTGCAGTAGGGCCACAAGACAAAGTAGGGAACCTAGTCCTCCTTAAGTAGAGAATCTGGACCAATGGTTTAGAATTGGATCTGGATCTTGCTCTTAGACTCAGGATGGTCAAGCTCAAAATCTGAGCTAATCAATGTGGTGTTTTTGCAGTATTTACAAACTTGATGCCTTGAACCTGTCTGCTCAGTGTAAAGAGTCCTCAGCTGCAGCGTAGCCATGTTCAGGTTCCCTTTGGAAGTTACAAATCTGTCTCTCCAGTCAAGGATTGCATGAACTGTTAGGCTATGAACAGATTCCTTGTGGTCTGGGGGAACGATTTGCTTGTCTGCATGCTGGCACTTTCCTGGAGACTTATTTTGCAATGAAAGCTTGTGGAGCCAATTTTTAATCATATACCATATAGATATGGTTCTCAGTTACTTGGGAGGATTGAAAAAAAAAACAGCCAGCATTGTCTTTTTGTGTATTAATCTTCATAGTGGCAGACTGATGTGGATATGAGAGGAAAATAATCTTGCAAAATGACTCACAAGTGCTAATCCATCTGGAAGGAATAATTTCCACAAGCCTGTAAAGCTGTTTGTTGGAGAATTTCTTGTACCTTTCTTAGACATGTCAATAGCTTGCTGAGCTGGTTTAACTCAATTGCTACCAGGTTTCTTGCAGATGCACTAAGATTTGCCTGCACCAGGTCATGTGAAGGAGATTTCTGAGCAATTCTAGGATATCATGTGTTTGTGTGCTTGGCACCTTCCAGGTGAATACATTGAAGAACTACTTACAAGGATTTAAATGCACTTTAGGCCATGCACTGAGTTGGAGGCAGAGCTACACAGTCTTGGAAGGAGCACTGAGACGACATATCTCTCCAGATTGTTCTTCCCCCTGGTACTTCTTGTTCTTGGGAAAGTATGGTTCGTTCCCTTGTTTGGCTGAAGCACAATCTCTGCGTAGACTGGTCTTGCACTTGTCAGTGAACCTGAGTCAGGGATTCTGCTGTGTATCCCGCTCTCTGCTCCTGTTTAACATTGCAGAAATAACCAGGATTTGCATCACCAGGTAATTTTCAGGGGGAAAAGCAGAGCTTTGGAAAATATCATAATGACTCAGACTGGAAATCATGTCAAAAAAAGCAAGGTTTGATTTATAATGATTTCTTTGATTTCATTTAACTAAAAAGCATCTTTTTACAGAGATGTTTAATTAAGATTGGTTTTGTATGTAATGCTAATACTTACCCACTTCATAAAATTTGTATTAAACACATAAATTTTCATAGCATTTTTACCATTACTTCAATTTTCTGAAACATATAAATAGCCACTTTTAGATTTGCTAGATTTTTGCCTCTTACGTGAAAAGCATTGTAACATTCCCGTTATTTATTTTGTTAAGCCTTTAAAGCAAATGGTATAAATCTTTGTAAGAGATCTTTCTATGTGGCTTTTTATTTAGACTACTAGGAATAATATGCAACAGAAGTGTAAGACTGGGGACTTGTGTGGAAATTACCATATATATTTCAAGATGTAATTTAGACCAACTGTCTTCAGTTTAATTGTGCAATTCCTAGGTCAAAATTACTATTAGTAATTTTTAGGGAATAATGAATAAGTAAGAACTACGTAATTTGGTGCATTTACCAATAGTGAGTCTTGAACTTAAATAATGAGCGAAAATTTCGGAAACAGTGGAAACAGTGAACATAAGTGATACTGCAATGCAGAAGAAGAAAACAGACATCACTTTGAGGCACATATATCAGTTTATAGATAGATGGTAGAATTATGTCTAATTTGTTTATTTAAATAGACATATATTCCCATTTGTCTTTGTATATGTGAACTGGCCCCAAATGCTTCAAGTATGGAGTAAAGTTTTGTTCATAAGGTTGCTTTAAGGCTGGTTTAGAAGTTTGACTGTATAGATTGTAGATTCTGACTTGTTTTTCAAATCATGGATGTTTTTAAATTCTGCACCTGCTTAGGATTCCCACAGCTCTAGCAGTTTCCTTGTGGTTTCTAACTGGAAAACTCACAGAAATTCAGATTCTTTTTCATAAAGACAAAGATGCAGTTTTTCTTAAAAATTAACAGAGGCCTTTGGTGCACCAGACTTACCTGCAGTGAGGTACATATTAAGTTCTTTCTGAATGTTTTCAGCCTCTGCATAAAAATTGTGTCTTTGTTAAGCAAACAGATAATAGATCCCAAAAAATTCTGTCATTCTGTCCTTGTTTGGACTGCCTAGATGTTTATCATTGACTTCCTTGACACTTATCTCATGGGAGGTAAAGCACCATTTGGAACAAATCTTACAGGAAGGTCTGGGGAATCCTCCATCCTGCCTCACAGTTCAAAAGGTCACAAAGTGTGAGATTGATCAGTGAGAGGAAACCAGGTGGAAGAGGAAGAAGCAGCATGATGGTAATACAGCCCAATACCCACTGTTAAATATTACATCAGGGAATTTGAATAGCTTCTTACATTTATTATTCAGACCGTGAATGAAAGATTATCCACTGTAATTCCATAGATCAAAGAAATATGTTACTTATTTGACCACACTGTTGGTGAAATTATGGAAACATCTTTGTCCTGGTTATAGTGACCAGGACTAGTTTGTCACTGTGTGGGTGTGACTAAGACTGTGTATTCTATGCCCTCTATGTATTTTCTCATGAACTGCTAACAATGGATCATTTGCAGCAGCTTCCTGGGGCACACCTGACCCCTCAGGCCACAGGGTGGGTGCTTGGGAACTTCTGTGAGATAAGAAAAGTTTCCTGTCTTCACACCAATGACTCGGGTGTGATAATGCCCTCTGGAGAGCTGTTAGCACCTCCACACCCAGCCTGAGGGGTCATGTCTGCTAATGGGCCATCAGGGTTGCCAAAAATATGCCATGACTCACCCTACACAGTAACTCACCCATTGTGAAACTCCCCACCCTGGGGGAGGTACTGGGCACTCCCACCTGAACCTAAGCATATATATATTGGGGGTTTTGGGACTGAACTGCTCGCTCTCGCTGGATCCAGAAGAGGACCAGAGCCTCAGCAGGACTGCGACTGCCACTCTTGACCAGACCGGGACCATCATCCTCAGGAAGCAGGTTTTCCTTTTTCCTTTTACTGTGCACTCAGGGGGGCAGGTGGTGCTCAGCACAGGGGCTGGCGAGCTCCATTCTGTTTGTGCCCCAGAGTGCTGGGTTACACACCTGTTTCTGTGGGTCAAACGGGCTTTTTCCTCTGTACGCTTGTACTTATTGTGAATTGTTTAATAAATTGTAGTTCTGACTTGCAGTCTTTTTGTGAGTTGGGTTCATTTCTCCTGCCGGTTTACATTTAAACCAGCACAGTCTTTCAATACGAAATTTTAGAACCTGTAATGTGTTTTGACGGACTTCAACTATGCAGACTGAAATTTTTCAAAGCATTGTCCTTAGTTTGAGTTCTTCTGGAATGATTAAGGACAAAGCATGATTTTGACATTTCTGTGACTGAAATTAGTTGGTTTTGCCAAAATTTGGTATTTTTCATACTTTATTTTGAAAGAATCATACCCCTTTAAGGATGTGATGCTCTCCAAAATATGTCCCATGAAAATTCTCCCAGATTTGACCATTTGTATCTCATGGAAATGTTTTAATATCTCATGGAAAAGTTGCTACTTATGCATGTAGTTGGCATGTTCATTCATTCACAAGTTGTGCTGTGTGACAATGCCACAAACAAATGCAATCTTTCTATTAATTGCAATCCTATTTTTTCTCATATAATTGCAACATAAATAAGGGAAATTGAGAAACTAGGATGCTTTAACTTCTTCAACTAACTATATCCTAATTAAGCTCCGACTTCTTAGGTTGTGATGGGGAAAAGTTCAGGTTCACCTATCAAAGATAAGGTGTAATTGCGCTCTGAAAGACCAACTGTGAGAATTGCCCTATTCTGTTATAATCAAATATTATTGAAGCAGCCTATTATGACATGCCAATTTTAAAAATCCCCATCTAAACATTAATTCTGAAACCCAGAGATCTAAGGAAAAGGCGCAGAACATTTATTGAATGGGAATGAACTACTGAATCCCTGTTTTCAGGTACACCGCAAGAAGGTCTTTGCTATGACTTAGTGTTTCTATCTTATTTTCTGTTTATAAAGTCTTAGCAAAATTAATTTTTTTTTTTATATTACAGTCTCTCTCTTTAGTGATATTTAATTGTAGTCACTCTCTTTAATACTATTGTAGTGTTGGAAGCTAAAAACCGAAACCACCTTTGATTTTTGCATTTGGCCTGCTAGCATTTTCAGGTTGTGGAGAAGTAGGACTAATGGCTTTTAATTTTTGGTGCATGCACTCCTGGAGTTTGAGTTAAGTCTTCAAGAAAAGTGAACTTGCCAGTCAACATAGGTATGTTACAGTTAGATGTCCGGTAGTTTTGAAAGTCAATTTATAGACCTCCCCAAGTCTTTGGACTATAGTGACTTGATCTCATTCTCAATTACACAAATCGAGTGGGCAGGAACGGAGTCTGGTATCTGTTTAGATATGCTCTCTGTTTTCAGCTTCCATTAGTTGTGCTCTTGTGCAACATTCCTGATTGTGGATCTCTGTTATGCAGCTGCCCAACAACCAGGCTCTGAGAGATGGCCTTCTGCACATTTCACTAGACTACATTTAAATTAGTCAGATAGTCCAGTGTGCTTAAGCTGGTGACTGAACCTTCTGCATTGCTGCTTTCTGACATTATTTACTGGGTATCCCAGTTTTACAGTGTGTTTTGCGTAGATTGAATTGGCTCTGGTAGTCTTGGCTTTCTGACACACTACTGGAAGTTGAAGTGTTTCTGTTAAATTAGTTTTTCATAACTGTTAACCCTAACTTTTCTGAATAACCAGCCTTTTTCTGTGTGATGAGTCAGATGTGTCTTAGGCAGAGGACTAAGAACAAAGTCATGAAAAAATTCTTAACTTTTAAAACTATACTGTTTTTAAATTAAGCTTATTCTTCATCTGTGCTTACTCTTAAGAAGTTACAAGTAATGCTATGTGGAGAATGTATTCTACTTTGACACTTAATTACATAAATAAAACATTCACTTAGTTCTGTATTTATTTGAACACTGTAGTCTGTATGTTTATATAAAGCCTTGATCATGTTAACTATTTTTATTGGCATATCCCAAATCTACCAGGGACTCCAAAGTATTCACAAGTGCTTTCTTAGAATCTGGGAAGTTGATAATGAGTGATTTTTGGCTTTTGATGATCTCTGCAGTGTTTACGTAGGGTAAAAATCTGGTCAACACATGATCTTTAAACCTGAAATCTGATCTGCTCTTCCATTAAAATGACATATTTCTACAGGACTTAATATGTCAATGTAAAGACTGTATTTCACTGAAAGACAGTCTTTTGCCACTTGTTCAGTGAACTGCTTAAGGATGCTTTCTTTGTAGTAAGTGCAATGTTATTTTACATGGATCTAGAAGTTGTTCATAGTTCCGTGTCTGTTGAAGTTTGACAATTGTTATTGCTTCCTTCTAAGTCTTAAAAACTTCTATATTGAATTTTCATATTTTCAGTTTTCGTGGGGATTTTTTTTTCAGCTTTAGGAGGGCTGAGGGATTTATATTTCTTAGGGTTTTCTGGGGGTTTTTTGTGTTTTTTTTTTTTTTTTTCCCAGTGGGAAATGCTTTTAAATTCTATGTATGTTTCCATATTCAGAATTCCTTCTACCCATTTGCATATGCATTTAGCACATTCTTTTGACTGTTGGTCCAGTTACTATATCTGAAAAGTGTTCTCTGAATGGGGTAGGGAAAAAACAAAACTGGACTCACCTTGCCATGGAGTAGTTGTTTTGCCTTGTAGATATTGCAGTTTCATTAATTTAATGTTTAGTTCATACTCCATGGTGCTTTCTAAAACCTGAATTTTGCACTGCAAAGCAGTCTTGGGTAAACTTAATTTTCCTTTGCTAAAATGAATGTCTGAATGCCCCTTTGGTGATTTATAAATGGGATCTGAAGTGTTTTATGTTTGTGTTCCTGAAGAATTACAATCAGCAACTGAATAAAGGATGGTCTAGTAGTATTGTCACTCTGTGGTGAGGGAACAGCTCAATAAGAGCAAGGTCTTGTAGCAATGAGCCCCAGTTCAGTTATGTTCAACAAATTAATAAAAGGCAGAGCAAAATCACTTTTACAGAGAAGACTGTTGCAGAACGTCTCTTCTGCATTCCCTAAAGAGCTAATTTAGATTTTATAAGGCAAGGGGACTTTTCTAAGAATACCTGAGCAAAATGAGGGAAGAATTGCAAAAGACAAAAAATTGCTAATGGCCACAGAGCTAAGTTAAAGGCAGAATTATAAAAAGTTTCAAAAGAGATATATGTTCTATCTAGCTGATATAATCACATTTCAGTGTGAATTTATGCCCATATAATACTAAATGGCCAAACCCTGCAATCAGCTACTGCATAGCATAATTTTTACCGCTGTTTTGGTAAATGTTGGTCATCAGGAGATACAGGCAAAATTTCCCCATGAGTACCTAGCTAACTGTAATCTTTTTCATAAATTGCTGATATTTTTCTTTTTATTCAAGCTGTGACAGTTCAAAAAGTTGTGAAATCGTCTATTCAGAGAGGGAAATATAATTAAGAATCCTCAAAATTTGTCTCAATTCATAAGTCCTCTATAAATAAATGGGGCTTTTAACATTATTTGTGAACCCTTCTTTTGAAAAAGCAGTACAAAAGTACATTTTTCCATGTGATTTCAGAGCATCAGTGTAGGAGAGTCCCTTTTGGGTTTAGAAGTGAATGTGACAGCATTTTTCCAGGATTGCATCATATGTTTCAATCACACTTTCACATCCTGCATTAAACCACATGCATGCATGTCAACAAGACAAGATTGTAAAGGGAGTGTAACTGGGGAATTGTTTTCATGATACTCGATAGGAGTAATTGCGGCCGCTGCTGTTTCAGAGCAACTGTGGTTATACTATACTATGTCAACAAAAGTAATTTCTGCCATATGGAAACCTAATTAGTTCAAAATGATGTGTTAGAAAGCACTTTTGAAATAGTCAGGCCATTTATACAAATCAGTAAAAAATACTTGTGCACAAAACCTTTCTTAAATAAGAGCTTTCATTTGAACATTACAGTGACAGTTTTGGAAATATTAAAAAAATAGACTTCTATATGAAAGGTGGTAGGAAATTTATTAGGTGATAAGAAAATATGAGTATTTACCTATGATTTGTATGATAAACCTGGTGGTGTTATTATAGAATAGAAAAGAGGCTAGGGTTTTTTGCTGTTCTCTTCAACAAGACCTTAATATTGTGGAAAGTGGGATGAAATTTAGAATGCTGAATTTTAGTGAGATCATGTGATGCCAGGGGTGGGGGTTTTTTTGTTTTGTTTNCACTTCAATAATGTAGGGTTTTTTCCCTTCTGTGCCACAGGGTATGTCTTGTTTTTGCATTTGGGTGTTTGTCACTTCTGAGTTGTTTAGGACATCTGTTAAATGATTTTCTCTCAGTACAAAACTAGAGAACATCACAAATTGGCTTAATTAAGTGTGATGTTCTGTACCACACTCTTACTACAAAAAATGTCCTTCTAAAAGATACCATAATCCTTGTAATTGTAAAAGAAATATTGCAAGTTCCATGAATGTCTAAGCTTCATAGTGAAGCTGGGTTAACTGATAATTTTAAAGGTCTTAGTTGTCAAGGTATAGAAGCATAATTTGTGGATAGTCTATTACAGGTATGAAATTTCAGATGATTTCTGGCAGGTAAACCATCTGTCCCGGAATTGATCTTCTTGAAAGAAATTCTTTATTCAGTCATTGTGATATACCTAAATCAGAAGATCTTAAATAGTTAGAACCAGATTTATTAATGTGTTATTAGTACTGGGGAGCAGCAGTAACCTAGGGAAATACTAGGCATTTATGCTTTCCTGCCAGGCATTGCAATGCCTTCCCAATGGCTCCTTGAAAGAAATGCAGTGCAGGTTCTCCTGGCTACCTCTTCACTTCTAGCTGCTTTAGTACTGCTGAAGGTATCTGTGCCAAGGAGCAGCTCCTGGTCATCAGGACCAGTGTTGCAGACTTGTTTGTGCCCTGTGGGCTCAGGGCCAAGGAGAGCAGATGGATTGTGCCCACAGAGAGTCCAAGTCTCCTCTGATTGCCAGATGGCAACCACCAGTCTTGTAGGAGAATAATTTTTTGTCGTTGTTTGACTCACTTTGGATTTTTGTTGTTGTTCAAATGTTCTGAAATAATATGAGTGGTTTATCAGAACAGTGTTTAATATCCTTAGCAGGACATGAAATAATATAATAGGCTGTTTATCAGAAGTTGTGGCAGGACAAAGCAGTTCAAAGGCACAGGATCGTCTGGAGCTGGAGAACTGAGTGGAAGCAAACCCAGTATGATTTCACATGTAATCCCCTTCTGAGCTGTTTTTGGCATTAGAAACAGTTTTTGTCTTGGAGAAGACTTGCTGGTTTTCTGCAAAGGCAAGCCTGAGAGCGCAGTAACACATGGACACTGTGAAAAATCCAGAGATGAGAACTGAAGAGGAAACTGGGAGGTGACATGATTTGATACTACAGGTCTACTCTTACATGTTAAATAACCATAGCCTTATTTCCTTTCCGTGCTTTCTGAAGTACCTTATGCACAAGTCTGCAAGTGCCAAGAATACTGGAACTGGCTTCTTTTCATCTTGTTTCTGTCACGATGCTGCTAATCTGGGATTTGTGCTTCAAATTGGACATATTCAAAAATTCCAAAGAGTATAGTTGTGTGAGATATAATTTGTTTGGTCCCCTTATGTTGACCTATTAACTCATTTGTTTCAACATCCACTTCAGATAATCTGGTACAAGCAGAGATGATATTGGAAAAGGAGTTATTCGGTTTGATTTTCATGTTGTTAAAACAATTTAGAGCTGCTGGTAATTTGATTGTATGAGAATATGATCAAGTATGTTGTACATACAGTGGAGGTTTTATGTAACTAGATTAAGAGACAGTGGTATGACATGCCACCTCTTTGAATCTACTGACAAGTTGGGTTTAATTATAAACTAGCTATGTGTTTCTGAAGGGATTGATTCCACTGAAACACTAAAAACCACAGAATAGTTGCTGTCAGGACCTGAGGGAACTAAATACCTTAATAGTCATCACCAGTCTCACCTGGGAACCTGACCCATGCTCCGCCTGTAGCCCAGAAGCTCCCGTTGACCTCGTGCCACTTCTTGTCAGAGCTGCCTTGTGGACAGGGCATCTCCAGCCTTGCTACCTGCTGACTGGGTTTCATGGCTGGGGCCTCAGCTTCTTCTGCAGCCTTTTGTCCAGCTTTGTCTTCTGCTGTTTCTGACTTGTCTTCCTGGACACACTAGACCTAACTTGTCTCCTCTTCCTGTAGCAGAGCAGTTGGCTAAAACTGTTACATCCCCAGCAGTGCCTTACTTGGGTGCTGTGGGACTACACTACTGGCAGTGAGGGCTACCACTGCCTGTGCTGGGACCACCCTTGGCTCCTGGTTTATTTTCCCTCCTGGAGCAGCCCGACTCTTGCTGATCTCTGCCCACTTTCCAGCTTTTTTTGTGCCAGTCAAACATCCCTGCCCACACTGCTTGTTGCTCTTCCACACTGGAGGAGGTCAGGTCAGCTTAGACCTCTTGGAAACAATTTTGAAGAAGGAACTTTTTTAAGGATTCTGAAATGTTTTGTGTAAGATTTAGTAGAAAATAATTAAACAGAAGTCTTATTTTGACAGCTTTCCTCTGAATGCAGGCAGGACTAGTTGATCTTCCTCCAGCAGGCTGCCAGAGACTTTTGTGTGACTCCTTTTGAAAGAAGTAGGTGCTCATTTAAGATTATTAGATTTGTCCAGTTAAAATGTCCTGGGAAAGAATATAGGGACAGACTGAGACAGAGAAACGTTGCATTACTTCTTCCTAGGGACTAAGTCAGTGAGAGGAAATTGAATGTGTGAAGCAGTCTGTAGAGTATAATAAGAATTTACTTCAGGATACAGATACTCATTGTTCCTTTGAAGAAGAGGGTGCTAGTCTACAAATGTGTCTAGTGCTAACAGCTTTTCATTAGTTTTTTTTAATTAAAAAAAAAAAAGAAAATCTTTCCTCTGTGAAGAACTGAGCATTTTTCCACCTCCCCTCCTCCCCCCCCTGCCCCAGAAGAATGGAAAAAAGGTTAAAATAATGTTTAAAAACTTCACTGTGCTCCGATCTGTAAGGTTGTTCCATATCTAGAGCCCCTTGAAAGAATTTGGGTTTCACAGCTTTTTATTTATTCTGGATTAGGCAATAACTCTTTTTACTTCTCTGCTTTCTTCCTGCTTCCCCTTCCTTGTTCCAGGATGGTCTAGGAGGTGTTATGTTTGTGATACAAGGTTTACTTGGATTTTTCTTTTAAATACCATGTAAAACTGCTCAATGTTGTATAATACATTATACAAAAGTGTTAATACCTCCTTGAAGATATTTTGAACCAAAAGCATAGTTTTTTACAAACAAGGAAATGTAAATTGTGTAATTGAAGTGGGGGAATGAGAGCTAGATGATGATTTGAGGAATAACTCTAAACGCAGAGATCTGTAAGACATGTTTGTATATCTTAAGACAATGTCTAAGTTCCCATTGACATATCAATAAAATAAGTAGAATGGTGTTTATCCCTGCAGTTGCCCTAATTGCAGTTTATTTGGTTGGTTGGGAATATAGTGGTGAGTAGCTCTGTGCATGTAGAGGTATTCTGCCATTACATTGCTGCTGTCATGTGTCAAATATAATATTTAAGTTTCTTCTATGTTGTCTTTAAATACTGACATTATTATGCTGCTAGAAGCTGTTGTAAAGAGAAGATTATTGCTGTGTCTCCCCCTTCCCCCACATTTCTGATAATTGTTTTTGGTCTGTTAAAAACAGAAATTTGGAAGTAGATCTAGGAATGAGAACTTTTCACATCAATTACAGCTACTTTTTATTTCATGAACGGAAAACTTAAGTGAGAACTAAATGCTGAAATCTTCTTTGTATATGCCTCAAAATGACTGCTGTTTGGTTCAGATATTGATGCTGTATCAGTTGCATCCCCTCTGATATAGAAATCATGTGAATGGAACTTCTCTAGTAGTGAGAGCCTGTCTGTGTTAAGTAGACCTTGACCTTGTAGCTACCAAATTTACACTTCTGTGTTGTGCACAGAGGGCTTATGTGTGTTGTTAAATTGGAAACACTGGTCTTTCTGAAGTGTTTGTAGTCTTTAGGCCTCAAGACCTATTCCTTTACAGTATGATTCCCTCCTGACTTAGAACTGAAAGTAATTCACCCTTAATTATGGGAAAGTTCAGTTCCCAGTTTAAAGTCTGTCTTCATGAATTTTTGATTTATTTTTTTTTTAATTCACTGACCTGGACCAAACAGTAAATTCCAAAACTGTAGTTGCTAATATTCCTAAGAAGTAACTTATGTTGGTTCAGCTCTCAGTTTCACATTGTATGGACCATAATGATGCTTTTGGAAAGATCTTGTGGTTGAGAATTTCATACTGTTAAATTCACTTCTTACACTTCTGTGCTTGGAAATCTTTAGTGGCCAAGGCAGTACATTGGTAGGAGTTACCCATCTGTGCAAAAACTGTATGTTGATTTCATAATGCTTAAGTACTATGCTAGCATGTGTCATTTCTCTAAATAATTTTCTGGTTTTCAGACCTTACCAGTTCGGAAGATTCCATGCAAAGCAAATGCTCCTTCAGGATCCTTTTTTGCACGGGACAACACAGCAAATTTCTTATCCTGGTGCAGAGATGTAGGCGTGGATGATACTTGCCTGTTTGAATCAGAAGGTTTGGGTATGTATTTCTTCAGGTAGTAGTTGGTAATTTAAAGTAACACTTTTTTTGTGTGTTTTGCCTTGAAAGGTAGAATGGTCTTAATAGATGTCGACTCCAAATATGACCTGTGTCTGACTGTGTTAGTTCTGTCCCTTATCTGTGGAATGAACAAATAAAGTGCACATCACATAAAATTCATTTAAGTCTATTTTAAGAGTAACTTAAATGAGAGAAAAGTCTTATGATTTCTTGCATGCAGATAATTTTTCACTCTACACATGCTTTTTTTTTTGAGCATGGAATTCTGTTTCATAGTTCAGTGTATAGGACGGTGCTTTTCTGTTTTGGGACAGCAGGATACAAGTGCATGCTTAGTTCTGGCTGCAGAAATTTGGCTATTTGTACATATTTAACGAGTTGCACAGGAGGCAAGAAGATACAAAATTTTTCAGTTGCCTGTGCTGACCATTTTTCCCAGGTGGTTCCCTTGTGCAGCTCTGGACAAAACTTATCCAACATTAGTGCTTTGGGGTGTTCCATGAGAAGAATTGGATTTCTTAGGAAATCACTGTTCTAATACTATGTGTTCTCCATCATTTTAACCCTTCTCTCTTCAAAGGAAAACTTAGAGTTTTTCAGCCAAGTCTCATGAAATGAAGAGAGTTGAATGTTTGTTGTCTGAACTCAGTTTTTATGGAAGATAAACGAACTCACTGTACTGAATCAAGGAGCTTCTTTGTTCTGTTGCTCAAAAACTCTACCCTTTGAAGTGTATGTTGCAACTGATTGATTCCCGTTCTTTTATCCTCTTGCTCTACTTCTGTAGTCTAGCATAAATATTTCTGAGGCAATTTTTTTGTCTGTTCTTCTATCCTGTAAGGCTTTTTAATTACATTAAACTACTTGGCAGAGAAGAGATTAGTATCACAAAGGTGACAAATAATGAGGATATATGTACTGACTTTGTTTTGTTAATTAATTCCTGAAGATGAAATTTTTATTTGATGCAGTAAATAATTTGGAAGATGAACAGTAATTGTAGTTTCAATGATTTGAAATGCAGGAGAAGTTGGACATTGTCTAGGATGAAGAAACTTGTAAACACCAGGAGACACAGACCTCCAATCCCTGAGACAGGCAGAAGAACCTGTGGTTAATGGAATACTTAAATGTATTTAGAGTTTGTACTGCTATGGTAAGCCCAGTGGTTTACCATTGTTCCAATAATAAGTTAACTGAGAACATGTTTAATGGAATTTTCTTGTGCATTGTTAAGAAACTAGATCTTATTTGGAGATGGAATTGGCATAGCTGGAATACTGCCATTTCCTGATAAGTTAATTTTTACACATACGCAGTGCATTGCCCACCACAGTACAACACCGAGTGCAAATACACCTGGAAAGGTGGTGTTCAAGAGGACTTCCTCTCTTAGAAAACTGAAGTGAAATATGCCTGAATACACAGTGCTCAAAACTGTGCTCTGTTAGATTTGTTTGCTTAATGACTGATTTTCTTCATTGATGGAAAATTAACATCTGATTTCCTTCTCTTACTATAGAATGTTCTAGTAGAAAAGATTTATGGTGCTGGAATTAGGATTAGAGCTTGATAATATTTTGACCCATTTTTATAAACTTGAGAAGGAGATAGTGACCATGCCATTAAAAAATAATAATAATATAAAAATAAATACAACCAGTAGCTAGTATTCTCCCTTGGTTTGAGCTATAACTCAAATTTTGGATTTTATTTGAGGTTTTTGTAATGCATTAGAAATAATGATAAATCATAACAGTTGCTGATCTAAAGCTTCTGTGTTCCTCTCTCTCCCACAAACCACTTCGCCACTGCATAGGAAATAAAAATTCAGCAAAGGTAAGTAATATCAAAGGTTCTTTTAAAGCAGGGAGAAACATGTGTGAATGATATCTAAGTGTTTGCACTGTTTCAGCGAATTCTTCATTTTTGATAATAAATGATTGCGATGAAATTATGGTTACAGAGGTAACTGCTTTTTGTATTTTCTTCTGTCCCCTATGGCTATTAAGCTTTAAATTGATGTATAAATTGCTAGTGATAAAACAACTGTTTTCTGTCTATATTGGAGAACCTTACTTACTGTCAATGTTCTCAATTGGGTAGGTTATCCTTGTTTTTACTCTATTCTGTGTGCCTTTTGGTATATAAATACTGTATCATTTAATTAGATGCAATAGTGATATTTTCTTCATGCCACTGTATAATATAAAACATTCCTGAGTCTTTTTCTGGAAAATAGGTATTCTAAGAGTATAAGAGTGATTTTGAAGATTTAGTGTGCTGAAATACTTGAATGATGGATTTGTGACACTACTGATTTAAAATAAAAATTAAAAAACAGGTACCAAGTCTATTAGAGACCAGTAAAATGAGATCTATATTAGCTAAGAAATTATGAGTTGCTATTATTTCTCATTACTTAAAAACACATTCGCATCAAAATCAGTTCTGAAATCTTTGAAATCATACAAGTATAACTGCACACAAATGCATCCAACAATCCTCTATTTTAGCACTGAGAAGATACTAAGGTGTTCCTCACTGGGATGGAACTGTGTCAAACAGACAGTACAGCAGATAAGGGCAGTCCATGCCTGATGAACCTGCATGAGTGATGTTGGTGAGAATCTTGAGTATTCCTAGAGGCTTTGTTCTGCATGGGTTAGCATTCTAGAGCCAATCCAGGCAAGCAGGTGAGCAGTCCTACTCATGTCACTTTGCTCTCATTCTTCACTTGTGGACTAACTTAGTCATTTATGTAATTATTTAAAATTAAACATGGACTCAAATGCTTTGTTGGATTTTGGTTATTCAGCTGATCTAAACATGGAAACAGGATTGAAGTCTTTCTTCAAAATAAATAGAAGGAAAGATAAGTAGAACCAAAAATAGGTGCTTGTTATGCTGGTAGCTATGATTATGTCTTCTAATCAGGAGTTACTTTAAAGACCATTGAAAGGGAACATTACTGAACTCAAAAGTTTGAAGACAATGCACTTGTACTACTAACTTGCTAGTAGTCTATAATGATGTATTTTGTCTTGCTGCATGTTATGCTTTCACATGCAAGCAAATTGGAAATACAGGTTTTTTTAAGACTTGGCAGGAAAGTCTCAGAGTTAATGCCTGTGCAAAGAAAATATGGGTAGTGTAATTGTGTTATGAGCTGCAGAAAAGACATAAGCACCTGTAAAAATCACAGCAACATGGTACAAGGGAATAATCTTGAATGCTGCAAAATAGAGGGAGACTCTACATGCTCCCTGTACTCATTGATCAATTTAGCATGCTTACTGTATTTTTTTATTTTTATAGTTAGTATACTTAAATAAGGAATTAGCTTTGTTAATACCAAATAATATAATCCAAAGTCCAAACTTTGGTCATCTGGGCAACTCTTGAGATACAGTGTCATTCAGTGGAGTTCTTAGATGTATCAGCAGTCAAGATTTGTCCCGCGTGTAGGACTCTGAACATGATGCACCAACTCTCTGTGGTGTAGGAATAGTAATACTGCCTGTAACCCCTCTGCTCCCATTGTAAGTAGACTGTGTAGGTTCCCCTGTATAGGTTTTATGGCAGCTGATCCACACTGTTATGGTAATTTTATTTATGAAAGCATTCTAGATGTGGCTATTTGTGATTGTTGTGCTCAAGCCTGAAGAGTGTAATACTAGAAGAAAACACTGCTTTGACAAATAGTAAGAATGGTAAGATTTTCTATGATTGCTTTAGTTAAGTGAAGTTAAAGCTCAAGTTCTGAACTCTTTGTGGTAATGGAGTGTTGTTGCATGATTATAGGATTTGGAACCAGTGAATATTCTGCGTCTCTTCCATGATAAAGTCTACTCAGCAAGAAAAGGGTTTGCTACCAAGTGTGCCAGCATGCTGATGTGTGTCATTTGTTTCAGGAGTTGCTGGATGCTGTTGATGTGTTAATGTTTTGTGCTTGTATATTCGGTAACTATGCGTGTGTACACACAGTATGTGACATGGACTTCTTTTGATGCAACTGATTGATTAGAATTTAATGGATGGGTTTCCTAAACACAAGCATCTAGTGCTTTAGTGGAAATAACAGACACCTCCGATCTCTCTTCTAATGTTTCTGGTTTAAATTTTGTTAGAAAAAGATAACTCAAGTGTTGATTGCTTCAAAATGTATTATGCATAGGAGCAAATGCTTTTTTTAATTACTACTCTAGTTTATGCAAGATGGAATTGTTTTGTCTGTTCTTTTACACTGACACATTTAGATACTGTAACAGCATGTAAAAATTTACATGAAGTTGCATCAGAATAAGGTTTTGTCCCATCTTTCACAACACTTTACTAAACTACACATAATATTATCAAATATGTCTCATTTTGAGGACTATAGAAGCATCCTGGACACTGTATTATTACCACTGGATTTACATCTTAAATTAATGAATTCCAGTAAATTATTAGTGTTTAGATTATCTCTATATTCCTTCTAGATGAATTCCTTACTATCCTTAGATCTACTGTGTTTGACACCTTAATTGTTTCTAGACTTCCATAAGATTGCACTGAAAAAGGCAGGGGATGAAGGGGAAACACAAGTGTGCCGTAGTATAACTGATTCAGGAGCAGGTATATGTTTGGGATAAGTTGAGCGGAGTGTTGACAAAGCAAAGTTTAATATATAAAGGAAAAGGACTGCCGTAGGATCCAAATAAAAAGTTTTAAAGGAGAAGGTGAGAGACAATAGAAAGAAGGACAAAAGGACCAACCTTTTGGAAAACTTTCCCTGAACTTGTGTGAATTCTGATGGCAATTGGATGCCTACAATAATAAATACTAATCCCCTTCAGAAAACTCTTTGCTTCTAGTGATCTAAAGAATGCTTTAGAAACAAAAATCATGTTCACTTTTTTGATTCAGCTATGCCTAATGTCTTTAAAAAATAAAATTAAAAAAAAAAAAAGTAGTTTATGAAGGAAGACTGACCTCACTAAAACTGATTTATAAAAGTGGTGGGAGCCAAGATTTGAACCTTGGCAGGAAGGTGTGAGAAGTTTGTTCCTCTATCATGGTTCGACATTCTACTAATTTAAAACAACCAAGCACAAAACCACAAAAGACCTGAACATTTGTTATTGTGAAATTCCAGTTTAAACATGCTCAGAAAATACATGAACTCCATGTGCAGCAACTTTTCTGTCTCCTCACAGTCCCAGGCTCTGATAGTGGTGAAAGCAGAGGCTGCTTCTCCTCTGCTCTCTGCTTCTTCTGGTAGCATCCAGGCACTTGGGAAGGGACCTCTGTTGAAGGGTGCAATGAAGGATACAGAAATGTGCTGAACAATAGATAATATAGAAATGGAAGTACATGGAAGGAACACAAAGGGTAAGTGATCAGAAGATGAAGACCTGTAAAAGGAGAACAAGACAGCAACAAGATAGAAGTAGTGTGAAGAAAAGTTATTACCAGAGAGGAGGAGAGATAAAAGCTTGCTAGGACCTGAAGAGGAATTACTGTTAAAAAAGAGTCACTGGAGGTGGCTTGAAAAGATGCAGGTGATGAAGACAGCAGGTAAACATTTGAAGAGATGAGATGGAAAGCAAAAGGGTCTGTAACTGTCAGGACACCTAAAAGAAGCTGGACTTGTATGCACTATTTTTAAACTTTCCCATTGCATTCTTGTCAAGCAAATGTCATCAGTGAGATTCTCAAGCAAGATGGATATTTCCATTCACCTTATGCATGCATAATGCATGTGTCTTTTGTATTTACAAACTGCTACTTATATTCACATACTTGGATAATTCAGCTTGTTAATATTTGATAGGGGAGAACTGGACTATGATTCTTCAGGAATTTTGTTTTCTTCCCTACATAAAAACTTGAAAAATTCGGGGAAAATGCATACAAAAATTGTATTTGTGATGCAAAGTGAAGCACTTGGGCTATAGTTAGGGCTGGCTGCACTAGTTTACTTGTTATGATACATCTGCCAACTTTCCATGTCATCCAGTTGGTATAGCTTTATATAAAGTAACATTTGTTTCTGAAGTCCACAAATATGTATGCTGTATAGTCCTCAGGAGTGCTAACGTTTTCTTGTTGGAAGCACTGTCACTGTCTTCTTATCAGATGACCAAATGTTTGTTTTTGTGGTTGGTCGTGGCCTGCATAGCTCTTCATCCTCTAACAATGATTTCACTGTGTCACATTGTTCAATGTGAAATGCATGAAAGTGTGTCTAGATTGTGTTGACTCAGATTTGCTAAAGGACTTGGATTTTGTTTGGGTAGAACATTGACAGAAGAATGTTTTACCTTTTTTAATCAAATTATTTTCTAGTTATATTTTTGCAAATAATAGTAGTTGAACCTCTCTTTTTCTCATCCATTCCAAAGTTAATCAGATATGCATATGTATGAATTAAAATTGACTCACCTTGACTATTCCAAACCCGGTTTATTCCATTTATATTTTTGGGGATGCCTTATTTCTTAAAATCAAGTTTTACTTGGGGGCAGTCCCAAATGGTTTAAAACCAAAGGAGAAGAATACACTTTTAGGCCCATGAATGTAACACTTCAAAAATACAGATTACTAGTAAAGGTAAACGTTTAAATGAAATTACTGTGTTGTGGGAAGGAACAATATTGAGAATAGCTGAATATTTAAGTTTGCATTGTTTACATTCTTAGTAAGAGATGGCTGAAAGATAAAAATAGTTTCCCTAGTGCAATGCAATTTCAGTTTTCATGCTCTGAACATTCACTTCTGAAATATATTTGGATTACATTAAAGATGAAAGGCTACATAGACACTAGGAAGACATTGGGGATGAGCATTCAACTCACACCACTTATCATACATTTATTCACATCAATAGAAGTTGAAGTTGCAAAAGCTGAAGGTCTGCCCCAGGGAGTTGATTATCTAGAGGTGGTTACGTCTGTGGATTCCCAATTTGGGTCTCATGCATACATAGAATAAAGTAATTACTTTCAGAGCTTTAACGAGACATTGAAATATCTTTTTCAGGTATGGTATTTTTCCTTCATGCATTTGAGTTAGGTGAGTCTTTAGATTACCAAATGATTATACAGCTGATGTCTTGAACTTTACTCATTAAAAACAAATCAATTTTGATGCAGTTTCTTTTTTTTGTGATTTATACAAATACACAATTACTTTTTGGTGTGAATTAAATCTGAAGTGTAAGGTGCAAATCTTTTGATTATTGCAGAGATTTTAAAACCTCATTTTTATCCACAAGATGAGTGCTTTACTGCAGTAGGTATTTCTGGAGAATAGATGTTGATGTACACATAAATTTCTTTTTTCTTTTTTATTCTATTTTTACTTTCTTCTTTTTTGGCGTTTTGGAGAGTTGATTGTCCAACCACCACAGAGACTTTTCTTCATTTTTTTATTTTGGATTTTGCTTATATGCTTAGCTGAACTCCTTTACAGAACACTAGCTATCAGACTCACTGGAGGCAAAAAATTATATTGGTTTATTGTGGCATTTCATAATCATTATGATGTGTCCATGAAGGTGAGGTTAACTGAAGTTCCTGTTAACAGATTACTTTATGTATGGCAGGTTTATTTTAGAACAATTTGGTTGCAATGGAAAGGAGCTATGTAGCCATTTTAGTTATTATCTGTAGAAATGCAACAATATAAAACTACCACTTAAGAAAATATGTAAGGAAAAGAAAGAAAGAGGGGGGGAAAAGATAAAAGTAGATAGTGGAAAGATATCACCACCTCTATGGATCCAGTGATGAGACTTGAGTTTTGCAATTTAAAATGTCTGTTGGTCAAAGTGGTGGTTGCAGTTGTGATGGGGCGGGGAAGGGGGTAAGTTCATGAAGAACAGAGTTCAGTGGGTTAATACACATCCAGGTTCAGGTGGGAATGCCCAGGTACCTCCTCTGGGGGGGGGTGGGGTGGGTGGATTTTACACAGTCTGATGTAACACTGTGGATCATGTGCAGTGCTCTGGTGGAAGGCCCAGAAATGAGTCTGAGGGCACTTTGGGGGTCTGTGATGGTTTAGGACTCCGTCTGAGACAGGAGGGCTGCCCCTCCCATCAGTGTAGCTGAGCCAGTTAGGGCCCATCAGAAGGGATGGAAACCTTTGGGCCTGTGTGTGAATGTCCCAATATCTTCCCCAGAGGGAAGTTGTACACCTGAGCCAGTTGTATAAAGGAGAACATGAGCCTGATAAAAGCATTATCCCACCTCTGTTTCTTGTCAGCCTTCTCCCTTATCTGGCTCAAAACCCAGCCTGTTCCTGAACAAAGGTTGGTTTGTCATGGTCACCCTCTGGGGGTGGGTGGGCACCCTCTGTGCCCCGGGCTGATTTTATGTTCACTACCACACACCCAAAAACTCACCCCTCCCTTTCTTCGAGGGGTGCAAACTTGGCCCCAGCAAAGCACCTGCTGCTTTTACAAATGGCCTTTGTGTGCATTAACATTCCCACTCTGACAATAACAGAAAGTTCATGCTGTGTCATAGCTGCTGCTGAAGCTTAAAAGCTACATGTTCTATGTGGAATCCAAGCATGAAAACTTGCGTAAATGTATGTATATAGAAAGAATAAATTGTTTTTTGTTTGTTTGGGACGTTTTACTCTGAATTCCTAAAGCATTCTAGTTTCATACTTATTTTAAGAGTAGATATATAAAAAACCCAGGACCAAGTTTATAGTAAGATATATCTTTGCTAATGCAATTCTGTTGTTTTTGTGATTTAAATTGCCTAAGAAAAGTAGTGATCTAAAGGATATGACTCTTCTTAATTTCTAGAAAGATAAGTATCATTCTAATGTAGTTTTTAATGTTTGACTAATTTAAGTGTTCTGTCAGAGTTTTTGATTATTTTTTAATAATCAAAGTTATAAATTGCTTGCAGCTTACCAGTTAGCCCAAATAATTACTCAGTGATTTGGATAACTAAATGGAACTACCTAAACTGCCTGCACTCTGAGAGCCACTCAATCCCATCCTTTTTATTTCAGTAAAACTCCACTGCAAGTCAAAGAAAACCTAAGTTTTATCACAGTCAAGAGTTACAGATGTTGATGATTAGGTTCCATTCCATCACTAAGATCTTTAAAATAGCTTTTATTTATCAATGTTTTCCATCTTCATTTTGCTTTTCTAGTACTCCACAAGCAGCCCAGAGAGGTGTGTCTTTGTTTGCTGGAACTTGGAAGGATTGCAGCAAGGTAGGTGAAAATATTTAAAGAATGATGAAATATTTACATTCTTGACAGCAGTGGCTATTGAGAGACTTGATAAATCAGCACATCTCAAGATAACTTTTGTGCTCATTATGTTCAAGGAGAATGTTTGCCTTGATGTCACTCAGGAATATCTTGAGGGCAGTTGTTAACAAATATAATGAAATCACTGTACCATCACTTCAGTGGAGATATTTCTTGGCTATCCTTGTATGAGGAGAGGAAAGAGTTGAATTTTTTTTTTTTCTAAAGAAAGCTTTGAGCTGTATCTCCTTCTAACAGTCAGATCTCTGTGTAAAAACCCCTGTGATTTAATTAACTTTACTGATAATTGATCTTCACAGGACCTAAATCTGACTTAGCTGATTCTGGCCATGCTGGACCTTCATCACATTGTAATGTTATCTTTGATGTCAAGACAACAGTGACTTGCTAGACAATCAAAATTACTGTAACTAGAATGTGGTTTTCCCCTTTTGCAAATGCAGATTTAACCAACATAATGCATAAGATTTGCTAAAAAACAACAGTGCTGCTGCCCAGTCTTGCATGTAAATTGCAGTTGTGTTCATCTGTGTGTATCAAATTGGAGGGCCTCACTCTTCAGATAGTTTCATTAATTTCAGAAGAATTCCTTGTGGTGACAATCACTGTGAAGGAGACCCCTGTTTATTTCTAGCTTAAGATCATGTTATAATTGCATTATGTGTATTAATATTTTATGAATGAACTCACATGGGAAGCTGCTTAATTAGACATTTGTTTCTTGGTCAAGTTTCAGAAAAGCCCTTGCTGTCAGTGGAAGCTTGCATAGCATTAGCAGTAACCAGAAAAATAGCTCATTTCCGGTTTTCTGGAATTTTGTTATCTCTAAAAAATTTGATTCAGTCCAACATGGAAAAAAAAATTATTTGACCTTCCCATGAGTAAGAAAG
Source organism: Scytalopus superciliaris (assembly GCA_013400415.1). Taxonomy (NCBI): domain Eukaryota; kingdom Metazoa; phylum Chordata; class Aves; order Passeriformes; family Rhinocryptidae; genus Scytalopus; species Scytalopus superciliaris. Next base: position 160,213 of record VXBX01004988.1, read on the forward strand.
TAGGTGCGTAATGAAATGGATTTCAATGAATCTTAATTTGCCTGAGCAAACAAACTGTGCTTCCAAGTTCCCCAGGTTGGAGATAGACCTACCAGCACCCAGTTGTCATGAAAGTCTGCCCCAGGTTGATTACTTAATAGTATCCAGCTTCCTCAGGGAATGCATGTCAGTGGCAGTGTTGGATTCTGCTAAACTGGGTTGAGGTAGATTAATCTCATTTTGCAGTGACATTTGATTTCTCAACAGATCTACAAGGGAATTAAAATAGAATCTTACCCTTTATATTTGTCTTAAGCTTCCAAGTTTCAGATGTTTTCTGTTTCAGACATGAAAAGAAATACTGAACAAATAAATAAACCATGCTTTTGTTTATTATGCATATCTATACCTTTAAAATATTTATATTTTATTTTTATTTATAATGCATGTATATTACCATATAACATGTATGTATTTTATATATTGTGTTTATGTTTCTGTATTCTAATTTTGTTTACAGATTAGGGGTCAAATAACATGTCTGTCTACTTGTTCCTGCTCTAGTATCTCTTCAGAAACAAACAAACCCGTTTATAATCTTGTACATTTCAAAGATGCACAAAAACTGTCAAAGTGGAACATCAGGTTAATATAATTGAAAACCAAATATGGGATCCCAATTTTGCTGAGCTGTGGTAAACTAGAATTGTATGGGATAAAAGAATTTATAATTGCCTCCATTAAAGTGTAGGAAAGCACACATTAAACTAACATTGTTGTGCTGCTTCAAACAGGAGAGAAGTCAGATGTATGCTTGCTTTATAAGGCAAACTGCATCTGTTGGCAGTCTTGGGGATCTGCTTTTGAGAACAGGAGCTGCAGAGGTCTTTGAAAAGGTGCCTCAGCCTCTTCTTAAAGAAAGGAGTAGGAGACACTGAATAACTTCTTACTTTTCCTTTTCTATTTTAGAAACAGAAAGATACGTTCAAAGTGGCTTACTCATCACAAGGATTCAGCTTTTGGCACACTTTGCCCAGCTAGATTGCTCTTAGTCTTCAGGGTGTGTAACTCCCATAAGCTGACCTAAGCCTTTATATTTTATGATTGAGGCAAAAATGAGCAAGAATGAGGATTGTTTGAAGAGGAGATAGAATTGAGCTCTGATTTGCTACACTTGAACATATTCAACAAATACTCTGTGGAGGAAGGAAGACAGGTCATAATTTATCTTGGCTTCAGCAATGCTTTTAGCATGTTATCTCAGAGTGTCCTTTTAGCCAAATTAGAGACAGATGGGCTTGATGGATGGACTGCACAGAGAGTGGGAAAGTGGTATGACCACTTGGCTCAAAGAGTGGTAGTTCAAGGCCTAGATGTTAATAAAAATAGAATTGCCTCATAAAGTATCATGTTTTTTCAGTTGTTTATGAAAACAAAATTCTGAGATCATCTGCAAAATTTCAATAGCTAAAATAGACCCTTGTATGCACTGGCAGATGTCATGTGGATACAGGGTGAAGACATATGAGAGAGCGAAGAGTCCTACAGGATGAAGTTGACAATACCCAGGACTGTTGCAGTGGGTTGCACAGGTCCAACATTCTCACAAAGTATTTGAAAGTCAGAGATTATACAATGGAAAACAGCTAAATTATCTCTTCTGCACAAAAAAAATTAAGTTCTTGGGTAACTGTTAAACTCTGGGTGGTTAAACTACACCCACAGGTATTTTGGAATTACTGTTGAGCAATTTCAAGATCTTTCTGCTATTGTAGTCAATTTTACCTTACTAAAAATGGAAGGTGATGCTCTAAGAAGTCTAGTGGAGATCATGTTACAGTCCAATGGTATTTCATTTGTAGTTGTGAGAGGCCAGGGTAGAAAGAAGCAGAAAAGGAAATTCTCAGCATACCTTCCTGAGCAGAATTTGCACCTCTACACCTCACCGAAAAGATGTGGGTTTTACAATTTCAGCTTTCCAGCAACTTTGCTGGAAAGGTTGATACAGTACGTGGAAAAAAAAATGTGTGTGTGTTTATTCTTTGATTTTATTTTCCAACTTTTCACCAGAGGAATTCAGAATACTGTAAGTACAGGGAGCTTTAAAAATCTGTCACAAAGACAAAATGTGGAAATTATGAAAAGCAGTAGAAGCAAAGAAGCAGCAATGCTTAGAGTGAAAGGGTTTTATTTGATGTGTAAGGCTGTATGCAGGAGTAGGCTTAGAGCCCAGTAGGAATTTAATGATTTACAGCCTGTCAGCATCTGCAGACAGACAGGAAGTAAATGGATTGTATGTAAGTGCTTACCTCAATGTTGGCTGACTTTTCATTAGGGAGACTGCACCAGTTAGAGGCCCATTCAACACAGATTTGGTTCTTAGTTTTCTTTATATTCATTTACTAGGCAGTGTGACTAAATTAAATGTTATCAGAAAAACACAAAAGCTAGTATATGTGCTTATGCCTTTTCTCTGTACACTTCTAACATTATTATGGTATTTAGCTTAGATTTTCATGATCTATACTTGTTACTGCTCAATATTTTAGTGTCCAGATCTTTGCCTAGATAAGTCAGTATGGTTTAGCATGGGGCCTATGGGCTTTTCTACTACAGAAGAAAATACAGTTTCATTTATTCAAGTAGTTTGCTATGACAAGTCTACTTGGCATGATAACTTTTCCAAGCTAAAGTCCTTTTCTGAAAAAGGAACTATCTCCATTTTTCTGGGGTTTGTTCAGTGTTGGCAAATAAATTTAAAAACCCCCAAAACATGAGGGAAATTACCATTAGGAAAATGGGATGGCCTTTCAGACTTCTGACATGTGTACAAGCTCTGCTGCTTGCTGTGAGATACTGACTCAATCACTTGCCATAAAGCTTTCAAAAGCTCTTTCAAAAAGAGCCTTGCTCTCCAAGTGCTCTGAGTTGCTCAGTGCTGAAGTTGCATGAAGTTGTATTTTGTTTTAGCTGGAGCTACTAGACTGGTGCTACTGTAAACAGAGATCTGATGATTGGCTGTCAAAAATCAGTTAGAAAAAGCAATAGCCAATTCTGAAAAATAGTGGCCATATCTCGGGTTCTTTATCTATAAATTCAGTGCAATAGCTGATACCAGGATGGCCCTTAATCCCTTTTCATCTGGACTTCTTTGAAAAATACTCACACAAAATACAAGTTCTCAAGTAATTTGAAAGTATGTTGTTTGGAAAGAAAATAAAAATAAAATAAAAAAAAAAAAAAGTGCTGATCTTGAGTCTGTCCTGTGTGGTATAGCAATTTTTGAGGCCTAGTGTTGTTCATAAGGTAGTTATTCACCAACATACATGTTATCAGGGAAGCTGAAAAAAGCCCTGTATATCTCCTGTAAATTTGATTCACTAAGAGACTCCTAAATTCATTTTTTTTCTATTAGTTTGAAATTATGGCAGTAATGACTGATATAGTTGATACGTGTTTATTAATGAGTATACCATTCTGTTATTGCACGGTAGTGCAATACAGAAAGTAGAAAATCTTTCCACCATTCTGTTTTAAAATATGTAATAATTCATATGGAGTAGTAATGCATTATTTGCATGTTTCCAAAAGGTTTGGGGTGGAACCTCCTGGATTAATAAAGTTGGAAAAAGAAATTGAACAAGAAGAAACACTTTCAGCTCCCCTTCCATCTCCTTCACCGTCACCAACAAAGTCTCCTGCAAAAAAGAGCACAGGGAAACTGTTGGATGATGCCGTAAGTCGTGGGAGGAAGCTTCTTCCTGTCTGATCTGTTCTCATATGTACTTACTTGTAAAGCACACACAAACCTGAGTTTAACATCTCACTGTATTTTAAACAGTTGCAGGCTGATAGAGTTAATTAATTTTTTACCACAATTATTTATGTCTGAAGCTTGGAAAAAACCCAACAACTTACACTGTGTAGGAGCTCTGCAGTTTAGCCTAGCTTTGTGCTTAGGGCCACATTCCTTTCTTATTTCTCCTTTACTTCTTACTCACCAACTCCCACTTGGTGCTTTGTCTGAGGAAGGACTGAGTCAGGACTAGATCTGGCTCATACTGACTTGTACAGAATGACTTAGAACAAACACTTCTATGATATTTCAGCCGAATTTTTATGCTGCCATTCTGTATGTTTCTCACATAGTAAAAAACCAAGCATTGTTTTCCTAATTTTTGTAACAAAAGATCTTATTTTGCATTTCATTAAACTCACTACAGCATACTCAGTGTACATTTCTCTGTTGCAAACCCATAAGGGTTCATTTGAAACAGCTGGAATCAGATGAAAAGGACTCATTTTGAGACCATGAAGAGGTTAAACTTGAAAAATACAAATCTAACCTGTAAAAAGCAGCAGTTACTATGGTAACTGCTACATTGCAAGGTAGATGTGCCACCTGGGAGTTACGAAGCAGTTCTTGAAAAATCCATGTGCCACTTTTCTGTTACAAAGAGCAGATGGAAAATAACGTTTGTTCATTTTATTGAAACACTCTTTTTCATTTGACGCATATAATTACATTTAAAATTTTTTTGTTTGTATTTCTTCCTTAACTTTGCAAAAACACTTATGCTTCAACAGAATTGAGAAAGAACAGTTCTGTGTAGAAGGAGCATGGTGACTGCATATCTTGTAGAAACAGAGCAGAGAGTATGCAGGTTGTCTCTAACCACCTCCTTTAATTTAGAAAGCAGTAGGGATAGAAACGGAGTGGAATTCATCCAGCTGGATTCCTGACCCACACTGCCCCAGACACTCACACTATAAAATAGCAGCAGTGCTCATATAGTCCAGACACAGAATAAAATAGAGTATCATTCTTTCCTCTGCTTCCTTGCTTGATTTCCAAATTCCACTCAATAATACTTCTCTGTCCTTGGGGACAGTAAGGCAATGACAGCCTCAATAGCAGGATCAGCAGTGAAGGTCTTATTATGCTCTATTTTACACCAGTATAAACCTGTTGGCTTTCATTCTCCAGAGGTTGAAGATGGCTCTATTTTGCTTACACAAAACAACCTTGAACCTGTTAGGCCCAGCTACTCTGTGGTTTTGCTTGCTTAAATGAACTCTAATAGATGCAGAATTAAGGCATAGTTCAGCCCATCAGTTTTCAGAGTCGAATTTCAATGGTCTCCAGAGGTGATAAATGCCATGTGATATTATGTCAGAAATCCCTGATAATTGAACAGTATTGAGAGGGCCGTTGCCAAATAGACCCCTAAGCACAATCCCAGTCTTAATACCACATTCCAAGAAACACAGTAATACACTTTTTTCATCTCAGCAAACTGCACTTGGATTTAAGTCATCAACCACTGACTTCATACAAATTATTTCTATTCTACACTGACTTTTTAAATACTTTGATTCACCAGAAAGGGTGAACTCTCGCGCCTGTTGATAAAATCACTTGAATAACTAATCTTAAAACTGAAATAATGATTCATTCAATCTGACAACTCATCTAATTCTTGAGAAACACTTTTTTGTCTGTAAAATACATATAGAGTTCCTCTGCTAAGTGTTATTTTTAATTTTTTTTTCCACAAAACTACTATGCCCTGATTTAAAAAAAAACTCCTGCATTAAAAATAGTTATAAAAAAACCTCCACAAAGGAATAAAATTATTCAGATAACAGCACTGAACAATTTCAGAAATATTTGGAAAGCCTTTAATTGACTCAACAGGGCTGGTTTCAAAAGCATAGAAACAATAATTACCTATCTTTTAAGTTCTTTGTGGGTTATTTAACATACTATAGCTTAATTCTTAAAGCACATCTGAAAAACATTTATACTTCAGAAGCCTTTCATGTTCATCTATTCACAAAAATCAAAACACCTATCAGAGTGCCATAGCTTTGTTCAGATATTTTTTTCTTTGTGAAATAATTTAAGACTTTCATTTTTTAGCTGTTCTGACTATATCCTTTCCTGGACCTCAGGCCGTTTTTACAGGCCTTGGTTTACTAACTGGATTTGAAAACGTCTTTGGAATATTTTTTGAAGCGGACAAAACATCTGCAAGTTCCTCTGGTGTTTTGCATTGGTTGATGCTGACATACTCAGTCAGCATTCCTCCAAGCAAGTGCAGTATCTGAAAATGCTGCACTTGTTCTTGCTGTTCTGTGCAGTCATGCAATTTGAATGTCAAGTAAGGTTTTCTCAACCAGATCTGTTCTTTTGGCATTGATGCCTTGGCTACTTTCCCATCGCTGAAGAGTACAAAATATACTTTTCCTAAACATTACTGCCTTTGGTAACACATGCAGGACCAAGGAGGCCAAATTCAAGCTGATGCAGCTCATAAAAAACAGGAAGTGTTTTTTGCCTGTCTTTTCTCAGCCCTTATGTTGGGGGCTATGTAATTAGGTTTGGCAATGGATGGGAGGTCCCTTTCAATTACCTCTGATTGCACTAGTGTTTAATGGGGACATCATCAAAGGGTAGCTGGAAATACTGGGGAGCATCTTGGTGTGGATTTACAACGATGTTACAGTATTTTCTGTATTTTTTTTTAAGGAGCTAGTGTAAAATTTGAAAGAGGCAGGACTCCTTATTGGTAAGGAAGGTGGTTCCATATATATTATATATATTTAGAAGACAGAACACAGCTTTATGAAGTCTTCATTTTGCCCATTAGCTATATCAGCACTTTGAGCTGGTTCACTATAAAATACTGAGAACACATCTACAGAAGTTTGATCCTGAACTCGACATAACGAACTGTTTGACTTCAGTTAAACAGTACAAATTTAATGTTGAACTATGTGACACTCATCTCTAGTGTTAACTCATCACAGCTACTAAATCATTGTTGATATTGGAAACACCACTGGGTGCTTTCTGGGATTACAGAAATATTAAGAAAATTAAGAAAAACTACGAAAAATATCATAAATTAAGACTATGTTAGAGCTGTGTTATGGCAAATGTCTTAATGAATATTTTACTACACATGCTATTTTAAACAGATTGTGTTAATAACTTCTGTGTTTTCCAGGTTAAACACATTTCTGAAGATCCACCTTGTAAATGCCCTAATAAGTTCTGTGTGGAGCGTCTTTCACAGGGAAGATACAGAGTTGGAGAGAAGATCCTGTTTATTAGGGTAAAGCTTTTATTTTTACTTTGTAGTGAATTGCTAGTATCTCCTACCTTCCACTTTGAAAACTACATCACTGATTAAGAGGAGAAATATTTCATTGTTAACCAGCACTGACCCATGTTTATGACACTGTTGGAGAATAAATAAACTACAGTGTGTTAACTAACCCAAGGAATTATTAGTATGTCATAGATTCTTCTGACTTTAGGTCACTGAATTTGCTCTCTGATAAATGAAAACCAGAAGTCTTCTGAAATGGACATGAAGACTTCTCTCAGTTTATCTTGAAAGAATCCACTGCATTAAAACAGCCTTTCTCCCACTTTGACTGATACTATTTGACAGGTCAGAAAACAGACTTCACGATCATTGAATTTCCAAGTCATGGCTAAGATATATTGCTCAAGTAGGATGAGCAATGCATTAATGTCCATGGTGTTTTAATTTGATTAACAGGTATTTCCAAACCCAGATTTGTATTTCAGACTTTACATGTAGAGTACTAACTCCCATAGCACAAAGTTAATCATCAGTATAAATATTTGCTAGCATTACTGTCTGGCTGAATTTAGCACAGCAATACTTTCCAAACTTTATTTTGATTCTCTTAATCTTCTCTATATATGTCTATGATAGTAGTGATTGAAAATATGCTGATCTTACTGTTTGGTAATAATATGTTAAGAATCTTATTCATGCTATGCTTTTTTCCATTTTCCTCTTCACATGCACTATTCTTCAGTCATGACCTGACATAATGATAGCTCTTGCTCTCAAATAACTGTTATCCCTATTTTGCCGAAGGCACATAACTGTGACCTGATAAAATTAAGGATTTAGCACTTTTGAGAACAAAAGAAGTTAGAGGGACCCCTTCCCATCTGTAGAAGTCAAGTTCCAAGTTCAACAAAACACCAGACCACTTGTTCAGTCATAAACTTATGCTTGTCATAACTTACAATGAAGTTTGATCTAGATAAGGATTTGAGTTTTCTCAGGAGCGTAAAGTTGAGAACATGTATAAGTAGTGTGCTGAAAAAGGATTGAGAACTCCCAGTTAATTCAGTAATAGGACAAAAAGCAAAAGAAATAATGGATTTGTTAAATCTCACAGATAGTTTGAGATTTAACATGCTAATATAAAGGATTAATAAATTTTCTGGTGCGTTGCCAGTGAGACTTTTTTTAATTCTGCAATATGTTTAGTTACCAGCTTTATTACTAGCTTCAAATGACTGAAGAAGGTAATGATCATTAAACACATACCTCAGTAATCTGGCACATTGTCTTCCTTTTGATTTTAATTTTAAAAAACAGTATAAAAGCATTTTTAATTTTCTAGTTTTGAGAAACTTGAGTTCTGCCAGAATGGTGAGCATCAAATTCCCTTTTGCTGGCTTCTTTATTGTGCAAGCTAGATTTCATTCCAAGTTTGCAAACAAGACACCTTTTTCATATCATGCTGCCACATTCCAAGTTGAATTGTGCGAAAAAACCCACAATAGTAGTATAGATTAGATATTGAACTAAAATATTAGAGATCATTGCTGCAATACTGATATCAACGGAAACTTGCTGTGAATTTTGGTGGAAGCAAGTCTGTGTTCCTTGGTTTTAAAATTGTCTTTTGGTTTTGGTTGGTTTGAACTTTGTTTTGGAATAGTTCACTGGATCACAGGAAGTTTTTGGTCTTCATTCTACATGTTCTTATCATGAACAAGAGTAGATTTATTAGCCTTTCTTTGGAATCCTTTGGACTCTTGTAAAAAAGCACACTTGAGATGTGTAGCTGATTTTTAATTTCTGGTGGTATTTGGCCCTCTATTTGATGCCACTGAGATATTTCCTCCTATATTATATGTTCTTTACACAGTATGACACAGCCAAATACATGCCATTTGTTTACAACCCAATGTGTTCCAGTTGAATTGAGATCAAGAGTTTCACTGTTTTAAGCTGGCTTAGTATACCCAATACTGTATTACTCTATTAGCTTTCTCCAGTAACCTCTGTAGGACTTAAAACCTGTATTATTTCAGTGATTCTACAAGTATGCAATGTGATAGTAGTTAACACCTATAAACTTATGATTAAGGTTATTTTTTTCAGAAATTATTTAATAATATTAAATCTGTAAAAATGTTACTCTAGTTCTACAAGTTCTGTTAAAAAAACCAAAACCAATCAATCAAACGAACAAAAACAGAAGTGTCCCAAGTACCTCTTTTTATTAATTTATATCTGTAAATTAAACAAGAGAAAAAGGAACAACAAAGAAGAATAAAGTGTGACAGATTTCATGCAAAAAATCACAGAAAACGTGTGTCAATCTAATTATTAGGAGAAAAGCCCTTTGAAATGAGTAGCAAAAGAGGGAGGACAGTCTTTCAAAATTTCTCTTGTATCATAGAATCATAGAATTGA
>VXBX01004989.1:0-16061 GCA_013400415.1 Scytalopus superciliaris
GGTCAGGGGGGTTTGGGGCCTGGTGGGAATCTCAGTCCTGCAAACTCCAAAATGAGCTTCTGGTGGGGAAGGAATTGATGGTGTGGAAAGTCAGGTTTGCTATAAATGGTGGTTGTGGTCATCAAAAGCAGCATGGGCAGGGGGGAAAGGGAGGATTCTGCCCTGCTCAGGTGAGGCCCCACCTGCAGAGCTGCCTCCAGCCCTGGGGACCAGCACTGGAAGGATGTGGAGCTGCTGGAGTGAGTCCAGAGGAGGCCCCAGAGATGCTCCAAGGGCTGGAGCCCCTCTGCTCTGGACAGGCTGGGAGAGCTGGGGGGGCTCACCTGGAGAAGGGAAGGCTCCAGGGAGACCTTCCAGAGCCTAAAGGGGCTCCAGGAGAGCTGGAGAGGGACTGGGGACAAGGGATGGAGGGACAGCACAAGGGGGAATGTCTCCCATCTGCCAGAGGGATGAAATACTGGGAAGGAATTCCTTGGTTGTGAGGGTGGGCAGGCCCTGGCACAGGGTGCCCAGAGAAGCTGTGGCTGCCCCATCCCTGGGAGTGTCCAAGGCCAGGTTGGACAGGGCTTGGAGCAACCTGGAATAGTGGAAGGTGTCCCTGCCCATGGCAGGGGGTGGGACTGGATGGGCTTTAAGGCCCCTTCCAATCCAAACTATTCTGTGATCATTCTCTGGATTCCCTGTGAAAGTGGCTGCTATCCCAGTCCTGCTTTAGAGTCAGCCACTGGAAAGAGACTCCATAATCCATGATAAAAACCTAATGAAAAATAACCTTTTTTACCAGTGCTACAGGGGTAAAAGAGCTTACTCACACCTGTGCCCAAAGCCATCGGCTCAGTGGGGTCTTTGTGGCTTCACTGGGTCCTTCAGCCATTTCCCAGGACACCCAGTGGTCACCTGGTGTCCCTCCCTCTGTCCCAGGGCTCCCATGTGACACGCTGGCCTGGCTTTTACATCCTGCAGTGGAAGATGCACAGCCCCCCGGCCGGGCCCAGCAGCCTGCCCCGCGTGGACGACGTGCTGGCCTCCCTGCAGGGTGCTGGCCACAAGTGCAAGCTTATCTACTACTATGAGGTGTTGGCCTCCAAGGACTTCAGGTGGGAGATTTAGGGGGGATTTACTGTGTGGGTTGCACTAGGGAAGCCAAATTGAGAGGACTGAGTGTGAGTGAAACGTTTGGATACCAGTGACCTCCACTGGGGGGGTGTTTCATGGATGGTAAGTTTGACTCAAACCTGGTGGCATTTTGCACAGCCTTTGGTGCTGTAGGTGTTAAGGGCTCCCTTGGCTCTGTGTCCACCAGTGGAATCTGTGCTTCAGGTCTTGCTTGCAGCTACCTGAGGAATAGGAGATTTTTGACTGAGGAGGTTTTTTATCTTAGTTGAGAACATTTTGAGAAGTTAGTTTTGGAGTAACTCAAATACCAACTAGGCTACTTCCCAGACGTTCTGTCTGGCACTGGAGAAGGGTGTCAGCCATGGCTTGGAGAGCATTTCTGAACAGGTGAACACGCCAGCCTTGGCAGGGTGTGCCTGGCCTCCTGCTTTAGTGCTGAAAGCACCTCCCAGTCTCCTGTTAATCTGGATTCTTTGCAAGTCCTTGACCTTTCCCTGCAGCTGGAAGGGCAGAACAGACCTGCAGGTGGTGACCTGGCCAGATCCTGTGGAGTCAGAGAAGCAGCAAACACCTCACTCCAGTCATGGGAATCTGTTCCTTGGTGCTCTTCTTGCATTAAGTGAGCCCAGCCTGCTTTTGGCAGGAGCTGGGAGCCACAGCTGGACACTCTAAAGTTCAGCAGGCTGGAGTCCTTGGGTTCACAGTGGCTGCTGCACTTACAGTGCACTGGAGTTTTCCTTTCTGCTCAGGGGCACCAAAAACAGCCCTGCAGAGGCTCCAGCATTGTCCCCTTCCCCAGAACAGCCAGAGTCAAGGAATAATATCTGTAACTGGGAACAAATATCTCTGACTGATTAATTTTTCATGATGACATGGAGATTCTTAGAGAGCAAGTGGAAAATGATGGGACAAAAAGCACTTGTGCAAGCACTGTAGAGGGTAAGCTGATCTGTCAGGGGAATAGTTCTCCGTTAATTGCTGCCTTCCTAACAGCTTATCTGCTTTGTCCCATCCCAGGGGATCCATGTCGAGCCTGGAATCTTGCAACAGCGGTTTTTCCCAGCTGAGTGGAGTCACGACATCTTCCAGCCACTCCCAGAGCAGCTCCCACCTCTCCAGATAGCAGAGCCAAGGCTGCAGTGGGAGGAAAGACCACCCGGGGCTTCCTGTCCTGGAGCTGCTCCGAGCCCCAAACCAAAGAGCTCCAGGGCTGAGCCCTGGGCCAGTTGTGTTGCAGCCATTCGGACACAGAGAGGCCTCTGGGAGCTGCTTAAACCACAAAACCTGGAATTCCAGGGGCAGGTTTGGAGTTCTGGCGAAGCTGCCTGCTCCTCAGTGGTCTCTTCCACCAGCTGTGGATTCGGGATGGATGCCAGTTGGCAGAATCCGAGTATCGCTCCAAAGGGTTCTTCCCATCGGTCCTTTTCCTGTGTGTGCCAGAGGAGGCTGGTGTTGCCTTACCTGTTGGACCTTTAGATTATTCCTAGGTAGCAAAACTAATGGAATTTCCTGGGTGCCCACATGGTGCTGGTTCCACACCGGATTTTCAAGTGGGCATTGCAGGGGCAGGGCCTTGGAGGGGCCTGCAGACAACTTTGGTACAGGCAGGACGGGTCAAAAATCACTTCCAGGTCAAACCAAAAACCTCTCCTGCTCTGGCAGGATGTTGTTGGGAAATGTCTTGGATTTTTGTAGCCCTGCTGAGACACAAAGTCAAAACAGTTTCTTAGAAAGTTCAGGCAGAGTATTTGCCTCCAGCACGTGGCATCTTCCTAAGGGTAAGCTATTGTTCCTTTTTCCTCAGGTTTACAGCAATAATGAGTAGGTCTGCCCCATCCCTCAGTGGATGGGAACTGAATCCAATTCTAAAGGGCTAAGCAAAGCAATATTTGATTTTCTGAAGGCACAAAATTTTCTGGCAGTATTACAGAACTTGCTTCTTTAAAACACGAGCTCACTTGAAACCTTTCAAAGAGGCCTGTATGTATGTAAGCACTTACTGAAGCTTATTTATTCAATGCTAGCTTATTTTAAATTAATTTTTAACTTATTTATAATGTCAGAAACGACTATTTATTAAATCCAGCCACCTTTTTTAATGGGATGAACTTTGTTTTTAGAAAGGAATAACTGTCTTCAATCCCAAGAATTCTTTCTACTTGAGTCCCGATCTTTGTGATCACTGGATGTTCTTGCCAAAGGGCTGCATTGTGGTAAGGGCTGTGTCACCTTCCCTGCGAGGAAGGTGAGAGTCCAATGCTTTTTCAACTGTTTCTTAGGATTAAGAAGCAAGGATTGAGTTCAGGAGTTGTCAGGAAGATGCACTGTCTTCCCACACACCAAAAATCCCGTGTTTGTCCCTGGGCTCCACTGCCGGTTCGTGTGGCCGGGCTGGGGAGCGACGTTGTCCCTGTTCTTGTGCAGGTGGCAACAAAGTGAGGACTTGGAGAACTCACCAAGCTTTCATTCAGGCTGATGGAATCTGGGAAGCTGTTCCTTCCCACTCTGCTTTTGTAATTCCTGGTTAGGAAGCACCAGGCGCTACCAAAGGAGAAGAGAACCCAAATATTCTGAACAACGGGAGATGAGAACTTGATGTGGTTTTGAGTTGTTTGGTGGTTTTTTTAATGGACTGGAGCCAAAGGAATCACTCCCCCACCTTGAAGGGCTCAGGGAAGTTCTGATTTCCCAGGATTCCCCAGCTGTTCCATGGACTTCTAACTTTTGTCCCAGACAAGTGAAACTTCCGTCTCTGGCATTTCAGCATAAATGGAGTCTGAGAGAGCGGGACAAGCATCACCTTTCCTCTGGAAAATCAGGAGTTCCGGAAGCAAAAGTGCATGTGTGTATCCCTTATGGAAAATCCTTTATCCATAATTCATTCTGATGCTCAAAATAGAGTTCCAAACAACTCCCAAAGTCCCAGGAGCAAACCCAGCCCATCCTCCCTCTGTCGTTTCAGGATTTCAGGTTGCTCACATCCCACAGTGGCAACATTCCTGTCTCCTGTGGTTCTCCTGGTTTCCTCTGGTTAAGAATCTCTTCCTTTGCACTGGCATATTTTTACATTTTATTTTTAAATGTGGGATGTGCTGTTTTTTTGCCCACCACTAAAAGTTTGGGGTGTTTAACTCTTGTGTAATGAGGCACCTGGAACTTGGCACCCCTGGCAGGTCTCTGAAGGAGTCAGGGAGAGGTGAAGGGCTGGTCCCATGGGGTGTTCCTGGCTCCAGAGACATCCCAATCCTAGTTTTTACTCTTGCTCCTTGGCAGTGCTGCTCCTCTGCCCACAAGAGATCACTGCACAGGTCTGTTTGGAAAGCAGCTTGTGACCTCTCCCTTACCAAAGCTGCCTGGGTTATTCCACCTAACAATCTACTTTGAAACTAATTTGTATAATCCAGTATCTTTTCCCTATTTTTCCTGAGTGTTAGCAGGAGAAAAGGAGCAACAGTGTGGATGCTGTGGCTGGTGCTGTGCTTTTCAAACCTGACCTTGTGAACTGCAGAACCCAGAGACACACAGTTCTACACCACCTTTCTCCCCCTCCATGACATCAGTGTGCTTTAGAAAATAAACCCCGTTTTCTCCACAGCAGCTTCCTGTGAGTGGAGGCTGAGAGGAGTTCTGGACCCTCAATCTCCCAAGGCACAGCCTTGTGAAATGGCCCGTTTTGGGTGCAGCAAGGCCCTCCCTGCTCCCTCCCAGCAGCAGAGCCAGCGAGCTGGGGCTGTGCTCGGGTAACGAGCAGTGACGAACAAACAGCTCCCACTGCACTGGGGCTCTCCCTGTTTCAGATACTCCTTATGCAAACACAACACCTACCTCAGAGCTGCTGCCACGTTTCATGTGCTGTAGGTGCAGAGGGCTGTGCCGTAGTTTACAGTTCAGTATGGCCAGAGGTGGAACCTTTATTCTCAGTGATTGCTCCAGGTTTGCCCCATTCCTGGTGTCTGTCCCGGGAAAGGCAAACACAGAGCACCACCCGAGGGTGGTGCCGGCTCGTTCAGGGCACTGCCCTGCAGGCCGGGCCGCCCCGGCTGAGCATTTGCTGCCTCTCAGGTGTGAAAAGGGCTTTTTCCCGCTGCAGCAGAGGAGCCCCCGGGGCTCCAGCGCTCCCCGGGGCCTCGGGGTGAGCCGTGATCGGCACGAAGGGCTCTCTCAGCCAGCAGGGAGGCACCAGGGCACTCATCCATCAGTTGTTCTCAGCTCCTGGACCCGCCGCTGGGGCGGAGAATTCCCGACTGTCCGCAGGCAGTGCCGGCAGGTGCGTTTGCTGCAGCCAGTTTGGTTCTGCCACTGCCCTTTCAGGAACAGGGGAAAACCAACTTGGAGTAAGAATTTATAATCCCCATTTGATTTATTATCAAAAGATTTTGAAAGTCAACTCGTCCCAAATCTTTATCACTTCCTGCAGCTCAGAATTCCGGGTAGGAAGTGGTGAGCCCAGCTGTCCACCCCCCGGGGCTGAGGCCAGCTGAACTCCAGGCAGAGACTCCCTCCCTTGGAAAGGCATTTAGGGAGCTCACACTGCTTTAATACCCCCAATGTTATACTGTGAGCAATTAATGCAAGGAGCTGTTACTGGACTCTTAATTGGTAGCAGTTCTCAAAGATTCCTGCATGCCATCAGCTTTAATATTCCTCCAACACCTTTGTGATGATCCTCACCCCTGGTTATTTCTCTCTTGGAAGGCAAAATTGGAGTCGTGTCACAGGCACTGGCTTTTAGTGCCACCAACACCCACTTCCAAGCTCTTAGTTACGTGTGTTAAGTTAAATGGGCATTAGTTAATTTTACTTACTTTCTCTCCCTTGCAGCTGGCTTTGGTTTATTTACTGAAATCCTCATTTTTCTCAGCCAAACCTCCTGTAAGAGCCCTCTGTGAACCACAGGGCACTGTAACATTTCCCTGACAACAAATGTACTTCAGTGACTGTGTCTGTGGGTCCTGGTAGAGCTGTACCTTTGGGTATGTTGGAAATAAAACAGCATCTCTCAGAACACGTGGAGTTGTTTGATGCAACTGCTCAGATTGGGGGAAACTGAAAATTTAAGCCTGTGTGCTGCTCTTTCCCCCCAGAAGCAGAGGTACGGCTGGCTTGTGGTCACTATTCCTACTTTTTAACTAAAATGGTTTTTTTTTTTCCTGCAGAACCAGCGTTTTTTGTTTAGTTTCCTAGCACAGAGTAGGCTGGGACAGCACATCCAGCAGTGTGGTTGTTATTTAAAATGAAAGGGCCCCTGGGTTCCAGTGGGAGGCTGAGGTTCACTGGGAAAGGATCACTGCTCCTTCTGCAGCTGGACATCAGGAATCTGAGTTTCACGCAGGTAGCACTAATAGACTTTATTCAAGTTTCAAATAATCTTCTGTAAATCATAGAAAAATAGAGTCTTCTGGTTACAGGCTGATTCGATGCCAACAGTGGCACAGACGTTACACATCCTTTATGTGGAGAGGTAAAAAGGGAGTGAGTGCATAAAAATGTGAGTGTTGGGGCTCAGACAGGCTCTAACCCCTCTGCAGCATCCAAGGGGCACGTTAAAGGCTGGGGTTCCCCCAGTGCAAGCAAACTCAAATACTGTTTTAGTTCAGTTGTGCAAGGGTGTGTCCAGACAAGGTGTTGGGGATCTTGTGGGGCCTGAAGAACTTGCTGGTTGTGGTCCCTCTGAGGAGAGTCCAGCTGGGGCAGGGCAGCCCAGGCTGTGTCCTTCCAGCCATGACAGGCTGTCCCTGTCCATCCCCCTCCCTGGCTGGGAGAGCCCCAGGATATTGGTGACAGTCCCTGAGCCCCTGGAGCAGAGCCCGACAGCTGCTGGGGCTGCAAGAGATGCATGAATGGAACTTATGACCTGACAAGGCAAGAGCCTCCCCAAACCACAGGACCCCTCACACACTCCTGTGGGGCTGCTCTGGGGCTGGGGGCTGGGTCAGGAAAACACTCAGGTGCCTGAGAGCCACAGCCCCATGTGACACTCTGAGCCCACCACCCTGGCCAGGAGGAGGGCTCTGGTTTCACTGGGTGCTGCACCTGCTTCAACATTTTATAGCATTTTGTCACTTTTTTGATGAAAATCTGAGCTTCCCAGGGAAGGGCAGACATAGATTGTAACACCTTTAAGCTCCAGCCTCCTTAATCTGGCTTTGTCCTAGAGGCAGTTTATCTTGCATCTTAAAAACATTCAGTGCTGCCCAGCTGAGCCGGGACCTTCCTGAGGGGCCTGTGGCTGGCACTGCTCACCTGTCTCCCTCAAGTTTAGGAAGGAACCAGCCCATTTCCTTTCCTGCTGCAGCTGTGGAATTGCCTTGCCCAGTGCCCTGCATCCCCTCACGGCAGCTCAGGCTGGGTTGGGGTTCCACGGGCAGTGCCCTCTGCCCCTCTGTCAGCGCGGAGGGGCCCTGCAGGGTGCACAGAGAAATACCTCATGTCCTCCCCTCTGGGACTCTACAGCGAGTCCTGCGTGTCCTCTGGCTCCCAGGCGGCGGCGCTGGGGCTGTGCGAGGCCGCCCCGTTCATGTCCCGCAGGGGGTGGTACCGATAATCCCCGCGCTGCCGCTCCGAGCGCGCCTTCAGCACCAGCCCCACGTTGCCCAGGGCGCTGAGCACCAGCAGCAGGGCCAGGCCCGAGCTCAGGGACAGCCACGAGCTTCTGTCGGACAAGAAAAACCCAGGTAAGCAACACCTTGGCCTGTGCCACGTGTTCCCAGCGTGCAAAGGATTTCTCAAGGACTGTCCTCCCTTCCCAAGCTTGTGGTCCTGCTCTCAGGCAGGAGAGAATCAGGGAATCATTTAGCCTGGAAAAACCCTCTAAGATAATCCAGTCCCCTGGTGCTGTCAAGGCCACCACTAACCCCTGTCCCCAAGTGCCACAGGCTTTTAAAACCCTCCAGGGACGGGGACTCAATCTCTGCCCTGGGCAGCTGTGCCAGGGCCTGACCACCCTTCCCATGAAGAAATTTCTCCAATACCCAACCTAAACCTCCCCTGTCCCAGCGTGAGGCCGTTCTCTCCCCTTCTGTCCCCGTTCCCTGGGAGCAGAGCCCAAGCCCTCCTGGCTCCCCGCTCCTGGCAGGGAGTTGCAGAGCCAGAAGGTCCCCCCTGAGCCTCCTTTTCTCCAGACTAAACCCCCTCCATGCTCTGTGACAGCCTCTGAGACCCACAATGTGTACCACACACTTACTCTGACAGGGAGAATCTTTCTTTGCCCCTTTCCTTATTCTGGGAAGCCAAACACTGTCCAGCTGGAAAACAAAGAGGGAAGAAAGGCAGTGTTGGGGGAGAGGATGTAAAATTCCACTGAAAAAGAGCAAGCTTAAGCAGAGCTGGTGACTAAACGAACGTTCTGCACTAAGGCTGCTCTCGCAGGTGTTTCTCAGCCCCCCCAGCCCTGCAGGCAGGTACCTCTGTGCAGCTGCTCCTGCAGGGCCCCGTCGCGGGTGGTGTTGCAGCTGCCAGTCTGGCGGTCGCAGGGACACGAGTGCTCACACTCACACTGGCTCTGGCAGCCCGGCCCAAACCAGCCCAGGGGGCACTCTGGGGAGTTGATACAGAGAGGATGGTCATTGCCAAAGCTCCACCTGCTCTGAAGCCACCCAGGTGTGGCTGCAGCTCCCCCAGCTCAGCTGAGCCTGTAGCAGCCTGGGAGCACCACGCTGAGAGTTCTCTGCTGCCAGTTCGTGTGTCACAGGGAAGTTTCAGGGATCACATAATCCAGACTGGTTTGAGTTGGGAGGGACCTTAAAGCTCATCCCATTCCACCCCCTGCCATGGGCAGGGACACCTTTCACTAGCCCAGGCTGCTCCAAGCCCTGTCCAACCTGGCCTTGGATGCTTCCAGGGATGGGGCAGCCACAGCTTCCCCGGGCACCTCCTCTGTGATGGGGTTGGCTGAGGGTCCCCAGGCTGGAACAGAGTGTCACTAACAGACTCAGGCACACATTAAATTTACACCCTGTTGTAATTAACTTGTTCACTGGGATCCACAGGGCCTCAAGTGCCTCAGAGAAGCTGGAGTGGTGACACCAGGGAGAACAGCACCACCCCATTAGCACTGGCACATGGACAGCTGGGCTGGACCGGTGGGACAGCAGAACAGCCTCTGGAGAGCTCCATGGGCACCAACTGGGATCAGCTGAACCTGGGCTGCAGGCAGGGCCTGCTGCAACACCCTGCAGCAGGAGATGATCACGTTCTGCCCTCTTTGGGAAAGGAATGTAGTTCTTTGGGGTTGAGACTAAACAAGAATCCACAGTTGTCTGTTGATGAAGGAAACTTCTCCTTCCTCTCTGCTCCCTGCTTTCCTTTTTAGCCCATTTGGGTAGGCCAGGAAGAGGTGGGAGCCAGCAGGTGGCACTCCAGCTGTGACATTCAGGCCTGAGCCTGCCTGGCAGATCTCCTTGCTTTGCCCACAAGAGGTGGCTCAGAAGTGTCACAGAATCGTCTCCCAGCCCGGGTGGTCCTTACCGTGCTCACAGGTGGTGCCATAGAACCCGGGGGGGCAGGAACAGGCTCCATGCACAGGGTCACAGGAGCCACCGTGCTGGCACTGGCACTTCTGGCTGCAAGATTCCCCATAGAAACCAGGAGCACAAGCTGCAGAGACAAGCAGAGATGTCACCAGGGCCCTCACTACACAGTGGGCACTCACAGCCCTTGCTCACACCCAGCACAGCCACAGCTCAGGTTGTGTTTGGCTGCTCAGCACAAGCTGAGTGTGTGCCCTCAACAGGGAGCAAGGGCTTAAGTGCCTCACAGCAAGCCAATTATAGATATTCCAGCTGCATTTAAATGCACACTGCCAAAACAGAGCAGCCCATGGGGTGGCCTTTCCCTTCCCTGCTCCCTCGTGGGCAGGCAGCTGTACAGAACCCTCTCCCTGGCTGTGAGAAGCAGAGTGGGGTAGCAGTGACTATTTACCTTCAGTGCAGTTGCTGCCAGTCCAGCCAGCGTCACACAGGCATCCAGCTGTGCAAACACATGGAACAGGCATTAATGACAACAAAAAGAACCTTGGAAACAGCAGGAACTGGCAATTAGAAAAACCTCTGCCTCTTGGGGTGCCCTCTTACCCCTGTCAGGGAACCCCCAGAAGAGGAATCCTGTGCTGACACACAGGGTGGGTTCACACACTGCCACTGCAGCTGCCAAACACAGCAGAATCCCTGCTGATGGGATTCCCTGGGATTAACTCTGTGTCAGCTACTGCACCCCTGCACCTGCCCAGCTCTGCCCAGTCACTGCACTGGTGAACACTCAAATGAGAGTTAGCCAGGAGCACAGGAGCAGAACAGGACTGAGCAGCAGAGGGCAGGAGCTGGGGATGGACATTCCAGCAGCCCCTGAGTTCAAAATGAGTTTGTGGAGAAGTAGCAAAGGCACACTTGTAAAAATCAGGAAGTAGGAGAGGCAAATAAAGCAGGAACAGTAAGGGGAAGGGGCAGAACCAGCTGCTGTCACACACCCTAATACACTGCCCTGCCCATCAGCAGCTTTAAGAAACCTTGGAACGCAGCTCTGGGGCAGAGGAATTGAGACACAGAGTTTGAAGTCAAGGGCTATTACAGGCCCAGTTCCCAGAGTTGAGCCCAGCCCAGCCTCACTGCTGGCTCTTGAGGGCAACGTGTTCTGCTTATCCACACAGCTGCTCCAGCTGTTGGAGGGGAGGGCAAGGGCAGCCCCAGCACCCAGCTGGTGCCTCGCAGCTGGCATGGGCACTACCCAGGCACAGGCACTGCCCTGGCACAGGGTATGGCTCAGGGCACTGCCCAGTCACAGGCACGGCCCCAGCACAGGGTATGGCTCAAGGCACTGCCCTGGCACTCACCGGGGGTGCAGGTGCCGTGCTGGCTGCAGTTGGCAGGGCCGCAGTCCAGGGTGTCGCAGGCAGGGCCGGTCCAGAAGGCGCCGGTGCAGCGGCAGCGGCCGGCCTGGCACAGCCCGTGCCCGCCGCAGTCGGGGGGCTCGCAGCCCGGCTCGTGCACACACACCACGGTGGAGACGCGCCGCGGGCAGCGCCACGCGCTGTCGAAGGAGCTGGGGACACAGCAAGGGGGCACGGGAGCTGTGCAGAAACCCCCTGCCAGACCCCAACCCGGCACATACAACCCACACTGGCAAACAACGGCAGTAATGGTGGGAAAACAGGAACATAAAACTAGATTTGAGACAATGGTTTAACTAAGTGTTAAACCCCCACTGGATAGGTGTAATTTAAATTGTGGAATCACAGAAGCAAGACACAAAGTCTCCCTGTAAGAAGTCCCAGCTTCCTTAATTTTGGCATCCAACGTGCCTGTTCTTGAATGTTATTTGCTTTGATATAAATTATATCATTGCAGTTATGGGAACTGAATATTAAATCCCTTCATGTTTGTTAGTCAGAAATGACTAAAAAGCTGAACTTAAAGCAAATATTCTCTAGGTTCCCCCGTGAGGCAGGGCAGGGTCTCCAAGGCAGTGTTTCTCTTCCACAGTCATAAGCTGCTGACAGATCCCTGCTAATTCCCCTGAATGTGCAGCTCTGAATCTCCCAGTTTAGGAGCTGCTGCCTTATCCAATTCCCACACCAGTCACAGCCACAGCTTTGCTGCCTGTCTGAAACCAGCTCAGCTTTAATCCCGGACAACTAAGTGGAAAAAACATGGAGTCACTCAATTGTTTTACATTTTAGAGCCTCTTTGTCCCCTCGATCCTGCCACCTGCCTTTGCTGTGCCCTCCCTGCCGAGCTGGGGGCAGGACTGGGCTCTGCACTCCAGCAGGAGCTGCAGTGCCCCCTGGGCAGAGCCACCAGCACCTACCAGTGCTCAGAGGGGTAGTTGGCAAGGGTCCCATTTAAGACCAGCGTGGCAGAGCCTCCACCATCCAGGTTGATGGCGTTGATGATTCCCTGCTCCTTCAGGAATTCTGCCATTTCCCACAGGTTGACCCTGCAAAGCAAAGGCAGTTTGTTGATTTGACTTCAGTGAAGCTGCTGTGTAGAAGCTTCTCATTCCCCTTGGTGGAAGGGGAAGCTCTCCCAGCCCAGCACCCCTGGCTCGCTGTCTGGGGCTGTGTGAGCCTCCTCTGGCTCCCTGGAGCCCTGGGAGTCTCTGCCTTAAAACACACCCCTGGCAGCTGCAGAGTCACCTCAGCCCCAGCAATTTAGGACCTCAGCCAAGACCTTACCCCCTGGATTCTGTCTGTCCATCCACATGAACCAGGACCAGCTGGCCCTGGTGGTTGTGTCCCACTGCAGTCCTGGCTGAGATCACATTGATGAACTTGTCAAAGGTTCCTGCAAAGGAGAGGGAACAGTCACACACCAGCTGGGCACAGACAGGCTGGTCAGACACCTCTGTCTGCAAAACAGCTCCCAGCAAGGGGCTCGTCTGAACCGAAAGAGAAGAGCAGAGCCCAGGGTTCCTCTTGTTCTCCCAGGCCCTATGGAAGTGCTCTTGATTAAGTTTTTGTATGGCACAGAGACAAAGCAGGGGATTAAACTCCTGTTAAGAGGCATCTACTTTGGGTTTCTCTGGACAGGTTAGATTAGATATTTTGAAAGAATTCTTCCCTGTGAGGGTGGCACAGCTTGCCCAGAGAAGCTGTGGCTGCCCCATCCCTGGAAGTGTCCAAGTCCAGGTTGGACAAGTCTCTAAAGCCTCTTCCAACCCAAACCATTCCATGATTCTGTGAAAGTGCTCCTCCTTCCAAGAGCCCCATGGGAAGGGCAATCCACAGCCAGGCTCCCCAGGACTTACCTGTGGTTTGAGTGTCACCACACTCAGCTACCCGGCTCTCATTGATGTACACTTCCCCATCTCTCAGAAGCCAAACTACCCCGCTCACAAGCTGCACAAAAGGGTTTGTTTGATCCAAGACATCTTCCTCAGACAGGTAACTAGGAAAGAAAGAGCAGGAGACATTACCCACAACCACAGCAGTGCCATGTAAAAGCCTCTCCTGCTGCCAGCAGGCTCCAGAAGCAGGGAGAGGTGGAGGTGTTGGAATGAAGGGCAGCTACATCCAAAGCAGAGGCCAAGCACTGTGAAACATCACTTCACCAGCCAGAGTGGCCCCTGTTCTCTGCTCTCCTGCACAAACCCACAGCTAATGATGGTCCCAGGCCACCGTGCCTGAAACAACTCCTGCCAGCAATGTGGCCAGTGGACCCAAGCCAGGATAACAAGGGCAGAAAGCATCTGGCAGGACACAAGGACAGAGCCATTGCCAAATACTCAGGGATCTGCAGAAGCAGCTGTAGCATCGTGCTGCCTGTCAGCTTCCATTCTCCACAACTGTGACATCAAACAGGTTTGGAGAGGATTTGGAGCTACATCATCCAGCCTGCCTGCCTGAGCTGCACAGAGGGGAACACACTGCTGGGTGCTACCTGCTCCCTTCCATCTGGGAAGGAGCTCCCTCTGCTCCTCCACACAGCAAACCCTTTCACTGAGCAGCCAGGCAGTAAAAGCACTGTCCAGCTGCCACTTCCATGCTCAGTGTGGTGTGTCACCATGGGGTGCTTCCCAATGGATATTCCTCTCTCAGGGATCAGGGTGTTGAGCAACACCTGCCTCATCCAAGGTGGGTAATGTTTGTAACAGGAGAGGACAGGGGCTGGGGCTGCACAGCTGAGCTCTACCTGTGCTTTTTGGTTTAAAACTGACTCTCTTGATGTCGTTTGGATGCTCAACCTTTAGTTGCTTAGTATCCATGACTGTGGGCAAACAAAGCTTTGTGTGCTGTAGAAAAGTGTAACTGCAAATACCTGAATGGAAACCAAATGGAATGGAAAAAGGATTCCCTTTCCCATGGGAAGGGAGTAGAAAGACAACATGAACACAGTTGAAAATGGATCAAACCACACAACGTGGGCACAGACTGAGAGCTCTGAAAGCCTGAAATCACCCACTGTCAGCTCAGAAAGGGGCAGCAACTTTGCAGGTGTGGGTAACAGTGTGCCCTGGGCTCCCTTCTGCTGCCATGGGGCAGTTAGAGTGAAGGGTGAATGGCTTTCCCCACTGCCCTGACAGCCCAAATTATTTACATCCAAACTATTTCTAGGGTCATGACTCCATTTGATAGGGACACTCTGCCAGAGCAGGAGAGCAGCAGGGCAGAGCTGAGGTTAAAGATCAACAATGACCCTGCAGTTGCTGTTGGTCCCTTCAGCAGAAGTCCCTCACTAGAGGGGACACGTCACCAACTCAGGCAGCCCCAACCACGTCAGTGAAGGCCTTGGTGCTCAGGGCTGTCAGAGATAAAGCTGCAGGATAAAGCCCTGGCTTGGCACAGTCAGTTTGGCTTTGCAGGGACCTTGCTGAGGCCTGGGAGTGGGCTGCCAGAAGGGTGGGGAATGCATCCAGAAACGGCAGCAGCTTCCAGGCTGCTGCTCCATCTTCTGAGACCATCAGGATGACCCTGGGAACCGTTCTAAGCCCTTTAGGGTTCCTGCAGCTCCTGGGGGCCTTCACCCCATGTGTTACAGTCCCTCTGCCAGCTATTCCTCCTCAGAGGCTTCTGTCTTCACTGGCTGGGGAGTGTCACATGCTCAGGCGGCCAAGAAGGCCAAAGCCACCTGGGCAGTGCCTGTCCCTGTTCTGGGCCCCTCACAACAAGAAAGACATTGAGGGACTGGAAAAGGGAGAGGAAGGTAACGGAGCTGGGGAAGGGGCTGGAGCAGCAGGAGCAGCTGAGGGAGCTGGGGGGGCTCAGCCTGGAGAAAAGGAGGCTCAGGGGGGACTGCAAGTCCCTGCCAGGAGGGGGGAGCCAGGGAGGGGGTCGGGCTCTGCTCCCAGGGAACAGGGACAGGAGAGGAGGGAATGGCCTCAAGTTGTGCCAGGGGAGGGTTAGTTTGGATATTGGGAAAATTTCTTCACTGAAGGGGTGATCAGGCCCTGGCAGAGCTGCCCAGGGCAGTGGTGGGGTCCCCATCCCTGGAAGTGTTCAAAAAGCCATGTGGATGTGGTCCATTACAGGAACAGGTTTGCCCAGAGAGGGTGTGGAGCCTCCATCCATGGAAATGTTCAAAGCCCAGCTGGACATGCCCCTGAGCAGGCTGCCCCAGCCAACCTGTGCTGGGCAGGGTGCTGGACGAGGCTCCTCCTGAGGTGCCTTCCAAGCCCAGCCTGTCTGTGCTGCAGCCAGAGCAGACCCAGGGCCCACTCTGCCTCTCCTCTGTGTGGAGGACAGAGCCCTCTCCAGGTGCAACAAGTGTCCCTGCTGCAATCTGGGAGAGGAGACACTGGAACCTAACCAGCTAGAGATCATCAGAGTAATTTATCCAGCTTCTCTCCATCCTAGGATAGCTCACTCTGTGGGGTACAGGTAGAACATCCCTAACTTCAGCATTCAAAGTGTGCTCTTTACTCGGACTGGGAGCGGCCAGGGAGGCGGTGCCCGGGCTGAGCTTCCTGCCCCACTGATGCCTCGGGGTGCCCTCCAAACAGCCCCGGCCCTTACCCGAACACCATGGTGCCGTCCCTCCGGATGCCGAACTGGGCGTTCTGCAGGCCCCCGGAGTTCCTCACCAGCTTCCCGTCGCTCACCACGTTCCCCAGGCACTCCCCGGTGTCCATGTCGAAGTACCCGCCGTTCTGTGCCACGAGGCAGGCGCGGGGCCGGGCGGTGTCCGGCACGGGGGCCCTGCGGCGGTCCCTGCAGCCCCCAGGCCCGCCGGGCTCCAGCACCGACACGGTGTGCAGGGGGTCCCGCACCACGGTCAGGTGCCCGTACACGGCCCTGCGGCCGCCGCCCCGCGGGGGCACGTACGACACGAAGGTCCTGGTGGCGGCCACCGGGCCGGCCGCGCTGGCATCGCCGGGCCAGGCCTCGTGCGTGGCGTTGCCGAAGCGGCGGGGCTGGCAGTCCCGCACGTGGCGGTGGCTGTGCCGGGGGCCGTGCCGGGCAGGGGGGTACGGCTGGAGCGGGGAGGGCCCGGGGGGACTCCTGCAACGGGGGACAC
>VXBX01004990.1:6228-23348 GCA_013400415.1 Scytalopus superciliaris
CAACAAATGATGCTCCCACCCAAGAACTGGAACTGAGCAGAAGTCAGCCCAGAGGTAACAAGGTATTTTCTCTGTGACATTGGATTTCATAGGGTTCTGCCAAATCAAACTGGCAATAAGATCCCCATATCTTTTAACTCCTGTAAATCTCCATGAATGTGACAAATTGCACAGAAAATCTTGCATTTGTAATCACAACAGTATTTTCCTGCCTGTGACCATTAGACTGCTGAAGAAAGTGCTGAGTGGAAGAAAAGACTGGCTTGCACAGGCACAACCATTATGGAAAATCAGTGGCTGAGAAATTGTGTCAGAATAACTGATGTGCAAAGTGGCACCCCTAACACACCAGAACCACTGATAATTTGCAGTGCATCGAAGCATAAAACAGAAATCCTTCCAGAACTTGGAAGGCATTAGAAAAACATGTCAATTAGAAAACAACAGAATGTATTTTCACATAGAATTAGGGTTGTTCAGCCTGGAGAAGGCTCCAAGAAGACCTTGGAGCACCTTCCAGTACCTAAAAGGGGAATACATGAGAGCTGGAGAGGGACTTTTGACAAGAGCTTGTAGTGACAGGACAGGAGGGAATGGCTTCACCCCAACAGAGAGCAGATTTAGATTAGATATACGGAAGAAATTCTTCCCCGTGAGGGTGGCAAGGCCCTGGCAGAGGTTGCCCAGAGATGCTGTGGGTGTCCCATCCCTGGGCGTGTTCAAGGCCAGGTTGGACAGAGCTCTGAGCAACCTGGGCTAGTGGAAGATGCCCCTGTCCACGACAAGGTGGTGAAATGAGATAACCTTTAAGGCCCCTTCCAACCCAAATCACTCTAGGATTTGATGATACTTTGCTTGCATTTAAGGTCATTGCTTTCAATTAGCTGTGACATGACTTCCCTATCATCTACCTCCCTCAGCTAAGCCAGGAAGGTGAACAATTGCCAACCCACACAATTTGGTAAGAGAACTGTATTTACAGAACATTAAATCTGGAAAGTATAATCCTGCCTTAGTCTGTAAAACATTTGTAAAGCCCTCTGGTTGTTTTCTTTAATTAGTATCACCCCAATTAAGCAGGTGTGTGCTGTGGAATACACAGCTTGTCTATGGAGCTAAAACACCATTACTGTTTGCTTTTTTGAGACAGAGGTTTTGATTGCTGCTACACAAAGGGACTTTGGGGTAACTCAGTGTATCCCCTTAGTTGATTCAGTATGCATTTATAAGTAATACAGCAAATAACACACCAAGATAGTTTTTGTTACATGGTATTAATTAACTGGAGGCAGCATTTGTATTTTCTTCCTTTATTTTGAAAAGATTAGGTGGATGTTTCATGGCACCTCCAACATTTGACTTTTGGTGAGGTATTTTCTTACCTTCACTTTTTTACCAAGACGATCCTTCCACTTCTCAGCTATGGAGCCTTCCACCAAGAGCAACCTGCACCACAGAGACAACCAGTTACTCCATCACCAGGCTATACAACCCAACACGAGGAAGACTTAAGATCTCTGTGCCAGGAGAGAGCCTGGCCTTACCAAATACTATGAAGGAGATGTACAGACAGTCACACCAAGTTTTTCTTGTAGCTCTGAAATTCAGCTTTACGACAGGGAAACAAGTAACAACAAACATGCTCCAAAGACAGGGCAGAAAGAGTTACCTGGAACGCTCCTCGTCCTCGTAGCCCATAACGATGTACTCTTCGTTGGCATTGAGAGGTGGGCATAGGCACCCAGAGTTCGTGTGAAGGTTTACAGTGTCCTTTGGGATGTTCACCAGGGAAGATTTCAGGATCTCCTTTACTTCCACTACCACAGTGATGTCATGACATTTAGTCTTCACCTCCTTCACTTTAGCCCGAATGACTGGGAAAAAGTCACAGAGTCTTGTTAGGGGCAGCAGAAAATGCAGGTCACCCCCAAGCTGTTCTTGGTGACCTTTGGGATTAGTCTTTTGCATGGTCCATTATCAGAAGCTTAGCTGAACTCCATCAATGTCCCTGCCCCCATCTCTTCCCCCTCTCCCAAAGGGGTCCAGGTAGCTCAGTGTATCTCTTAACGATATGGTCAGGAGCAGGAGTTATGTACCAGATGGATTTATGTTCTGTTTAAGCTGGGTTTTGACTTTAGCATTCTTTCTTCTTCACCCTTTCCACATTAAATACATTTAGTCCATTTCTTGTATGCTCTCCTTCTCCCTTGAGCTGTAACTGATCCCTCTTTGCCTACCTGTAGCACAGATGAGCAAACTTAATCTGTCATTCTGAACCTTTCAAGAAAGTGAATGTGCATTAAAACTTCTCATATCACTACTGCTGGATGACAGGCCCTTACCTTTTTTATTCTCCCTTCAGTGACCCAGCACCAATCTGCTCTGCTCTTCATGAACTCCAAGCACTCCTGACCTTGACCTGATGACCTGGCTAATTTCCTCCCTCACCCTTTCTTTTTAAGTTGTACAGGACGAAAGGCTGCCTTTCAAAGGCAAAGCTTTTCATTTCTCTCATGGTGACCAGTGAACTGATGCCATATGCAAATGCAGAGCCAGCCCAGAGGTCGTGCTCTAGAGAATGCCACATCATTCACAGCCTGCAAACACTTCTTTACATTACAAATAGCAGATTCTCTGGATTCCAAACATCTTCTAACCTTTGTGAAAAAGGTAATGTAGAAGAAAGAAAACCATGGATTTACACATCTCCTCTCTTCACATGTATTACCCATAAAAACCATCAACCAGCAGGTATTACAGGCACACTGAATACAGCTGCCAACAAACACTAACTTTTACATTTAATACACACAATTTATCCCAAGTCATCCACTCACTGACCCAAGGCTCTTCACATGATTAGTGAGAAAAATGAAGGGCCCAGTTTTTCACTTCCTGTGATATGTATTCACTGACTTCATCAGCCTAATTTGCTTGAAACAATCTGTATGAAGAAAAGTATCAGCCTAGACCTGTGATATGCCTGAAGACCAGGACAGCCTGGAAAAGGGAAGCCACAACATGGACATGTGCAAAAGCTGAGTACATCAGAGCTGGAAGTCACAGAGGCAGTTCAGGCACAGCAGCCCACAATGTCATTTTTGTCACATCACTTTTCATGCTAAAAAAGTGCATGAACCCTGAAGGTCTGTGCTGACACTGAGATAACTCAACCAAGACACCCTTACACTAACATATCAAGCTAATCCCCTCCATCCTTCTACTTTGGAAATGTTTCAGACCACATCTTCCTCCTATATAAGTACCACTGGACTGTCCATCAGTAATTTCAAAACTTAGCCTTCTTTGATGAAAGTTTTTCCCTCACTGAGGCCTTAAAAAAGTTGGGAGCTGTCCATGCAGCTGTTCTTACCATAGTTATAGTTGTTGCGTAGGTAGGTCTTCTGGGTAGCTTTTACAGGCTTGCACTTGCAGCGGTCTGTAGAAACAGAAAGCTTTGTTTAGAAAGAAAAGAGTATGTGTTCAGTGACAATCTTCCAAAAAAACATCAGACTCACACCTAACAAAAATTTCACTGAATTGACTCGCTTGTTACAGTAAAATACTAAAAACCACAGGGCATTCCTGGTCTGTTCCATTGGGAGATGTCGAACTCTCCATGAGACCTGAAAGATTTCTAGAAGAAAACCTGACATGTTGAAATTTAAACAACAAAGACACAAGGACTCGGAGACTGAAGTGACAAAATCAAGTCTCTTCTGTTCTCACAGGTGCTGCAGTTCCTATCCTTGCAATGCTGTTCTCTCTTCTGAACTACACTTAGGGAATGCCCTCCTTTCTGCACCTTTTATCATACAGGCCATAAAAGAGACACAGATAGAAAATACTATTACAGGGTGCAATATAACATTTGATTGGAGACTATATATATCTCAGGTTGGTTTAGCAAACTGGGATGCCGGGGCTTAACCTCAACAGCGGGAATGAACTTCACACATCAATGTGATGCATATTCAAATCCAACTTTATTCAAAACTTCTACTGATATATATACCTTTTTTACTACCATACACACGTTTCTATATGCAAAGCAATTGGCTGGAGCCACAGTCCATCCGCCCTTATTCAGATCATAATTGGTTAACAGTTAACTCGCTGTGTCTTGTTACTGCTAATTGCCTCTCCCATTATTTCTGTTTTCTCATCCTGAGCTTATCACGGTTCCCTTGGCCTTCTTGTTTTTTTCCCAGCCAGTAGCTGCATAGCTTGGATAAACACCAGGTGTTGTTATCTACACTCTAGCTACATTCTGAAACACTGTGTGCACAAAGCAATCCCCACACTGGGATACTCTGGATAGCAGGCATTCATAGAATCATAGAATAGCTTGTGTTGGAAGAGACCTTTAAAGGCCATCTAGTCCAACCCCCCTGCAATGAGCAGGGACATCTTCAACCAGATCAGGTTGCTCAGAGCCCCATCCAATTAACCATAAGGAACTGTGTAAATTTTACACAATTTTATTATGACCCAGAACCCCAGATTTTATTGAAACAGAGAAATTCTTAGTGGCCATCAGGATAGCCTTCAAAAGACAACACAAATGAGCAGTGTCAGAGCAGCATTTCCAGTCGTGCAGCTGCCAGACAGCTAGGAACTATAACGGAGGTGAAAACATTTTCATTAGTGCCTGGGGAATGCTAATGCTGCAGCTCCAGAGCCACACGTTCATTAACACCACCGATATTTCATGGCTGGATGTTCTAAGGCAAATATTGACTTATTTCACACTAGTGTTTAAGTGGGGTTGTTTGGCAGAGTCATTTCAAACAGCAGGTCCCAGTATTACATACACATGGTCATCTGTCTGGACATTTGCTTTGGCATTTAAGTGGAAGTAGACTTAATATAACTTATTTCTATACACCATCATTTTAAATATCAATGGAGATAAGTTAGGGATTCAGTTAAATCCAACATGAAGAGTCTGAAAAAGAACTTTTATTTGCTACACAAGATTCCTGCATATTTAAAAAAGAAGAGATGGATTCATATGGTTATGGACTTCTCAAATCATTATTTATTTTCTATTGGAAGAATTTTTGTAGTTAATATATAAAAAAAAATCTCAAAAAACACAGGAGAGAGGAAAACATTTCAACAGGAGAGTATATTGTTGCCTTAGATTCCCAACACATCCTCAGGAATCTATATATAGAGTGCTACAGACTTTAGCTTTTGTATGAGACTGTGTTAGAATAACAAAGGCAGAGAAGGGAAGTGATTCTTGGCTTCCCTTCTGCATCTGGGAGCTCATGCATACTGTAGGCCAAACTATGGGTCATTTTTAAGCTTGAAACAGGGCCTCAAAGATGTGCTCCTATGACTCACACTCACATAGGCACTTCAGTGCTCAAGTCCAACAAGTTGTACACTTTAACATTCTCCTGCTCTACAGTATTTTGCTCTGCAGCGTAATTAGAATAAAACAGACTAAATTACAAGACAAGAATACACAGTGTCACATTTCCCTCAATTTTAAGACAGTATTGGATTACTTCATTAATTCGAGAACGTATTTTATTAGTCTTGTTCTAGAAACAAATTACAGACCTGCCTGTGTTCTTACTGAAAAATACCTCCTAGTCACCCTAGTGCTTTTTAAATTTACATTTCAAAGGACTTAACAAAATGCCGCAGTACTCCTAATTACTATTTAGAGCTACAGAAACTAACAAAGAAGTAATTTGCCAAGGTCAGTTATGAAGTCAGTGGTACAGCCAGAACCAACTCCTCTCTCCCAGTTTCTGGTACAATGACTTTCAAAGGAAGCCAAATGTGAATATGAGAGAACATATATTTGACTGAGGGATGTTTCTGGCAACACTGAGCTTTCCCCAGGGAGTGGAAACACGCAAAAAAGGTGGCTATTAAAATGTGCTGCATCCCCTGATACTGAGGTGAAGTCCCATCCTACCTGAGAGCCTCCTCTGAGGCTGCCAGAATTATCAGAAGAGCTCTGGAATGAAACAGTGTTATCACAAGCAGAGACAGGCAGCAGTAGCTCACACTAGTTCTGACTGAGATCTCATTAAATAATCATTTTAATACCAGTCAACATAGGACTGAGAACAGCTCAAAATCTGTATCTTTGAAAACTTCTTTCTGTAAATGCCAAAATGAGCAGATTGCACGGGAAAATGCTTTCCCCCAAGGACTGCTAGCAAAAAACATGTGTGTCAACTTAAAAACACCTGCATGCACAAAAACCTAACTGTAATACTGACCAATACAAGCACTCAAATTTGGCAAATGCTTCCCTGATAAATGAGGGATTAAAAAAAAAAAAGACCTCTGGAAAATTTTCTAGAGGACTTGAAAAGCATCTGATGAAGCAGACAAGAATAATGTTTACTGACAAGAGAGGTAAAAAAGCTCTCCCCCCAAAAAAACCCATGCAGACTCAGAGGGAAGGTTTTACCAATGGTGAATGACAGGGATAAAAGGGATAACCCATGAGTGCTGCTCTCTGCCACCATGCACAGCAGCACATGCAATAAGCTCCAGAAGCCACAGGGCTGATTAGGGGATTTTCTGAAAACATATCAGTTTGCTACTTGCAAAACAAACAAACAAACAAACAAACCAGATCTCAATTTACAATGGCAAAATTACAAATTTACTTTAGTGAACATACAACTAAAGCCATTACAAAGCAAGGCCTTTTAGGTGGTCAAACTGTGTTTTTCAGTTCAAACAGGTGTAGCACATTGAACCAGAAATTGTGTTGATACACTGAAAACAGTGATAAAAATCTTCCCCTTGCTCTTCATCAGCAATTTTTCTGTGCATCTTCAGTCTGTTTTCTGGATGGGATTTTTTTTGGGTCTGGTTTTGCTTTAAGTAGTCAAAAAGCAACAATACAATTGAAACCTTTCCACTGCAGTGTCACTCACTGGCATTACTTGCCCTCTGCATCCCTAAGGACAGGCAGCACTAAAGATGTGTTCCACATTTTTTATATAAAGTGACATTGAAGGCATAGAGCTTTAGTTTTATACTCACAGTGAAGCTTTTATGCTCTTTGTACAGTCACTGTCAAGCATGAAATCCACACTTACTCAATGCCACACAGCTGAAAACAACTTAAAACTATGAAGATACTAATATTAGTAACAAATATCCTTAACAAGTCTTTCAGACACAGTCCCATGCTCAAGGCAATTTAAAACAAAGCTGGTTAAGGGGCTTGCTTTTATCATTTTTTTCTAACTGTAGCTGGGTTTCTAAAGGATATGCACTGTGATTTAAAGAACACTTTGCACGACAAAGCTGTTCTCACTATGAAAGGAAATGAACTGTAATGATCACAATTTAAAACTGTATTATAAAATGGGCATTATTTATACCTTCCTACATTTTTGCCACAGTTTAATGCTGGTTTCCGGGTTTAAGTAGATACTTAATTTTATGTTCTACATCCACACTTCGGTGTTTATGTTAATGAACTGAACATCAGTGCACACCATAGCTCACCAACACCTATGCAGAAGGACAGACATGATGGCCAACCCTAGGGTTCCAAGTATCGTCTTCTTGACAAAGGTCTAAGAGCAAAACTTCTGATGGAACCATAACAAAATTCAAGGGAACCTACAGTCATTGGCTTGTTTGACCAACAAATTCACATTTCTATAATTATTAGCTACCAACCTGGGCTTTGCTTCTTTGCATTGCCTCTGAGTGGTGGTAACACTCAGGGGGTTTTACTCAGTTTCAGCAAAAACCAAACAGAAATAAAAAGCAACACGGGACCTGCTGGAATAAAACCAGCCTCAGAAAGTCTCCCCACCCTCAGTCTCCTCAGGCTAACAGGAGTTTTGCCATTATCTACAAAGAATGTCAAATTTAATTTGCAAACTTTAAAGTCAGAATGAACCGTTACCTTAATGGTTTTGCCCAGGGAAAATCAATTCTATGATTATTCTCACTGTTCTTGTAATAAAATAACTTGTAATAAAATCAGCATAGCCCTCTTGATTTGACAGATATTTTGAGGCTGACCAGCCCCAAATGCCACCTGCCAATGGGATGCAAAAGCAGGATTCTTAGTCAAGAAAGAGTATTTAAACATCAATTAGTACCCCTCTTACTTAATCAAATATTAAAAATATTTGAAAGACTACAGCTTATGTTATGGTTTTATAAAAGTTTACTTACCGATGCCGGCGCCTCTACAGTTGCCGTTATTAGAGTCCATGGGGAAATCTGGCATGGAGTCATAAAATATGTAAAGAAACGTTAGTGTTTTTAATATTGGATTATTTCATTACACACATTACAGTGTTTTCTCTTTCTCTAATATTTAGTATATTAAAACTTAGTAACTTCATTAATAAACAGACTGTAATGTTCTGGAGGCCAGTCTTGTAAAGTTGACACGATTTTTTATCTGAACTTCACCTGAATCCAGTATGTTAAATGATGATCCAATCATGTTAAATGATGAAGCAGATTAAGTATTCCATTTCCACTGGTGCACAGACTGGCAGGTTTTAGACAAGGTTTGAAATTTATGGCATGAATTTCAAGCATCTGCAAGAAGTACATGTACTGTTTGCATTGCAGCTGACGATGAAGGAGAAATTACTTTTTGTTTGTTTTTTTGGTCAGTGAGGAAATCAAACCAACCAGCCACAATCATATCATTGAAGAAAATGCCAAAATAAATGTTTAAGACCTTGCCCTTCCCCTCAGTTTAAAAACACTGATTATTTTGAAAGACAGATAAGGAACAGAAGGAAATATAGGCATTATGCCCAAAGAACTCTTTCAGACACATTTCTAAGTGGAACGTGTCCCACATTAGTAAAACACGTCATTTCAAACCTATTGTTTATTGAATCACGCTATTTAATGAGTTTATACATATACTTAAAAATGACAACAAAGTATGTTAATGCATATAACCTTGTATGAATTCAGGACAAAATAAAAGCAAGAGGAACAAGATTTGGGAGAGAGGCAGGATACTTTATTACAATGGCAAATGAAATGGAAAAACAAACTAGCTTTCAAAGAAAAAGCCTTCCTTTAAGTTTGCATGCCCAACCATTTATGCTATTTTTCCAAGTCTGGGAGATGGCATCCTACAAACATCATCATGGATGCAACACCCCTGCTTTTACAATGTAGGACAAATGAACACATGACCATGTAACAGAAACTCCACTCTTGCAGCCTGAGCTGGAAGGATTTGGATGTAAGACAGCCCAGCGTGTTGATGAAACTCAGCATAGGTGAAGGCTTTTGACACGTGGATTAAATGTTAAGGGCTGGGAACATTATTTGACCACAAATTCTGTAAACACATTACTTAAAATACCTGTTGACAGGAAAAATTATATTACCTACTTTTGCCATTCTTCTCCTTAAAAAAAAAAAACCCAAACTCCACCTTAATGAATATTTATACTACTCATAGCAATATGAACCTTCATGTACATAAATGAGCATATGGCTAAATCACAGTCAGAGCAAGAGTAAAACTGAAAAACAACTAATTCTCTCACATAATAACTAACTTCAAAAAACTGAGACTTCAGGAATAATTATCCTAACCAATGTAAACAGCAAAAGGTACAGAAAATAGCAGAGAAGGATTCAGTAGATGCTCTTCTATATCCAAAATGCTGCTGCTAGTAAAAAAAAAAATCACATCAATTTTCTTCCAAAGAAAGTTCCAAACTACCACAGGATCTTAGTTCACAGGACAAAATCAACATTTTCATGGAGCCAATTTGGTCTTTGCTTATCAGGTACTTCCATGACAGCTTTAATGCTTCGCTGTGTTGCCTTGTAACAAGTCAAATTATACAAGCTGATTCTTACTTATATTTTTTATTTTGGTTATGCACCTGAGCTACTCTCAAGTGTTAAGAATGCATTTTATGTTGCATCAAGTGCTTTCCTGTATCCCAGGACATGATGAAAGAGGAATTAAAATGGTTTTCCTTTTGCAAATGGTAAGCAAAGGGATGACCATATTTCTTCTTTTTCTCCTGGGCCAATCCTGTGTTGTCTTGTTCATTTAGTCAAGTTGCAGCTTTAAATCTACAAGTCCTTCTGATGTGGTAAAAGCACAGAGAGTGCTCAGATCTATGGTCTGATAATCCTCCCATATGCTCTCACTGTGGACAGAAGTCTGAAAAACCTTCCAGCCACCAACCATGGAGAGGTGGCTCTGCCTCTTCATCACAGAGGAGACAAGAGAAGTACCAGATGAAATGCTTACCATCTTCCATTCATGGAAGGAAAAAGGAGCTCTTCCTAAACCCAGGGCTGATCCAAGCAGTCATGACTTCATGGTGCTTGAGCAAACCAAGTCCAACTCACACTGAAATTACTAAAAATAAATCAGCCTTCCGTGGCCCACAGGGGGTATGATGCTCATGGGTACTGGCTGAGGAACTGTCCTTCCAACTCACACCAACTCCAGGAGGGCTGGCAAACACTCAGTATGCCCAGTATAAACCTGCTAACAAGCATAGAACTAAACTGCTTTACACCAGATATTCCCATTCGCTCCTGGGTATACAACTTATTTTTAACCAAATTACAGCACGCCACAGCCTCAACCCGTTTGCTGATTCTGCACTGACAGGTCACTTGTCCTAACCCAAGCCAGTTGTTGTGGGTACCCTAGGAAGCAGCTGGGTGTGGAGCGAGAGGAATCTGGATGTTGATGGAAGCAGCTCCCATTTCCATGCCTGCGCAAAGGCTGCAGTGCAGAGAACACGCTGCTCTGCAACTGTGGTCAGAGCACGGTGCCCACCGGTGAGCAAAGAAGGGGTAAGCAGGTACTGATATGTCACTTCACGGTTCATTTTCTCACTTGCAAGGGCTTGGGGCAGGCAAATATTGACTTTGCCTTGATGTTTGTCTTCCCTGATGCACTCGTGTTTATTCAGGTATGAGTGGTTTCTACTGATGGAGAGGAGTGTGGGCTCACGGAGGGGACTGGAGGCCTCTGTCACTATATGACGTGTCTCAGGAAAGGCTTCCCATCTCCCTGATCCTTTCCCCAGTCAAGCTCATAATGCTTGGTCCCTTCTCATCTACCAGGGAAGTGATGGGAAGAGGGTCTGGGCCAGTCCTGCCACTAGCCACTCACCAGATCTTAGGTGGGTGTGAGCAACCATGAAATCCCAGCCCCTGACCCCAGCCAGCCTGCTGGGCAGAGATCTCTCTCCACTAGGAGGTTCACACTGCTGAGACCTTCAGCTGGAATGCAAACAGAGGAAGAAAAAAAAAAAAAGCAGCTTTTTAAAAAACCCCAACTGACTTCCTATTGTTGCACTTCTCTTCAGGAGCAACCCCTCTGCCAAGTTCTGCCTATGTAAAGCAACCTTTCTGAAAAGAGTATCTGTCAGCAATGATTAGGATTGCCAAAGAGGGAATATTATGCAGAGGTCGAATCTAAAAGCTTCCTATTAAATTTTGTTTAAGAGCAAGGGAAGGAATCCAAGCTGATTTTTCCAATGAGCCATTTTAATTCATCGCTTTTCAGAGGGATGCTATATAAAAAACCAAACCAAAACACTAACAAAGAGAGCTAAACAAAAGTCACTTGCACAGTAAGTGTACAAAATAACAATCCCGGACCACAGATTTGGATGAGAGGTTTCGGAAAGGGAAACAACTTGGTAATACCTGGTTCTGAGCAAATATCTTACTTATATCACAGTTTAAATAAATAAAAGTAAAAGAAAAGGCAGAGAAAAGGCCAAAAGTAACATGATTCTGATTGTCACTGCAATGAAAGAGTATGGCCCAACTACTACTGAAGCCACTCCAGGCACTGTGCTCCAAAGAACAAAACCACAGCCAGTGATTGCTGCTTGGACATTTTCTTCAGATGGAGACATCTGTGACCCTCACCAACTAAGAAACCCTTCCAAAATGCATGAATTCAGACCTTGTCATCTACTTCAGCTCTTAGTACAGAGAGAATCTTTGCTAAGTTGGTTGCAAAAACACACACAGCAAAGCAAAGTGATACGAAAATTGATCCTAGTTAAAATTTAATACAGAGAACTCAAACTCCAAGTCACAGAGCAGATGCCTCCACATAACAAATTATTCCTCAATGAATCTGACCAGGTTTTAATGACATTTAAAGGTCCAGGTCATAACTCAATGCTTAGACAATGGCTTTAGACAATGCAGAATCATTCTAGGGGACTCAGTCTACAAAGGCAGCCTGTAGCGAGAGTATTAACACCATTGGTGGTATAATCATTACGAAGGTTTAAATTCCCTTATTTATTTCTCCTATCCTCTTTCAGGCTTGAAGATTTTAATGATTTTGTTCTTTAACTGAGAAACGAGGCTGCTCCCAAGATCTGAGCAAATGTCTAAACACATCTCAGCTTCACAAAGGACAACCTGGGCATGACTGTTCATCCTCAACAAGATCTGAAACACTCCCCTGGCCCTGCTGTGCACATCAACTGCTCTAAGTAGAGCTATGCAAAGACTGAGTCAGAACAAATTTGGTCTGGAGCTTGGAAACCACTGTTTCGGAAATGGAGTTAATAATATATGAGAAACAAGCATGGGAAATGGCTCTTTTGCTTGTCTTTTTAAGCCTACAATGTCAGATTCACACCTTGGGTTAGTATGAACTCATCTGGCAGACATGGAGAGCTTGGTCTACATGGAGAAATCAAGGGTTCACATAAGATTTAAGAAAATAGGTGTCCACCACTTCAATAATCAATAATTTTCTTTAATGTTTAAGAGATGGTATTTTTCTTTTAAGAAATCAAACATTCTCCTCAGACATCTTATGATAGTCACTCAAACCAGTTCGGGTATTAACTACAAATGGTTGATACCTTGTGATGCTGCTTCCCTTTCTCCAGTGTCTTATTAACAAGCCAACATGCCTCCAAGCTACTTTCTTATTTAAACAAGATATGGTAAGATGGACCCGACCGACAGACCTGTCCTTCAATATGCACAGTACCCATCGCATTGCTCTGGTTTTGCTGTCAGTTTCCCCTTCAGAAAAGGAATAAACATGTCACTTGAGACACAAACACTCTGCTAGGCAGTAGCAGCCCAGCACATGCACCAAAGTGCTCTTCCAAGTCAGCATTCCAATGCCAATGATGACCATGGTCAGGCTGGTCATTTATTACCTGAAAATTAAAGAGAGATCCCGCCTCTGAAATTTTAGATACAAGACAGTTTTTGTCTAGTCTTTGTCTATCAGCAGTTCCTGCTGCTTCACAGACCTAAGAAGCTTTGACAGGTCCTGCACAAGGGAAGCAGATAATCTGATAGATGGGAGGAAGAGTCAGCATATGCACATGGAGACTGAAATACACGGAGCAAGTGAACAGGACCTCCTGCAGACATAAGACAGCTAGTATCAATGTCTGCAAGCAGAACCACTCTCATTCCCAAAAAGTGCAGGGATGGAATGTAGGATAAATGCCATAGGAGGCTTCAGACATTCGTATGCATTAATCTGACATCTGGGGTGTTATTGTCAAGAGGCTTTTACATCCTCCATCCGGGATGATGATTTATCATATCCTCCACAAAAAGCCAAAATATTCAGCATCACACCTGCATCCAGAAAACCTACACCATGCCAGCAGCATACTTCTGCTTTCCAGCTGTAAAGGAACCCAGATGTTTCCCAGGGAGAAAGAAAAATCAAGAAACATACGCTTCCCAAGTGACATTTGTTTGAAGGTAGTCTCTGTAACTCGAGAAACTTCAGACCTCCAAGTCATCACTCACACTTAGGTTTTGGAGACCAGCACAAAGCCCAGGGCGTGTGCAAAGTTATTCCTCTAGCCAAGCCCAAGACATGGCAGCTTCCTCAGCCCCTGCATCCAGCTGAGCCGTGCACTCTGAAGGATACATGGGCTAATATCAGAAAAGGAATGAAAATAGGGCTTTGGAACCCTATCCCTACTCCAACAACAACAAACACCTGCCCACATCATCCTTCAGGCTCCTGCCTTACAGAAGGGACTAGACAAATGTATCAATGTTTCCCCAGCAATAATGCAGAGACCTGAAGAGGAAAGGAAAGAGTAGAATCCTATTACAACACAGGTAGCAAAGAGAATGAAAGCAGAAACAAGGTTTCACTTCTGAACAATAAAAAAATGGCTTCGTGGCTGTTTTGTGGGCTTCTACAACAGCAGTCCATGAAACAATGGATTTATATTTCTGCCTGCTCTATTAAATGTGCTTTACAGAGACTAGAAGGGGCTAGAATGCTTAGGAGATAAAATAAGAGCAGGTATTCTGCATGATCCTGATCAGGCAGTTGGTTATTCGTGTCTTCTACTTGGCTGCAATCCTTTAATTGGAGAATTGAATTTGGAAGTGTTCACCTTACCTCTTCCTAGAATAGGAATCCTTTGCTCTGCTTTCTAAAGGAGCAGTTTCATTCCCTCAAGAAGGATTCTTTCAGGCTGGTACATAATGCATCAGTTCAAAATTTTCAGCCCAGAAATGAGAATGTCATCAGGTTCTCATTCACTGAAAGAGAGTTTTCATGGATCTGGCCCTGGAATCCCTCAAAGAGGTTATTGTACTGCTGAGGTCCTCAGAAATAGGTAACTCGGGGGCAATTTTAGCCAAGCTTCCTCCCTCCAGATTTGAATGTGAT
This sequence comes from Scytalopus superciliaris, assembly GCA_013400415.1. Classification (NCBI taxonomy): domain Eukaryota; kingdom Metazoa; phylum Chordata; class Aves; order Passeriformes; family Rhinocryptidae; genus Scytalopus; species Scytalopus superciliaris. Next base: position 20,888 of record VXBX01004990.1, read on the forward strand.
TGCTTTCAAATTGCTGTAGACCTGCCAAGCCTTGCTCATTTTGAAGCCATTTTTAAGGCAGTTTTGAAAGCACCTTAACATTGTAGAGGAAGGTGCTTGGTGTTCAAAACAGTATTTTCCCAACCCACCCCAGCAGGTCTGCAGCTCCCAGAGAGCAGAAACTGATGGCAAAAATAGATAGTTGGGTTCATGGGCTGGGGACGACTGTGAGGGAAGAAAAGACGGAAAAGCAAGAGGGGAGCAATTAGAAGGGTTAGAGAGAAATAGTGGTAATGACAGGAGATATCAGGGTATGGCCACTGAGAGGAGATTTCAAGAAGTAGAAAGGGCCAGAAAACGGAGTCAGAGAAGGAACAGCGTTTATCTGGCCTGTAAATAAATGGAGGAGTGGAGTGAGCAGCTTACCTGGGAAGGCTGAGCTGTGGAGCATGGTCAGGAAACCGAAGCATGATATTTTGTTAGGAGAAGAAAACAGGAATTACAGTGTTTGACATTACTGGCAGTAGAATAAATAAAGCATTTGGTAATGGGACAGAAGCACAGTCAAATACTCTGTTGAGCATAGCATGAAAAATCCCCCTTTCATTCCCAGGCCACTGCTGGGGAAGGATGGAGAGATGAGATCTGCTGCCCATCAGTGAACTCCCACAACCTGGCACTGAAGGAGCTGGGGGGCAGCACAACAAGCCCACGGGGTGCACGGGTGCCGCTCTGCCTCAGCCACTGACCCCTCCTGGCTGCCACCCCACTCTAGCACTAATCTCCCACTCCTCTGATGGAGAGGTCTGGCAGAGCCACCAACACTGCAACTTCGCAGCAAAGGAAATGTAGCTTTGTTTCACCAGCAGCAAATGACTTCCTGAAGTAAGACAGGAACTGTGGTCACTTGGTAAAGGTCAAAGCTCACTCATGATAACCACCCCCGGCCTTGCTTTAATTTCCTATCCAACAGCTCCTTGGATTCAGAACTTCTGTGGTGCTCGGCTCACCATGCTGGAGCTGTGCCCTGCCAACTCCTCTAGCCCTAAAGCAGCTGTGACAGGAGCAGTGTCCCTGAACTGCAGCAGGTTTGCAGCACAGTGGTGGCCTGGGCAGTCAGCAGTCCTTGCACAGCCCTGCAGAGATGCTCCTGCCTCCCCGGTACCACTGGACAGCAGCCAGACACCCAGCACCAGCCATCCTGGGGGGCTACAGTGAGTTCAGCTGATGAAACGGGATGCAGTGAGAAAGCCCAGGGGCTCCATCAGCCCCTCAGAAGCTGCGGGGGGTCAGATACCATCAGGACTGCACTGGAGCTGCCTCAAGTGCCAGAGGCAGCCTTTGGCTCGCTTCAGGGATTCGGGGAACAAAAGGCTGCACCTTTGCAGTGCTCCTCACCAGGCCGTAACTCTGGAGCCCAGGAACCTGCTGAGGAACCTGTGCTATAACCTGTGCCTTCAGCGCCAACCACGGAGATGAGCTTGTTCGTTCCCGTTCAAGCGTGCCTGTGCCACCGCTGGCACAGGAGGAGGTGGGGGAGACCCAACTTCTGCCTGGGACTCCTCTGGGCACAGCCGTCCCCAAAATCTGTGGGGTGGTGGCCTTGTGTAGGAGGGGAGCATGCCGGTTCGGGGAGCGAGTAACTGGGGATGAGCGGAGAGGCGCTGTGGGGGTTGGCAGCCCAGGGGCTGCCCCTCTCTTGGATGGCTTGGCTTTCTCCGCCAGCAGCCGCTGCCGACGGAACACCGAAGCGGGGCACGGAAACTTTTCCCGTGTATGCAGAACGAGGGCTGCGGTTCCCACACTCGTACGCGACACCCGGCGCGGCGGCGGGGCTGTCACTTGTCACATACCCAGCAGCAGAACTTCTTCGGCAAGAGAAAAGAAAGGGAAAGCGCGGAGAGCAAGCAGAGCCGCGCGGAGAGCGGTCGGACGGCGCGGGAGGGAGGGAAGGAGGGAGAGAGGGAGGGAAGGGAGAGCTCCGCGCTGGCTGCGCCCCCCGCCCGCCGCCCATTGTCCCCGCGGCGCAGCCGGTGCCGGTCCCCCCGCACTCACCCGCGCCCTCGGCGGTCACGATGGCCTCGGGGGAGATGCAGACGCCGCGGTCGTAGAGGGGCAGCTCGTCGCAGGCCAGGCTGTCGGGCCACGCGTGGCTGTAGCGCAGCAGGACGGGCTCGCAGCCGGCCCGGGCGCGCTCGCAGACGGACTTGCAGGGCTTGATGGGCTCGTGCTGGAAGTCGATGGTGCAGATGGGCGCGTACATGGCGCAGAGGAAGAAGAGCAGGTCGGGGCTGCAGTTGGTGCCCAGCAGCCCCTCGAATTGCTCCATGGCCAGCACGGCGTTGGCCTGCGTGCTGTGGTGCAGGTGGTTCGGCATCTTGGTCATGTTCCAGGGCAGCGGCTTGCAGAGCGGGATGCGCACGGGCTCGCAGGCCCCCCCCCGCCCCGCCGGCGGCCGGGCCAGCAGCACCAGCCCGGCCAG
>VXBX01004990.1:23368-93847 GCA_013400415.1 Scytalopus superciliaris
CTTTAAGTTGGAGGTACGCACAAAGAGCACCTAGAAATAGTAATGAGTGGCCAGTTTTAGGGGAGAGCCTGCAATAACGTTGAGAGACTTAAAAAAGAGGGAGGTTGGGCTGGGCAGCTGGCTGGGGGTGCTTTCTTTTCAGACGGTTAAAAAAGAAAAAAAGGCGAGACATTGTTTAAGTAAGCTTGAGGAGCAGTGCCACAACAAAGGGGGTGCCCACTGGATCTGAAAAAAAGCAGCCTTGATATAATCTCAGAATGGTTTGGGTTGGAAGGGACCTTAAAGTTCGTGTAGCTCCAACACGGTGCCAGGGGCTGGGACACTGTCCACTAGACCACATCGCACAAAGAAAACGAGCTGACCTTAATATTAACTGAATAAATCCTTCCTAGTTAAAAAGGTACTGAGCAACTGCTGGATCATGCATTTGGTTTAGCTTTACTGGGGTAGTAGGTGGTCTATTATTTCAGCCTCTGCCCTAAAATCTAACTTACGAGTAGAAACATACCTACCACAAACCAGTGCTCAGAAACCAGACCAAAAATGTGGATGGGCTGTGAAAGCATCCTTGGATACAGACTCAGAAACACAGGGTCCTATGCCTGGAAAGGCTTTTTTGCATTTTTTAACTTTATGACTGCAGATGAAACCTTGATCCCTTTAAGTCTGCTGCCAAAATCCTGTTGGCTCCAGCAAAGGCACATGCCAAGCAAACACGGAGTTGTAATAAGGCCAGTGGAGTGGAGGTACCTTTTATTTGCCCATCTCCGCAGGCAGGTGCTAATTGCAAGGACCAAAGTGGTGTTCCCTGCACTCTCTGGGCCTTGGAAACAGTCAAAAATGTACACACACACACACATATCTGTGAGAGTCTCAGGAGCCATGGTCAGGCTGCCTGTGCTCTGAGCCTGCATCCAGGCTTGCAAAGTAGCTGTGAGGGCAGGCAAAGGGGAGCTTGCTCATCTGCAGGGGGAATTAAAGAGCGATCTGCTTTGATTTACCTTCTCAGCTGCTCAAATTTAGTCATAGCAGAATCTCAGGTTTGAATTTCCCCCTGCAGTGTTAAAAAAAAAAGAAGTGTTTAAAAAGTACGTGGTGTAAAGAAAACCTTACCCAGCTGGTTGGGAACTGGGACCCTACCTGGCAGATGATGGATGTGGGAGTGGTGCATCCCAGGGTATCCAAGTCCAGTGAGATGGGCCAGAGCAGTGCTATGAATGAATATACATTTCTCCTTCAACATGGCATTTTCTCATCTCTGTATTTTATTTCTGGGAATATTTCTTTCAGATTGCCTCCAATCTGTTTTAGAATTGATAATTACACAGAACAGCTTTAAAAACATTTCCTGTGCTTTGCAGGAAAAAGCAGTGATAATATTGAATATTTCTATGCCTGCTGTAAGACCATTAGTTAAAGAAGTTTAATTTTAAGTCTACATGATCTACATGACACTGCATGCCTTTTTTAAACAGTGAAATCACTGCAAATTCTTGCTCAGAACAGCAAATGTCAACATATCCATGAGCTCACAACACCAACACATGTTCCCATGCTGGTGTGAAGGTACCTCCCATGCATTCACCTGGCAAGCACTGCCCACTGCTCTGCTCTGCTGGCAAGGCCCTCATGCTGTGGCACTGGGGGAAGCTGCCAGCAGGACAGGGGGCTGCTGGCCCACAGGGCTGTCAGCATTCATCACCTCTTAGTGCTTCCAGTATAAATCAGCTTATACCAGGTGGGGAAAATTCACCTCTGGTCACTGACCTGAAACATTGCTATTTTTACCAAATATCTACACCCCAATGTCTGCTGTTATTTTCTGTTATACAGAAGCACTACAGCCAGTCTTGACACTTTTTAAACAGGTGTGGTGGCTGGTAAAGCAGAAAAGAGACAGTGAGGAGGAGGGCTGTGGTTTCATGCTATGACAATGCGGCCGTAGGTAGTGCTTTACCCTGCAGATGGAGAGGTTCCACTAGCAGGGAAAGAAAATGACTGGAGGAAAAAAGCAAACTAACAACTCACTCTGTGCCTTCACATGCAGTTGCTTTACAAACTGAAACTGCTAATTGGAACTAAAATAGGTGTACATACTTAAAATGGGGGCTAGGGTGAGAAAGTGTGTGCTGTGGTATCTGGAATTTGCCACCAGTCTCAAAATAAGTAGTTTTTACTTTTGGTGCCACCACACTACTGTCAGGAATTATCTTTTCTCCCACCACTTTCTTAAGATTTATGAAGAAACCAAACTTTCTTTCTACAGCTTCCATCAATAAAGGCAATTCTAAACCTGTGGGGATGGGTGGTAAGAGCAACTGGATTTCTAATCTCAGACAACTCCAAAATGGGTTAGTCAAACTATGGTATCATCATTCTATCAGCTCGATGTCATGCAGGACCAGCAAGAATTTCTTAATAAAAGCGTGTCCAGGCAGCAAGCTGGGATCAGCACTGCCTGCCTGTGAGTTTCCTGACAGGCTTTGGGAGGTTGGTACAGACCTATGAATTTAAAGAAAAATGATACAGCCCATAGTATCCTACAAAGTAATTTCCTAGAATAAACAACAGCTTGGTGGGGCTGAGGCCTAAGGCAGCGATTTGCCTCTGGAGTAGCTCATACAAAAATTACAGAGACAGTTATTATTATGATTATGCCCCACAGGAGTCACAGTAACCCACAACAGTGCATAGCACTGTGCAGGGCCCAACTTACTCATCCATAGCCCCATCCAAAAAAACCAGCTTGGTTGTCTTGGAGTGCCATGAGGATGGATTTCAGTGGGAGGTGGCTGAGATGCTCTGACATCCAGCTCCACTGGTATGACTGTACATGAGCAAAACTTCATGGCTTAAAATACAGAAATATATGTATTTCAAGTTTAAGCTGGAGCAACTATGTTACTGAATAGAAATATGACCTTATTAAAAGATAAAACTGAAAATTGAAATCTTCTTTGCAACAGTAAGGAATGCATATGGGATTGGCCAAGATGAACATGTTGCAGTCAAGGCACTTCTGAGTGCGTTTATTAGTGTCAGTTCGATACTCAAATGTTATAGTCTCCCTTCAGGATCATGAAATATCCCCATATACCCATCCCAGCAGCTTACCTCTATGAACAGTGTGCCAGAGGAGACACAGGGAGGATGAAAGCCCAGCTCAAGGCAGCTAGCATCTACTCCAGCCTGGGGCAGAATTCAGCATAACATATCTGTATTTACATTTCTAAGAGGAAAGATACTAAGATATCGTGAGTGCATTTAACTTCCTAGTCTAGAGCTGTTGAGAAATGAATCTGTGTCTAAAACAAACAAGAGCATGTAGTGACAAGAGGAAATGGCTTCAACCTGACAGAGAGTATGTTTTTATTGGATATCAGAAAGAAATTCTTCCCTATGACAGAGGTGAGACTCTGGAACAGGTTGCCCACAGAAGTTGTGGCTGTCCCATCCCTGGCAGTGTTCAAGGCCAGATTCAACGGAGCTTTGAGCAACCTGGTCTAGTGCAAAGCGTCCCTATTCACGGCAGGGGGGTTGGAACAAGATGATCTTTAAGGGTCTTTCCAACCCAAGCCATTCTATGATTCTGTGAAATTAAGAAAAATCAGAGCAAAGATGCAGAACACATGTGCCATTTTTCCTTCTGTAGCAACTCCGACAAAGATGCAGGGCCCATGTGTGCAGGCACATTTGTATTTTAGATACTATAAACCCCACTGGCACTGTGGGGAAGAGTCTATGTTAGGCTGTAAGCTCTAGGTGACATTATAATAAAAGTCACCTTTCTCCTTTCAGTTTGCATGTTCTGCCAGACCTTTAAGATCAGTGGCCTGTGACAGTGTTCAGAGAAGGTGCAAGTTCACCCTGTGCTCTGGGGGCTTCTCATTGTCTTCCCAGTTCAGGCTGCCCAACAGCCCAGTGGGCTGTTGTTTATAAACCAGGGACTGTGGTTTATGGTGTGTTCCTGGCCATACCAACTTAAAAAAGGTGCAAATGTGACCATATCTATTCAGGCTGTTCCTAAGAATAAAATTAGCTGAGATAAAAATACTTCTTTAGAACAGGTTTTTGTTTTCCTGAACCTTTCTTTAGCAATCTCAGGATTACATATGATTTAATTTGCTTATATACACTGCCTTAGAAAAACAAACACAAAACCACAAACCAAAACCAACGTAGCAACTCACCAAAAACAAAACCCTAAAATACTTCTTACATGGCTGTTACTAAAACCATAAAGTCATTGACTTACAGAGTCATAAAAATGGGATTTATTGTACATTTCCTGTTCCAGCCAGGGTCTTGTTTCAACTCCCTCAGGTACACAAAACACAGGGGTTTATTCCTTATTTTAATAATCTTTCAAGCTTCTCCATGGATGACTTGGAAGTAGCAAGAAAGAAGAAAAGGTTCTTTTAATGCAGTCTTTTAGACTGCAATTTTTGGGGCTGTTTTTATCAGACAGCTCATTATTAACTATCCCTTGCCCTCAGGGTCTGCATACCTTCTAATATAATTTTTTTCATATTAATATTGCTCACATTACCTGTCTTCTTGAAGTCCCAGCAAAAAAACCCTGTATTTGCCCAGTGTTTTGCATCCATATTATGAGTAAAATTAATAGTATGGCTAGGAAAATTTGCTGCTTTATCTTTAAATATCAAGAAGCCTAACTAACAGGCATTTCAAAGACAAAATTATGCCAATTCTGTTTAGTATTGTGTATTCCAGGCTTTCAGTCTATCCACACAGACACACACTCACATACCTCTCCCATAGCAGTTTCATTTTGCAGGGGATTTTGTTTGCTGCTTGGGATTTTTCCCAGATTTTTGTGGCCATGTCAGGGTTTGGCTTCTCGATACTGAAATTTGCTACCTGCAATGCTGATTTTCCACCTGGACATTGGAACTTGGACAAGCATTCCTGCAGATTTATTCAAAGTGCTATGTGCTTCTCAGAGCACTCAGCCATTCTGAAGGGACCTAGAGCAGAAGACAGAAAGCTGAACCTCCTGAACCTCTCTGCAATCCTCCCTGAATCCTCCCAGCCCATTTGCAGTGCAATGTATAGTGCAAATCTGAGCCAAGAGATTGCAGTGGAAGAGAAGTGCTGCTGTTCCTTGTTTAACTGGAATTTACGATGCCCACAGCTTGCCTGACTGCATCGAGTGTGCAGTCAAGTAAAGCAAAGGATGCAACTCCCATCTTTTTCCTATGGGACAGCACATCTTAAATTTGGAGGCAATAAAAGCACAGTTAGTTGGGCAGCACTCAGGCTCATGGAGGTAGGACTGGGAAAGCATTTACCCATGTTTCAGAGCAAAGCAGCTCAATTTTCACTTAATTCCACTGTCCTTCATAGGTCTGTGTTAATATACCCATTCCCCAGGGCAAAGACAAGAACCATCTACAGCCACTTAACTGTACTGATTGAGATATAATTAGTGTCCTGAAGGCAGTGCTTGCTCAGATGGGAGTGCTTGCTGCTGCATGGGAGGGGACACTGGGGAGGATGCTCAGCTGCTCTGCTTCCCAGCATACAGTTTTTGCCTTTTTCTTTGTTTAAACTCCTGCTCAGGTGTTTGGGACACTTGAAATAGCCTCTGTGGTAGCATTATGTACCGATGTTCAATTTCAATATGCATTCAATCCATTATTCTACTGTGACAAATTGCTGTACCCTACTAGGATGATCATGCAGATAATGAAAAAATACATCCTTCCTTCCCACTGTGGGCCATGCTATAGACACAACAGCATCCACATCCATCTCCAAGTTACAACTGCCTCCAGATGGAGTGTTTAAAACAAACCAAAATGAGAACACCTGAAAAGCTCTATAACACCTTATACATTACACAGCATTTCTAGTCTGGCCACTGCAGAAATAATGTGAAAGGCCTAGCTTTAAGGCTATAAGCACTCAGAATTTCATTTTGTTAAGCCAGAAATATACTGTTTCAGATTTACAGCCTCTCCGGTTGCATGGCCCGAGCTTCCCTCTGCTGCTGCCTACCCAGACTTATTAGCAGTGTCCAGCAGTATTAAGCACCACATCATACCTGTGCCTAAAAATAAGCCCAGCACAAACAGTTGAGTTTTGCAGTACCAGCCTAATGTCCCCAGGTGCTGAAACTCAGACTCACCGCTAATTTCAGTGGGAGCTCACCGGGTTTGATGTGTCTGAGGATCACGTATTACCTATAAATGGAAGCCAACCCAGTTTGTGTGTATTTTTATCATGTTTTTAGCAGCTACCAGTGGGATCACAAAGGGCTGTGTATGGAAACCTCACCAAGTTTAGGAGAAGAAACATTGCCTATCCTGACAGCTTTTACTAACACACCTGCAAAGTAAGTAAACAGCAGATGCTCTAGAAAGCTGAAAACTATGAAATCTAACCCTGTAGAAACAATTTCATGTTAAAAAGCCAACCCAGATGCACAGAAGGGTTTAACCTTCACAGGTTAAGATTCCCAGTTGCCTCATGTGTACACCTCTATCGTCCCTCACTCGGTCAGACCCTTACAGAGGAGGCACACACAGCCACTTTTCACAGGAGTAGTTCCTGGGTGCTCATTTTTAACTTCACAACTCAGCTTCTCATCCCATGTCTGTTTTACTGAAAAGATTTAAAACTGGGCAGAGTTGCTGAGGCCGCAGCTGCTGCTGTGACTTTGAGGGTGTTCCATGTTTTGCCACTTTATTTTTACTTCTCTGAGAGATATCAATAAGGGTAGAAAAATAGGTATGGAAAGATATCCAAAAATTAAGGAAGACTTGGGGGTCTATAAGTATAAATCCACTAATTAGTTAAGTGTGAAGCCATTAGACATTAACGCAATTCACAGCCTAATATAAGTGCTCAGTCTCTTAGTAGATCTTTTTCTTCTTTTAGCCCTTTGCAGCAGTCCACAGCATTCAGTATGTTCAGTGATTTACAGTCCCTTCAAAGTATGCATCAGGCCATGCTAAAGCTCTTCCCTCCCCCATAAAAAAAGTGATTTGGGGGATATTTTGGGAACTTGTGGACTTTCAGATTATAGTTCTTCATCCCACATACACTTTATACTTGTGGCAGAATAAAAACCATGCCCAGGAAATGATTAACATGCTTATCTTTCTCCAATTATATTCTCATAAGTATTTATTTTTAACTAAGAAACTAAAAAAAAAAAAAAGGTTAAAAAAAAATAGGGTGACAGTGTTGAGAACTAAATGTCTTAAAGTTGCTTTACTTCTCTACTCAGCAACCTTCCATAGCTCAACTAATATCAAGTGAAACAGGAAAAAGCTAGTGGCATTTTCCCAGGAAATATTTATAGGGTTTAAGTGTGGCAATTTTGCTGTCCCTCCCCTAGCATTGCTTTCACAAGATCCATAAAACTAACCTCGCAGCAAGCTCTTCTCAGTCTAGGGCATGTTGGTTGGGTTTTTTTCCCCACATTTATAGACTGTTCCTACAACAATGCTGCTTTTTTCCCCCCTCCCTGAAGCCACAGTCTTGCTTACTAAAATTGGAAACACATATCCTTTTTTAGCAATGTAGCTCACAAGCATACACACAAATATTTGCCAGTTTAGCTGGACAGGAATAAACTTGATCAAGGTTTTGTGACTTTAGAAAAGCTTGTGTATTTTCCCTGCTCACAAAGGACTAATGAAATACCTGATGAGCCCATCCCTCTGTTCGCAGGGCTGTCAGTCACCACACTGGAACCATTACAATACATGTTTAGAAAAGGTTATTTTCCAGTATCATGGGATTTTTTACTGGGAGCTTTCCTTAGGGAGAAGGCAGGAGGGTTTCTGCCTGCTTTGCATCTCAGCTCCCATGCTTCTGGCAAACTACTCGTGCTCTCACAGCCCCATCCCACTTGAGTCAAGGTTTTAAAATGGCCCTCAGTGGTTATCACTGCCTGTAATTTCACTCTCCCCTGCACACCAGGGTCACCGAGTCCTTAACAGCAGATACAACTAGAAGCTGGAGTCCAGGTACGTCAGTGTTACACCAGAGGCTGTGTCCTTACTTGCAGTTCTCTGTCCCTATCCCCTGCCTGCAAAGTTACAATACCAACATGCAAACTTCTCTTTTTTACTGCTTGGAATTTTGAGAAGCTGTGATGTTGGTTTAAAATGCTCCAGGATCCTCCTTGAGAGGCATCTGATACCTATGGCAACTGTGCTAAGTGTCAGCTCTGCCAACAAAATCCACTTGCACCAGCTGAAGAGACATTTAAAACAAAGGAACTCTGATTCTACACACCCCTTAGCAAAAGGCTGTTACCACTTTCAACCAGTGCCTGTGGCACCATGGATTAGCCAGCAAACAATTAGAATTATACGACAAAATTCAAATGCATATTAACTGTGTTGTTGCTCATTTCCCTCTGAGCTTTTAGTAGATAAAAGTTAAAGTATTTTCTTAGCACTGAAACAAAAACTGGTATGGAAATAGTGGTGCAATTATTCCCTTAATAAAGTTACCTCTAAAGCAAGTATCACAGGCTCAGCCAATTTGCTCAGTCCTTTGAAGTGATGTTATCCAAAATAAGAAACTGCTGAGATGAACACTTTCGCTTAACTATCTCAATGTAACACTGGGCATCATTCCTGACATCTTCCACTCTAGACATACCTGGAACTAAATCTAAACATCACATACCACTTTTAGTGTTTCACTATAACAGGCATAAGAGAGTTGGTCCTATCCAGTTCTGCTGACTCTGTCTTGGCAAACATGCTGATAGTAAAATGCCTCAAAGTTTTACACTTGCAAGGATCTTTTATTTACAAATTATCCCACAGCTGGGTAAGTTTGCTTCCCATACAGCATGGAATAAAAAGAACACTTCAGCTGAAATTTTTAATTGAAATTCTTAGGTCTGTGAGAGACAATCTAGATTTAATCCATAGTGTCAAATAACTTTAGAGTCACTTCAGAGCAATGTCTTTCCTATATTTTCTGAGCACTAGTGATGAGCACTTTCCTCCCTTTTCTTGTAGTCCTCTTCTGTATCACCATAATTAGCATAATCTTAATTTACAGTGCATTTGTTGTTTTACTTCTCTTTCCTTCGTGTGACTCTGCAAGGAGTGGTTTGATTGTCGCTGAGTTTGTGTCCTTGCTACTGTTAAAAAGATAACTGAATTTGTATTAAGAAATAATCCTGCTCTTGCCAAACATAAGACTTCTTTTCTTTGCGCTGGCTGCCCACTGAGGTTCCCTCAAATTTCACCAGACTTAAAGGCTAATGACAAGGGCAGGGAGCACAAGAAGAGTTAGCAGGTAACCTGCAATAAAGCCCTTCCCATATTCCCGTTGCAACTTGAAGTGAGTCCTGACAAGATATGACAGTATGTGGTTAGTGGGCAATGAACTGGATTTACGAGCATCAGGATTTAAAACACTCAGCTGTAACAGCTTTGCAGCTCACATCTGTACTCACACAGATGTCAGTGTAATTTTTTTTACCTTCATTTTTGTGAGAAGGCATTTTGTAAGATTACTATGAACAAGGCAATAGCCTGAAAGCCTACACAAGAAGCTATTCAAATACCGTTGCTTCATGTGAAGCTCAACATACGCTTTTCGTGCTGATTTTAATACCCACGGTTTCTCTTCCTGAACTGTGTAAGACACAATGACACTATATCCAGTGAACAGGTCATTTTGACCCAGCAGTGCTAGAAAAAGCATGACTAATAGCAAATGAATATGTTTTTGGACACAGGTCAGGGGGATATTTTGATTTTGTTATGAGTTAGTACAAATAACATTTGTGACACGACAAACAGGAAAAGTATACACAGAGTGGTCAAAAACTGTTTTGTCATTTCAGAGGAAATTTACCTTTATCATAAAGATGATTCAAAAATTCTACTTAGAGAAAAATATAGGAAGAACTTAATTGTTTTTGAAAACTGGTTATTTGACAACACTGAAAACAGTGGTTCTCATCAATGGAACCAAATCAAATGTGTGTAGCTGCCATTTAAATTACCTTACTTAGCACTGCCAGCCATGTCCATGTTTCAGGGCTGGCAACAAGGATTGAAATAGCCACAAGGACTGAAATGAAAGTTTCCCTGTATTCTTTCAGTCCTTAATTTATTGGCCCAATTGAGTAGTAACTACAACTGCAATAAATTACTTCTGCAGTATTCAAAATGCATTACAGCGCTAAAAGATGCTTGAATTAGAATGTCAGAACAATTTGAAGCCTACGTCTAAAAAAACCTTTTACTGATTCAACAGGATAATTTGCTACATCTAAAAACCTACCTCTGAGTTGGATTCCACTCGAGGGAGCAATTCACCAATAAAATGTTACAGCCTTAGTTCAGACATATCTGAATTTACAGAATTTTTAAGTTATGGTAAGTAATGAAAGGTTCCCTCTTCAGTATGAATCATAATGCTGAATCCCAGGACCAGGGAAACTTTTGGCAAAAATACAGTTTGGAGACAAGGCATATTTACTTATGGTCCAGAATTCTTGAGTCAGGAATGAATAAGCTCTGAAGTCATACAAGCCCATGATGACCTGCTGGAGAACGTTCATATCTTTCCTCAAATCACTAGCCTTGTTTCAAAATTTTCTGGGGAGAAAGAATGCCATTTTCCAGTGCATCATAACTAGTTTAGTTCAAGTGTCAAGTTTGGTTATGAGTTCCTTTTCCTATATAAAAACCAAATTACTACAGCCAGCCAAAAAGGTTTTAAAGTAGCCCTTGTTTTCAGTGGTAATCTTTTGTCCTGACAGACACATCTTTTTAAACTATAAAAATAGTTTTCTAGGCAGCAACAGGACATTCTTCTTCCACACTCGCTCTCACATGAAGCAGAGCCCTCCCCCACAGATTAGACATTTGATCCAAACTGACTCCATATGGGACTAGCTCAGCCCAGCCGTCTGTGTTTCATGCTCCAGGAATTACAAACACATCTGGAAATGCACAAAAGGCCACCTGAGATGGCATACAATGACAACAGTTGAACTTACTGACCTGTGGACATGGTGTTACAGGATCCAGAGGAAGAATTCCTTCTCTACCTTCTTCCCCAGCAAACTTGGCTCACCAGGCTCATGACAGTTTGCGTAGTGAACGCACACAGGTTGCCTTGAGGACTGTGCTTGATGTGCTCTGCCTTCCACAAGCAGGCTGAACCCTAAATAGCACTGCAGTACCTCAGCTGAAACCAGAAACAACAGAAATACAGCACAAACAAAGCAGGGACACCCTCCCACCCCCACCCAAATACATGAGGGAGTCCACATGATTCTTCTCCAACTTCCCCGTTCTTTGGTTTGGTTCTGAGCTTGTCCATGTTCTTGCAGGAAGGATAATTAAAAAGGCATCACCTCAGAGATTTGTGTGTCAGATGCCACATAATGTAAAGGCTCCCACAGAAACTACCAAGTGTAAAAGGCTTGTGACTGAATCTAATCCAACTGGGTCAGAAGCAGCTTCTTGCAGAGATACCACATTCATTACCTATTTGTCAGTGATTATCTATTTTCTAGGCTTGATTCAGCAACACCTCAGACAGTGGAAAGCCGACAGGGATCCGAGGTAAATAGACACATACAATAACTTTGTTCTTAAAAAGATTAAAGACACAAAATAGGTTATTTCTTAAATTCGAGTTTTCAAGAATCCATCTTGAAAATAGGCATTATTTTTTCCACAAAAGGCTACATTACAACCAAAATCTTAATTGAAATCAGGACATTAGAATATATTAGATTATAAATATTACAGAATAGAACTCCTAAGTCTTGCATTCAACCCAATTTCTTTATGAACCAACTTATTCATTGTGGTACTAAATTATCAATTTAAAAACAGTTCTATGGTTATAACATAAAACGCATAATTAGGAAAAATATAGATGTATTGTCTTACTTCCTTAGGACAATTTTATTCCAGTACTTTTTTCCTCTGGACAGAGGAAGCTATTGTAACTGAGCACACAACAGCTCTTTCATAATAGAAAAAGTTACCAGCATGCACAGAAGTTGCACCAAGAACAGGGGCTCTATACAATGTCCAGAGCCTGTTGAGGAACACACAGCTTTTATATGCTGGGGATTACAGAGCACAACCATCTGGTCAGCTTTCAGGCTAAATGAGCCCATGCTATCCTGCAGGCCAATTTGCACGACTGATAAAAAAAGGCCTATTATACATCTGTCTCAGTCATGCCTGATTTTACAGATTTAGCAACACTCGCCGGTTCTAGGATTATTTCAAGTTTTATACTTTAACAATACACTTATTTCTATGGGTACAACTGGCATCACTATGTACTTATATAAATGCTTCTCTCGCTTCATTATGTAAAAGTAAGATTTAAAGGATAATGGCACTAAACTGACACTTTTTACATTGTTTTTAATTCCTTCTTCCAACTTTTTACAAGATTCACTATCGCAGAAGCCAAAAGGTGAAGGATTAAAAGAAGTCTTCACATAAAAGCTCTAAGGATTGATATTTAATGAACTGTGAGATGTAAATCAATGCACAACAGCACAGTTTAAGCTTAAAATACTAGGATAACATTTATATTAAAAATAATTCACCTACAGATAATACAGTCTAGTGTTTATTGTATGTTATGGAAGGTACACTTGAATTTCAAAAATTTAAAACATATAAAAAGTGGTTAAGGGCTAACATGTTATCAACATGTGATAAACGTGTAAGAATGTTTAATATACAGCAGGGTACAATGGTAGTGTTAATGCCAACAGGGCACCACAGAGGTTAGTTTAAAAAAAAATTTCCACTATGCTTTATACAAACACCACCACTTGCTGTTGTTTAAAAGTATTGGGAAAGGATCGCTGTCTGTAGGATAAGCAGTCCTATAACATTTTTAATGTTAGATAGTGTCATAGTACATAGATCGGTGAACATTTCAAAATAAAACTAGAAATGCTGTAGTTACTTCACAGAAATGCACATCCAATATTTGTTTTCAATAAGAACAATAGGTACAAGATTATAACTCTCCCTATATGAAATAATTTACACACAGATGAAAGCTACACTATCTAAAATAATCACTAAATACATTTTTCTTCTGGGAAATAAACAAGCATTATTTTTTTTTTTGCATGATCAATATCAAAAAACATATAGCAGAAGTAGTATTTTTAAAACATAACTGATGTTCTAAAGTTTAAAAAAAATAAAAAAAAAAAAAGGAAGAAATGAGAAAAAACATTTTTCCATGAATGTGCAACCTAAAATCAACCAAGCTTATATTGTAGTACAACCATATTAAGAAACCACTGATCAGGAATACAACTTTATGGAAAAAGTTTATAATTCACAAAACTGTTCATCAGGCCATAAAGTAAAATAGCTCCACAGTTTACAGATAAAACTGAGGCCACACAGATGCGTGCTATGTCTTATCTCCAGTAAGTAGATACTTAGGCAGAGGATGTGACGCTTTGTTTGTAGACAGCATGGTATGCATTTCTCAGCAAGACATAAGGGAAACAGGACTCCAGGAGATCCATTGTCAGGAATGGGGACTCCTGCACAATCTGAAAAATACCAGAAACACAAGGTTTTGCAGAACACCTTCTACTGCCTGCTACTGATAACCTGTTTGGAAGCAGATACTTCTGGCCTGCACTACTCCATTCACATATTTCAAGGCAAAAATAAATAGTACAAAGTTTAAATGTAGGGGAGTAACACTGCTACAAACTCACTGCTTCTCAAAGCATGTATTTTGCTTTCCTGTATATGCAGTCATTTTCCAAAAGATACAGAATACTGAAACATCTGAGCAGAGAGGATTTTCTCCCACATACTCTGAACACTGCTTCTTTAATGTGAAATTTCTTTTAGCATTCTATGTACTAAGTAAACAATGAAAGTGATCTCAACAACACGATAAAATGTTCTAGGCAACAAAAGACAATGGCGAAAATGTGTGCATGTGTTTGGAGGAATGAAATAAAAATAAATCCTGAACGTTTAAGTAAGGAAGAAGGACTTTAAAAGTTATTTCCACTAGTTTGTGAGCTGTAACACCCAAGGTGACACCCAGAATCCCCTGGTTGAATGACATCTATTCCTAAAATTAGTAGCACAACCAGAACACACAAATGCTCACCATGTCTAGTAGTAGATAAACAGATTCTCTGTTTCTTGTAGTAGTTTTGTCCGTCTCCTGGCCAATCTTCAGTAGACTGGATGATGCAAGCTACGTAAAACGAGCATTTCAAAGCAATAAATAAAACAGTGCAATGATGGGCTTCTGCTATTTTGTTACACACAGCCAAGGGACTATGAGTTGTACCAATCCAAAAAAGTATTATTATTAAAGTGAATCAGTAGGCACATGAACCAGTGGGTTTTAGGCTCAGTGAGCCGTAACTATTTATTCCTAGTAGTGTTTAATAAGTGATATGTGCTATTTCAATATAAAAAGCAAATTAATTTATTGCAGAGAACTTTTAATTGTAATCACTGGTTGACAATTAATTAATGACAAAAAATTTATGACTGAACTCCCATGGAATCAAGATCTCACCTCTCTGTCCTTTCCAATATGCATATCAACTTACTGCATTTTTGTAAGATTTAAAGTGATTAAAATTTTTATTGCTTGAAATTATACCCATTTCGCAATGAAGAAAAAGTTTTACTGCCTAAGCATAAATGAAATGTCATCTTAACTGCAAATTAACAATATTTCATCAAACGACGAGCAACCTATTTTCCTCGTTTTAGAAGATATCCTAGAAACCTCTCACATGCACTTAGATATTTACAAGCTCAGGATCACAGAAAACAGCAAAATATTTAAGTTACAGATGCCTTGAGACCTCATGTTTTAATGCCTTACAGAAATTTGAGAAAAACCCCTTCCACCTTTCAGATACACAATCATAATTTATGACCTCACACCAAACATTGGCAATGTGCCTAAACCACATATTTACCTGAAACAGATTTTAAATTAAAACACTAAGTTTAAAACTCTAAATCAATATTCCTCTTGAACAAACTCTGTCATTAATCAATTTGTAATATGAAGTCAATATACACACTTCAAAAGATTCTTAGTACATACTCATAAGCATTAAATAATCTCCTAAGTTTCTTCCATATTTAATTAACTTGGACAGGAAAGCAGATCATCTCCAGCAGTACGTTTTTTCTCAAGCGAAATGTTTTTCTTTCAGACTAACAGTAAGTGATGCATAAAAGGTGCTAGAAAAGAAAGATTAACAAAATATCTAACCATCAAGTCTGTGCAGCAAAAACAGTGGTCTGAAAGCAATCCGTGAACACTGAAAAAATGCAAACCTCATACCAAAAGTGTTTTTATCACATGAAACTATACTGGTTTCCTTCACTTGTCAAATGTATGCAACTTGATACAACCATTTCTTTTTCATCTTTTTCGGTTAGTTGCAACAAGGTCAATGACTATAGGGGTTTTTTTCCTGTTTCACAAAATACAATGAGTTTCTAGAACTTAAAGATTCTTTTAAGGAAAAAAAAATTGTTCCTGTTAACTTCTGTTACAGAAAGTTACCTCAAATAAGGAAAGAAGGGATATTTTTTTTCCCATTTCAGTGCCAAACAAAAAAAAAATCAAGAACCACTCAAAACCAGTAGTAATTTTTAAAAATTGAAGTGAAGCTTCTGTTATAGCATTCAGCTTCCTTCAAGTATTGGCTAATTAAGAGCCACTTTAAGAAGTCTATTTCTACTCAAGCAGCACACCGAAATGTATCTTAAAACACAGCACCATCACCTAAGGGCTTTTGATTTTTTTCTAAGTATCACTAAGGATTTCAGCAGCTTTGATCTTCAATCTACACTGAAGCATAAAAAAAATGCTCTTCCCAACTAGCTCTGTAACATGCTGCTACCCAGCAGTTCATGTTTAAGAAGGGCAGGCACATCAAGAGGTACAGCACAAGAGCCCTTGTGGAATTTATTTTACTTTTTCAAAGAAGGTAACTAAAGTGTTCAATTTCATGGGAAAAAGTCTGCTAGACAGAATCTTGATTTTATATGCATTGCACATTTCTTTTCCAGTCATGGGCCACACAGTGTCAGAGATTACATGTGCTAAAATACTAAAGACTGTGCTGAAAAACAAAATATGACACTAGTACTGATTTGCTCCTGATGCTTTCCAACATCACACACAGCTGACTGTAAAGAACCACAGCTAAATTTAATCTGTGTATAGACTTGTATTAACAATATGCTTCTCTCTCATGCACTAGAAGCACATTTCTATGAAATCAATTGCATTGCATCCCAAATCAACAGTACGTTTTAACAATTAGAAATAAAATTATACATACAGCCAAAAATTCTTTAAGACGGTCTTCAATGCTTCCCTTGTGGATGGTAAATAAAGCTGCAGCAATCTGGTTGATAGCTTTTGCCAAGCAATGAATGTTGTTGCAATGCCCTGCACAAAAACATAGACAAATTACCTCAGCACCACGTTTGAAAATGACAGTGTTCTTTGGAAAACATCACCAAAAACTAAAGAGGATTGCCACAAGGAAAGAACTTTCAGCATCTTACACAATGGGAGCAAAGCACTCTTGCACGCTGAACTTGCTATCAGAAGTACTGATCTCCTTTCCAAATCCTACAATGGTCACAGCAACCTGGCAAAGACACCCCAGGCTTTTAGGAAAAAAAGGGAAAGGAATATATTGGAAGTTTATCTAGTTTCTAAAAAACTTACAGAGTATTAACACTTGACTAGGCTAAAAGACAGGTGCAAGCAGGATTTTTTCAAGCTGATTGACCATTTCTTTCCCCCTCTATGTAAACCAAGAAGTCCTCATGTCCAGACAGCAAGACCAAGAGACCTAAAGGCACTCAAGAACAAACCTGTTGAATTGCTAATTGCAATACATAACATCGTGTCTGAAATTGCCCAGGTTTCAGAGCCCTGGAAGGTGATTACAGGACACCAGTTTTCAAAGAGAGCAGATGAACATGCCTGGAATCTCTTCTAAGCAAATTAAGTCAAATCTACCACTTTACAACAAAACTAACAGACACTTAGGCAAGTGTTGTTGGGAAGTACTAGCATACCAAAAGGAGTGGTCTTTGAAGGGGTTAACAAGTACTCAAGCATGCAAACACTGCTGAGTCTCACCAATTCTTTTTGACCATTGTTGAGCACTAAGCTAATTTTTTCATTCAGTCATTTATCATAAACTCCAATTTTCATGCTTGAATAGCAAGGTCAGCTGGACTCCATTACTCCACATGACAAAAAACCATTTCCCCCCATGCATATCACTATTGTTACTTCCAATTAACTGCATCTGTCATTTCATTGCCCAGTTTACTCAGTATTGCAATATGTGTCTGCAGCTTTTCACTCCTCTAATAGCCTCAATCACTTTACATGGTATGAAATTTTCTCATCTCACTCTTCAGGCTCCCATCCAGGTGGTACATAGATATGCTAACCAGCGAAGATCCCTGTGGAGCTCCCCCAGCAGGCCCCAGGAGTTGATACTCCTACTCTTATCTCTTATTTTTATGTGAACATCAGTCAAGAACATCTGTTCTGCTTAATTCAGATTTAAATGTGTATTTGTTTTTAAAGAGACTTGTTTGTTGGGGTTTTTTTTTTAAGTGACTTCATTTTTATGTCTTTGGCTGTAGAAAAAGCATCAGCCATGGAATTCAGCAGAGGAACTGTTGTCTTCCAACCTGCAAGGTCTCACGTATTTAGAAAAGGCTATTATGGCTCTTGCAGACTAGTGTTTTACTCCAGCCTCTAGTTGACAAATTAGCCCTCTAGCCTGGTATTTGACTAGCAGTTCAGATTCCTTACTGGGAACAAAAGTAAAGATCTGTTAGTGTTTGAGCCTGGAACTAGTGGAAAAAACAGACTTGAAGAAGGCAAAGGGAATGTAGACAATGCTACAGCTGTCCAAGCACCGTCTGTATTTGGGAGATGTCTCTTGCCAGATTAGAAAGCTGAAACTCCTTCAAATCTGTGAGTTGTTGATGGATAAATTCAGGATTTGTCCTGGGAATTTACTTCATCAAAAGCAGCATTTATTAATTTCACATTCTGGAAATAGCATTTATATTGTTTCAAGCCAGATGTTCTACAATAAGGGTAGAACACAAGAAAAAGTAGTATTATGCAAGGAAGGCAGGAATGACAAGGTCTATTCTGTTTGTTCAGTTATTTTTGTAGAGTGAACATTCTTTATATATTCTTTTTGCCAGACTGTTTTCCTCTCAATAAAAAGATCCCACTCAGTAAAGAATTATGCAACACAGAGGCCATGTTTCACAAAATCAATACCAACTCCTAATATAGGCTTATTTGAGTTCTAGATCTAACTTGTCTCCAGTCACAGTGTCATGCCACCTTATTAACTGCACTTACTTTAAGAACTGACTTTGAAACCAGGCTTCCCCAGACTTCATCTCAAGAGTTATTTAATGTAAATGAGACCATGTAAACTGGAATATTTAAGCTACATGATACAAAACAAGCAGAAGGTAAGAATTATCTGTTGTTTCAGCTTGCTAAGAATCTGAGGACTAAAAAGGTCTTGGGAAAAGAGGGAGGTTGAGGAAGGCAAACCTGCATGAACTCTACCCTGCTGGAGAACCTGCAGGTAGCCTGACTCATGTTGTTAGAAATAAATCTGCAGAAGGGTAAATCTGAAAATATAAACATCAGTAAAAACTTTTAAATCACCAGTAAAAACTGCCCCCCTGGCAAACCATATAGACTGTACATTAGGTAAGATCCTTTCCGAGGAGAAACTGGTAGCAGAAAGTCCTTCCAGAGGATTTCTTTTACAAAACTATAACAAAGGAATATATAAGAGATGTGGTCCTACACACACATAAGCAAGTTCATTTCGACTGAGTAAAGATAGTCAATCTGACTGTCCTTCACCCAGCAAGTTTCTACCCATGCCCCTCACCAATCACATTAAATATTCCCTGCCCTTGCCTATATTCTGAGATTTCCATTCGGGCACCATCGTTTGCAAAAAGCTTGCAAAGAGCAGTGGGAATACTGTGAGTGCAGGTAACATGAAACAACTTGGCAGGTCACAGACTGTTCTCCCCATTCATCAGGAAAAGCTGCTAACGTGAAAATTTGTAACTTTTCAAATCAGTGTTCAAGATCTACTCATTTCATCAGATTTATCCAACTTTTTCACAACTGGAAATGGCTACACTGTCTTTTTAAAATGAAACTAGAGTTAACAGATCCCTAATCTCTCAAAACTGAACAAAAGGCTGATTAACTCAATTTAAAACAACAACCTTGGATCTCTCAAAAAATGCGATTTGCACACCACACTAGGTGATACAGGAAGCTTTCAGAAATTTTGGTATTTTCCTGGTACTTTAAATTTTCAGAAGTCAGTTTGCACTTACTTGGTGAGTTACAATTTTGAGCAGACCAAAAATAATGCAACTTGAAAAAAATAATTGGAGAAAACATGCTGTACCCAGTAAATGGATGCAGAATAAACATGGTCTTTTGTGTGAGTCATGCTACACATCACAAAGGAAATAGCTTGGACAGCTGAAAGGTGACTTTTATGTGTGTTGGAACAGTTTGTCAGTGTTTTTTAAACTTCATTCTTTTCAGAAAGAGAACTTTTTTTGTGAATTATATGCAAAGGATTTCCCTGAGGCAAAGATGATTTTTTTAAATAAGAAAGTTGAACTACTGTGTAGGAAATAATTCTGTTCACAGCTTACACTTTCCAGATTCTGTTTTCAAAACTTTATGCTTGATCATATGAACAGCATATTAAATATAGAAAAGACACCTTGTATGGCCCAAAGCCAATGTAAAGATTTTTAAAACATTATACTTTATTAGACTATAGAGACTATATTACTATATAATAAGTCTCTCACTAATTAATGCAGAATGTGTACTTTGACAGTTCCACATGTTAGGACAAGATTGCCCCCTACAGTATCTGAACTGTTCTGAAAATTTCAAGGACAAAATTGCTTTTTCATACAAAGTTATCTTGAACAAGAGTTAAATAAATGCTTTTTAAAGTATTTTCAGAAGCATTTGCCTGGATTAGGGCTAACTGATCATTAAATTTTGTTTACTGTAAAATGTAATTATATACTTAAAGCAAATGTATTCAAGACACTACCAGGGCTATTGTGAAGACAGCAGTCACAGCAAATACTGAGATGACTCTACATTACCTTCAATGGCAGGGCTGTATTGAGACATCACATTACTAGCCAGAGTCGGCAAGGAGACAGCCACGAAGACCATGAGAAGGCAAGCAATTTTATATTCTTCTTCTGGACTAATGTTTTCTGAAAACAAAAAGAATTAAGTTCTTTCATTAAAGAAATAATCTTGAAATATTTCCTTTTAACTGCAGGTAGATTAGAACGCAAAATGTTTAACCAAACTGGAATTTATAACCCCAAACCAAAAAAAAAAATCAATGTTTGTATTGTGAAAGGATGAATATTATGTCAGTCTTGCCAAAAGACACAGGGTGGAGCTGCAAAATGTCCAGTCTGATATCTACCAGAACAAAGGGGAGCCAGTGCCACCCTCTCACTTTTAACCATTTAGTTACTAAGACTTTATTATGCTGAGCAGAAAAGTAATCTTCTCATGTTGGTGTAAATCCAGTTATTGCTCTGACATAAAGAGACCTTCTCTTGCACTCTCCCTTTGGCAAATGAGCAGAGGGTGATGGTGAACTCACCTGAATTCCCACAAAACTTTTTGCTTTCAAAAATAGCAGAATCATTACATGTTACATAAGATTAATTTAAAAAAGGCAACAGTTGGTGACACACAGAACTTATTTCTATGTAAGCTGAATTACTAAAAGCAAAATATTTCAAAATGCAAAGGTAAGCAGCAAAATATGAGATCATAGACAGTCATGAGAGTATACAGAAATTCCCTCTTGTTCACCTAGTTTAAACATTTCACAGCTGCACATTATATACTTTCTATACACTTTTAACAACACTTTGTGCACCTTAAAAAAAAAAAAAACAAAAAACAAATTAATTGTGCTTGACACACTTCAGTTCAAATATTGAAATGTCCCTCAGAATTATCTTTATTTTCCCCTCCTGAAAGAACTACTATTAAAACAAGGAAAAACAACATTTAAAATATTCATGATCTAGGTTAAAACAGTAACTATCCATGACACACAGAGGAAAAAAAGCAATTAAATACTCAGTAAGGAAGATAAGGAAAAAAGCTGAAGACTGTCAAAAAGCACTTAGGAGTTTTAATTCACATCTTTGAACCTGCCAGAATAAACAAAACTGAAAAACTTGGATAGCAGTGCCTTAAAGCAAGTAAGAGGAAGCACTATACATGTTAGAGCATTAACATGTTTATTTTACCATGTTTTCACTTGCAAGCTCCATGTTAACACTTGTATAACACACTGATAACACACTGCTGTGAATTTCATGAAGTGTATGCAGCTGACATTTCAGCTCCTAACGCTTCCTTAGGTGACAGATTTGTTAGAGATCTGTGCAACAGAACTGATCATGCCTGTAGTAGTTCACAAGACAGTCCTATTATCATTGTCCTTAAATTACAGGAGTTTTCACCATTAAATTCCTTCAACATCTACCCATTATCCTCTTCTAGGGCAACAAGTCAATTCATGTGTCTTTGAAAAGATTCTCAAGCTAACAATTAGCAGGCACAAATAATTCATGCTCTTAGGCCATTTATGAAGCTCATTAAAGGAATAAAAAGGACTCAAGATATACAAGTTTCCTCCTAGCATTTTAAACACTTCTATGCCTGGGCACATTTACTTTTATTGCTCCCCCAAGCTGCTTTTTTTTTTAACATTTGTATTTTTTAGATTGGAACTTCTTACCCGATTTTTGGGAAGACAGTGCTACAACCAAGGCAGGATCGATCTCACAAGGCAATCCAGCAGCTGATGACAGTTCATATACATTCATTGCCACCTGAGGACCAGAACAAAGACAGCACTGAATGCTTCTGTGGAAAGATGATGAAGGGGAGTTTTGCTGTCATGTTTAAAATGTTCATATTAAACTTGGAGGCACTAAGGAATTTCAGAGATTTAGCAAAAGTAATATAGAGAGTCTGGATTTTGTTTGTTTCTAACCTACACTGAGCAGCTGGGTCAGTACTTTGTAATTTCTGCATGTCAAGCCACACAAAGCTCATATACCTTCCTACATTACCACCAAAGCAAACACCTTGACTTACAATTAGCTGCTTCTACATATTTCTTTAATGTTCAAAAGAAACTAACATATTTTCTTGACCAGATGTAAAGTATCAGCTAACATCTACAAATACAGCATTTTTAAACAAAAGCCAAAATTCACAACTTGGTAAAATAAGAGTAAGGCAGAAATCTTACAACATTCCTATTTCATACAGATTCACTGTTCAGAGATTTCAAGCACCAAGAATTAGGCTCCAAGTGCCCCTAACATTTGGAGGAACTAAGAACATCTTGAAATGTGTTCCATTTTTCAGCCTATCCCAGGATGTGTCTTTTGTTACCACTAACAAGTATTCAACACAATTGTTTTCTTTTTCCATTTACTATTTTGACAAAGTTTCTAAAACCATAGTTCAGATGAATCTCTGCAAAAACAGGTCTACACCAAATAAAAGGAGTACAGGAAGCACTAGCAATGTGTATCACTACCATTAATATCTGAGAAGTTTTACACTTTGCCCATGAATTCTCATGTCTAGGTTGAGCAGCTGGAGGTAGCAAACATTGTGCAGACTATCCTTACTTGTATGCTCCAGCCTGGCATCTGTACAAGGGCTGGTTCACAGCCAACAGGCTAAAAAGAATCATAGAATAGTTGGAAGGGACCTTAAAGATGATCTTGTTCCAACCTCCTGTCATGGCCAGGGACACCTTCCACTAGACCAGGTTGTTCCAAGCCCCATCCAACCTGGCCTTGAACACTTCCAGGGATGGGACAGCCACAGCTTCTGGGCAACATGGTGCCTCACCATCCTCACAATATGGAATTTTTTCCTAATATGCAATCTAAACCTACTTTCTTTCAGTTTGAAGCAATGCTCTCTTGTCCTGTCACTATGTGCACTGTGGAACAAATAACAGCCTGTTTCTAAAAGCCTGAATACACAGCCCAACAATTTAATATTAAAAAAATTCAAGTAAAAGGAGAAGAAATTCCCACTTGGACAGTCATCCCAAATAATAAGTTTCAGGGATAGAAAAACAAAAATAACATTTCATAACAAGCATTCATTTCATCAACAGCTTGAAAACTATTTATATTTCGCTTGGTAAATTCAGTACATAGGAAATGACTATGTTATTATGTCCTAAATATGCCCAATTGGGCAATTGTGCCAATCCACTCTATGATGCCTTGCAAAGATGTGTCTGTTGACATGCCTTCATTTAAGGGGGAAAAAAAAAGTCTGCCTTATTGTTCCAAAAGAAAGTTTTGTTGCCTACAGTTGCACTGCTGTACATGGCAAGGCCGGGAGAAAGCTCAGAGCTGCTGACTGTCCACAGGGCGTAATTGTTAGCAGGCTCTCAGCACAGTCCTGACCCTTCCAACAAGCTGTTTTCAAGACAAGGCTCTGGCAGAGCTCCAGGGGAGTACATGTCAGAATTCCCAGTATTCCCAACAAGTGCTATGGACAAGATCACACCGGTCTGGCTCCTTCCCTATGCAGAGCCATCCAACAAGGCAAGCTAATCACTCTCCAACAAGCCTACACGGCACTGTGCTGCACCACATCTGTGGCTGGCATC
The DNA here is from genome assembly GCA_013400415.1 of Scytalopus superciliaris. Classification (NCBI taxonomy): domain Eukaryota; kingdom Metazoa; phylum Chordata; class Aves; order Passeriformes; family Rhinocryptidae; genus Scytalopus; species Scytalopus superciliaris. Next base: position 47,202 of record VXBX01004990.1, read on the forward strand.
ATGGGAACACCACCATGGTGGAGTGTTACAAATTATTTCAGACACTTTTAACTAGAAAAAAAAGACACCAACACACAGAACAGGTGTATTTAAGAATCACAGCATAGCTATTGCAGAGAAAAACCAACAGCCAAATATGCAGAGGCAAGCAGGTAGTGCTACATGGCAAGAGCCAGACAGCAGTGCTCAGCAGGGCTTCATTTAACAGTAGACAGCTGGTTTTTTTGCCAGCCAGTGATGGATTTTTTTTTTTTCCATCCAATCATTCCAGTGACTGTAAATTACTCCACTGACTTCCAGAAAGCCACAACAAGAAATATGCTTTCTTGTATCTGCTGATACAAATGAGTTCAGCAACATCTTTGGAGATCCACTGAAATGTTTAAAGGGATCAGTTACCACCGGCTTAAAAATATCAGGGGTAAAATACTCTCTTCAATGATTGCTGTTGCAGCCTTTATCCCACCCTATTTTTCAGCACTCCTTTGATATCAAGAGGGTGTAAGATGCTTTCTGAAAAGATCAAGCAAAGTAAGCAGTGAACTTCCCTTCTCATCTTCTCCGGATGCGGATTCTTGAAGTTTGATAATGGAACATGATGCTTTGATGATCAATAACTTTCTCTGTAACTACAAGTGTGAATTTTAGCAAGGTTTTTTTTGAGAAGTGCAAAGGCAACTTGCATCATTTTGATAAAATTTTTATTATGAGCCTGTATACTTCTGAGTTAATTTTCCATGGCATTTCCACAGAATTCTACTACTGTGGTATGAATTGCAATGTTTTCTTCGACATCAAATATTAATGGCTGGTTCATCAGCACTGCAAGTTTCAAAGATCATTTTGGAATGAAATAGCACACATGCAATTTCAGTAACTTGGTCTAGAAATGACTCAGAATATAACTGCTAAACTGTGTCTTCTGAATAATGAGGCCCACGAAAATGGAAAAGGAGAAGGATGTTTCTTACTTAGTGAATCTTCATTCACAAAGAACTTAATTTTCTTTCCTCAGGAGTTCACAGAGAGATGTAAATTTCAAGTTCAGGAATAACAACATATTTTGGCCCTTAAAAATGATATGCTGCTCAAGAGCAGATTTCTAAAACTTGTTTCTATAAAATTTAGAGAGTTTCGTAATGTACATCCAACTAGACATTTTCTGCAAATCAAACTGCTGCAATACCATTAAGAAGCAGGAATCCTTCACAGATTCCAAGCTGCCATATTAAAAGCCAAGATTAAAAACGACCTAGGCTGCAGCTTCTGTCCAGAAGCCACGTGATGTGCCAGCAAGGGGTTGTGGATGGGACCATACTATCATGTAGAAACAAAGTACCTTATTTAAGGTGCTAACTTTTTTTTTTCCCCTCAGACAGTGGCTTCACAAGAATTTTCAATGTAAGGTCAAAATCAGACTTGTAGCTTTTACACACACACAGATCCAGCCACATACAGAGAGTCCCTGAAACATTCAGTTTTACTGGTTACACTGCTCACACTATGAAGCAGCTCTGCATTCTTCCCTTCATTGCTTAGACATGTTTAACACTTGATAAGTTTTGCTCTTAATTCTCTTTACCAAAGTTCTCAAATGTGATCACAAGCAGATAGACACTTGTGCCTATCCTTTCAGTTTGTTGTGTTTTTTCCCCTAGAACATTAGGAGGCTGCAGATCCACAACTATTAAGCTCATTGGAAAAAAAAAGGTGTTCTTCATGTCTGCATTTTTGACACTAATCATGAAAGTGTTCCCCCTTTTTTTTCCAGTAAGCTCCAAAATGACTCCATCACCCAATCAGCCAAACATTACCTTCATGTCAGTCTCTCTTGGAATGTGATCTTTGAAGTCCTCAATGGAACTTACAAGGAAAGGAATGTGGTAGGATAAGACCTAAGAGACACAAACACATACAAAATGAGAAAGATGACTTCCCATGTTAATGACCTGTTGGACGCTACATTTATTTTACTGGACTTATTTTCTTTTTTAATGAGCTTTAAATTTATGCATTTGAATTTGTTTGTAGATGTAAGACATTAAAGCCTAATAAATGCAAAATCAAGCTGTTTGCAAAGTGAAACTTTTTAAGTGTACTAAACACAGAGAACATTGAGACGCAATGTTCTAAACTAAAAGCTGTAAATTTTAATGTAACATTTCTCTGAACAGTACTCAAAAATTGAGTACCAACTTGCAATTCAAAGTTATGACTGAGTATTGCCATTTTATCCACATGTCAACCTTTTAAGAGATAGCATTCCTAAACAGTGAAGCTTCAAATCTCCTATCATTCCATTAAATACAATACAATGAAAACAATTAGGAACATATTTTGTTCTTACATCTCTAAGTGCTTCCTGTGCCAATGACCGAAAAGACAAGATAACACCAATAATTGTCATTCTCTTCAAAACGCTGTCGACAGCTGAAAAGAGATCAATGAATAAAGTGTTCATGTTTAGAATCTCAGTCCTCCAAATAAGAGAAAGAAAATATTTAACAAAACACAGAAAACAGCAGTGTACTGAAACAATGGCATTCCTTGAAAGAGCCAAAATAAACAGGCTTTTATAGCTGAATTCACATTGGGATTTTCAGTAGGAGACTATCATGTTAACCACGTCATGGAATGAAACCTGGTACACAAAGGTGTCAGTGCTCAATGCTAACACTGGCTCAGTGCTTTCTTGTGGTCAAAAATGCCTCTAGAGTAATTTTTTTTTTTTTTTGCCATGGCTGTGTGTTATTATCCCCGAAAAGATGCTCAAAGCTCATTGCTGCTATAATGCCCGTGCACTAATTAACACTGAAATCTCACTCTGTCTATACATGAAAAGAGTAGGAAAGTCTGAAAATATCCATCAGTTTACATGAGCTCACGTGCATTTTGCCGCTTCTGTATAATTAATACAGAAAAATTCATTTTTCTAACTTTCTTTACAAAGACAAAACCAACTCTGTATGTTTAGAAGGACCTTGCTAGTTACCCACATGATAATCTTTTGAAGAGCGCTGCCATCTGGTCTGGCTTGTCGAAGCTGGTCCTCATTTGTGTTAGAACTTCAACATTCTCCACCACAAGTTTCTATAAAGAAGCAAGGATTCAGGTCAGCTATAATTTCAGCATGCTAACTGGATAAATGCCTGATTAAGTGTATTTTGGTCTGGCAGAAAGGCAGTTAACCATGGGATACAGATGTAACACTGTGTTCATAATGGGACTAAAATATCTATATTATCATCAAGCAATACTCTACACAAAAGCAAGCTCTGAAACAAAAAGCAGAGGATTAGATACCCTTTAGAACACAACTTTTAGATTTAGCAATGTGTGCTACTTCTTAAATCAAAGGAATGAAACAGTACAACCAGACAATAGTTCCTCATGCCATTCAGCTTTTAATAAGAAAAGTACACATGTATCAATAAAAATGCAAATTCACAAACTAATCCATTCTTCTGGGTTGCTCCTTTCACTAGTTATGGTGAAATTTAAATGTTGGTAAAACTGAAAAATGGAAACAAGAATGTAAGAGTCAAGTTGTTCAATCTTGGTGCAGTTTACTTGAAATTTTCTTCCATTATAATACAAAATAAAAAGAAATTAATTCCAGTTCTAACATCATAGCCTGAAACAGTTAAACTCAAGTGCAGTATTCGTCAGTTTGACCAAATGAAAACAAAATACGTGTCTGTTTCTAATTTTTAACAGCTCTCATACATGTGGCTTGTAGAATTAGGGTAAATGTAAGAAGTTTCCTGAAATAATTTTCCAAACATGTATCGGATTCAATTTTAAATTACAGAGATTGCATAATCACATCTGTAAAGTGTCAGATCCAAAAAGGTTTCTTGCTAATAGAGGAACCTGTGTTGTGCCAAGCAGTATTTTTAAACTTTCTTCAAGCAAGAAAAAGACAGTTTATTCTTACAAAAAATATTTTTACAGTCTGAAGGCATAGTACCATACTTCAGAAACAGAAAATCTCTCTCTTTAGGTAGAGGACAACCAATGACTATGAAAATTTAGATCTTTTATGTGTTTCTGAACATTGAACAAAGTATTTCCTTTTGTTCAAAGATTTCAATTAGTGCTTTGTATACTAAGCAATATCAAGGTGAAAAAGAACTGAAAGATGGAGGGAGAAACCAAGATATGCTGAATTGTGGATGGTCTTCCAAAGTGATTATTAATAGTTTTATTTTTGAAGTGGATGCATTCCAATCCATCAATTACCAGAGGAGGCAGCAGGAAAAATTAACATTTATTAAACATGTAGGCCTATAAGTGATTCCCATAAACTCAAGTATACCCATAATCCATCCAGTGTTGCTACTTTCATTCTTCCTATCTTCAGTGAGAAGCAAGAAATAACCTACACAAAATGCAGCAAGCTAATCAACTACAAGAATCTTTAAGGTCCCTTCCAACCCAAACCATTTGATGATGATCAATGTGTGCACATGGGCACACACACAAGACACACAGGATGTACTTCTATGTAAAAAAGCCAAAGCAAGACTGGTTTGCACTGAAATCAAGACGGGCAATTTTAAACCAAGCGATGCATCAGAACTTGGCAGATGTGTGACATTTTAATTTAAATCCCTCAAAATTCACCAGAATGCAATATTGAGGGCAATAGCCCACACACATGATTACTGAGTCAAGCTTTCAGCTTCACAAAGAAAAACCAGTATATTAGCTTAAGATTTAAAAGGAACAGGTTGGAATACAGTTAAAATAGTCACTTAAATGTGGCAATCTTCCCCTTCTTGCTCCAGTCTTAAACTTCAGATATAAAACCAACACCCGGTCCCACTGCAGGAAGCAAAGCAAGAATGTTGAACCCTTAATAAAGTCCCCATTCTAGTCTCTTCTTGCTTTCTTCCCAAAACAGATACTTCTCAGTACTCTCTTGTTAAGCCAACTGAACCTCAGCCAAAGAGAAACATTTTATTACTTTATTTTTTTCCTCCAAATATGCGGTCATTTGCATGAGGATCTACGTTGTGCTCTGCTTACCCTCAGCAGCATAGGAAAACAACAGATTTCAGACACCATTTAAAGTTGCTTTTAACAAAATAGACAGAGCTCCCATATAAATTGTGTTGGTTTTGAGGAAGTATGACAACTCCTCAGTAAGTGCACAATTAGAGCAGCAACAAACACCTGCCCAAGGGCTTTGTGCTTTACTTGAAACATGACACCTTGAAAAGCATGAGCAGCCCCTCTCCTTGAGTTTAAGTGAATGAAAGGCTTCAAAACCTTTTGGGGCATCTCACATCCCAGCCACTCATCAGCACTGCAATTCAGGTGTTTACACTGAGAGCAAGATCTTTGAAATTGCAACATGTATTAAAAACAAACACTTTTAAAGGCCTGGTCTGCTAACAATAATAACTTTTTGAAGGAAAAAAAAAAGAAAGTTCCTTAGATCTCTGAAGCATTCATTTTCAAAAACACAGCATGAGGAAATAGTTACAAAAAAACCCTTATTGTAATTAGTGGTTAAATATACTGAAAATTAAGGTAATAACAACTTGGAATTAAATTTGGAAATGACACTAAAAGAGTAAGTCATATGAAAAGCAAATTGATGCCAATTAGTGACATTTTAATAGTATGACTATCCTGGGAAAGCAGTACATGTCCTTGAATTTCTTACAACCTCTTTCCAGGAAGAGTCAATTACATGGGCACCAAGTGGGTCCCTGTCATTGTCTGCTGCTTTGAATATACAAGAAACTACCTTCCTTGATATGCCCATATTTCCAATTTTATTGGAAAAGAAAATAATAACTTTATTATTTGCTTGTGTTGCTGTAGATATGACGTTTATTTATCAGAACACAAACATTTATAATAAATGGTTACTGTTGAGGCAAAGGGAAAGATAGACCTGAAAATGAAGAAAGCTAACAAAGAAAAAAGGACCTGAAGTCTCCCATCCATGTAAACTAAACAATAGATGCTAACCCAGATGGTAAAGCAAGTAAGTCCTTATAGGTAACTAAGATAGACTTGAGATTTTCCTGTGAAGTTTGGAGAGTCAACAGCCTTGGACAAGGGTTTCACAAGCACCTAGAGATCTTAAAAAACATTTATATTTTCACTGACAATAAAAAGAAACTTGAATCCTAACTTAGGCTATCTAACACAGAAATCTAACCCAGTCTGCATAAAGTTGTGCCCATTCAGCTGTTGAAGAATGTGGGCTACACAGGTACTACATGTGCAAGCAAACTACAAAAAAAGAGTAAAATTCACAGCTTTATCAGTTTGTTTAATGCAGTCATTTCAAAAAGATGGCATGCAGAAGCACAGCTAAGAAAACTACCTGCCTTTCCACCCACCAGTTTCCCAAACTTACCTTAAGCTCAGCGACCTGTGAAGAGATGTGCCACATCAGACTTTCACTTAGGAACTTCATGCCATATGGTCCCAGGAGTTCAGAAAGGGCTCTCATTTCTGAGAAACAAAAGAAACTGTTCTACTTCAAGCATTCCTTCTTCAGTTATTTGTAGCCCACCATGTATATAGCAATGCTGCTTTAAGTGCAAAACTGTTTTACCCTGAAGTAGAATTTTAGATGCAAGAACTTGTATGGTACTAGGACAGAAGCAGTAGTCACCAATACATCATATACCCATATATCTCTGTGGTTTATATGCAACAACCCCAATATGACCAAAAATAGGAAAAGCGAGACAAGAGGCAGCATGAATAAAAAGTACTTAAAATAAAGACCTAATTGTTATGCCAATAACAGTTACTCTAAGAGTTGCTGTTATTCTAATTACACAAGCAGTACAATAATTATCCCTCACTAATATTCAGCAGAAATATCAAAGTTTACCTGATATGTCAGAGTATTCCTCAGCATTAAATGTCAACTCATTTTCCGTAGGCAAATTTACAAATGCCTTCATGGCTGGGAAATAGGCTATGTGACCATTGCTGACTTGCCGTAGCAAAGTTTCCAAATACCTTATCAAAAAGGGAAAAAGTTTTAGATCAAGAGACACATGTTCACGGATACCCTATACAGATAAAGCATAGCTGGGTGACAAGGGACAGCAAAAACCCACAGACTAAAGTTTTATTTTCATAGTTCAACTGATACCTGTATCTTACTCTACATCTCATCCCTATAAAAAGTGAATTTCACAGCAGGCGAACCTTAAACTGCTTTTAACAGGTATTGAGAGAAGTAAACTTGTGGTGTTGGAAACTTAAGAAAATTTAAATAACTACACTTCTCCAATTCCAGATTTTTCATTAATGAAAAAACACCTTTAAAAAACTTGTAACAAGCATTCATGTAATGACTTACCAATTTGTGTACAGACTGGTAATGGTTGGCTCACCATGACTATCTAAATGCTGGGTTTGCTGAAGCAGAACATTGTTAAACACTCGTGTAATGTCGATCTGTACATAGTTTTCTATTGACTGGAGCACTGTCATATAGGCTCTTACACTGGTCAACAGCTCTGAAGGCTTTGCAATCTCTTGTGTTGCTTGATTATACATAGTCATTCCAACAATTGACCTTTGTGAAACAAAAGAATCAGAAACAAAACCATTTATTAGTAAAATTCAATAAGAATGCGGCTACAAAGATGATTTTGTGTCCACAGCTTTCAAAGAGAAACATAGAATGATTTGGGTTGGAAAGGACCTTAAAGTTCATCAAGTTCCAACCCTCCTGCCATGGGTAGGGACACCTTTCATGAGACCAGGTCACTCAAAGCTCCATCCAACCTGGCCAGGAACACATCCAAGCAACCTTTGAAGCTAGAGCAGAACTGCACAAAGGACTGTATATTCCTTTTTAACATACAGGGACATGGACTTTACTCAGTATGTCACTGAAACCAGGTCCTCAAGCAAACCATATCATGGGGTCGTTCAAAGTAATGTCGTTTTAGTAAAAAAATACTTGCTGTAGTGCTCATTTTAAGCTTATAATGGTGTGCATTTTAAGTTTATAATGGTCTCAGACTTTCAGAGCTAAGTTTTAAGTGGTACATGCTTCTCAAAGGCAGAAGAGCAACAAAAAAAAAAAAAGGAGTCAGTGGATTACTACCTTCATCAGAGGTGAACAGGATGAGTTATTCTGGAGGAGAATATCAGATTATTTAAAGTAATGCATTTGTTGATGTTTGGATATGTGTAAATAAGTACTTTCAACAGTTTACTTCTGAGGCAGTATCTTATTTCAAAATAAATTCAAAATTGGTGTAATAACAAGATTAAGTGGCATAATAATAAGCTCTAGTTCAATCATACATGAAAGACAGCAGGTTAAAAGAGTAAATCCTAACAGTGGAACACTAACACTATGTTTAAAGGGAAATTGCAAGCCTTTGAAAGAAATGCCACTTAAGGATCTGAAAAATAATTACAAATGGAACCTTTATTTTGTTTGGCTAACAAGTCTTACTTCTTTCACAAGACAAGTAAAAGGAAAGCATTTCCCTGTTACTTCACCCCCAGTCCTCAAGCCAACTCCCCCAAAAATTAAAATAATAAGCTCAAGTGACCAACACTGGTTTAAGTTCATAAACCTGAATGTAAGAGCTGACTTTCATGAAGTTATCTTTGCTTTTATGCCACCTGGTCTTATTTGAAAGACTGGAATGCTCCAGTAATCTAATACTATGTCTTGATGATTAAAACTTAACCCTTATACCCTGCTTGACATATGTAACCAGTAATCTTTGTCATAAAATACATCTAGGATAGCTACCATTTGCCTATTTCTGTACAATATGATGCAAAGATCAAAGTAAGAACAGACAGGAATATCAACTGGCAATAACTTTTTATTTGAAAAAAAAAATTAATTAAAATATGTTATCAGTTGGCTTTGTCAGGTCTTGAGTTCTGACTTTTCGATTTCCTTTCAGCAAGGAAGTGAAAGTGAACTCAAACACTTCCAACAATCCAGCACTGTGCAAAACAATGGTGGGAAGACAAGTCTGTATAAATGTCTAGAGACAGGCAACTCCTGGAGACCAACTCCTACAAAATACACAGGACTAGGAATGCAGGATCTGTCTGTTAAGTAGATGAACTGTATTTCAATATATTTTGTTTTAAGACAGGAATTGACAATTGTCTGTGTCTGCACATACAACTTAATAATCATTTGGTTGGAATTTTACTCATGATTTTCTCAATCCACTTTTAAACCCTAGTTTAATGTAGTAAGTATACAGTATTTCCAACATAAATGAGCAAAGGCTTATCTTGTGTATTAATGCTTCTAACTCTACAATGTTACTTACTTGGTAAAGCGGATTTCCAGGTGAGATGTTAAATATTCTCTTGGGGTAAATGTGTGTTCCCAAACCACCATGTTTGGTACATAATTGATTGAGAAGCAGAGCTCAGAAAGTGCAGTGTGCAGTTTGTCCAGGCTTTAAGAACAGACAACAAGAAATTAAAAAAAAAAAAATATTTAATGCAATATAAGCACTTACTATCATAGAAAGCACACACTGAATGGATAACACCTCAAAACAGGTACAGGTCTAAGTCTTCATTATCATCTGCTTTGAGACACTTCTCTAGCATATTTAAACCCAGTATTTTGGCTAAGAACACATCCTACAACTGCATATTGATCTGCAGCACACAGTGACATCAGATTAATTTTTTTAATATATATACACATACTTTTTTTCCCCCCCCCTCAAAAGAACAAACTGTTAAGGTGTTTTTCCCTAAGTGAACAAGTATTATTTGCTACGAGCCAATACTAGAAACCAAAACATATTGGGGGAGAGAGAATCTTAAGTTACAAGTAAGCTCTTTCCCCGCAATTTCTCTAATCTTTAAGGTTCTCTGATGTTTGGTTGTTGCAACTGTAGCAAAACCACTTCCCCTTCAGCAGTGTGTGTGTGTGTGTGTGTGTGTGTTTAGGCACTCCCAGTCACGACACTAAACATTTCTTGTTTCCTTTTTTTTAGCTTCTTTCCTCTTCACACTTCTATCACTGTACCATCCTGTCCCCTGAGCTCTCCTAACACCTATCTTATACCCGTTCCTACCCTCTCATCTCTTACACCCTGAAGTGTATTTATTAACCTTACCTTTTCTCTTTGCTGGGTTTTTGGTTTTGCTATTGATTTGCTGGTATTATCAATTTTTCTACAGCCACTAGAGCCACAACTCCAACTCAGGAGCCAAAGGCAGCCAACAGCCCTAAGGCAGCAACAACTTTCTGCCCAGCCTGCCCTTAACAGTGCTAAATTAGGGCAGAATTGAAGATGCCATCCACTCCTTGGACTCACATTCCCACAGCAATTAATATGACTATTCAGGAAGCCTAGCTACAACAGCACAGGGATCCTTTCTGGTCAGGAAAAAAAACCGCCAAAGGGATAAATTCAAGGGACACACATTCCTATTGCTCTCTGTAACAGAACTCAGTTTTTATACAAGCTACAGGAGCATCATATGCTCATAAGCTACAAACCTGCTGTATTTACCGTCAATAAAACTTAAAAAAAATTAAGCAAAAAGCATTCAATATGTAAAACACATTATGTTTTGACTCGGGACTCAAGGTGAAAGGAACAGAAGAGGTGGCTTACTTTGTCACAACCAATCTGTTTTTCCTCATGCTTTCTACTCCTGGTTTCTCCCTTTCAGGTTCTCCTTTCTTTCCAGTCTGTTTTTTTGACTTCTTGTTCACTGCTTGACTGATAGTTTTGGCACAATGCTTTGGCAGCAACTAGTAAACAAAAAGAAATAGGCACTTCAAATTAAAATCCAAGTTTTTAGCAGACTTCATCATAGAAGTAACAAATTTTTCCTTTGACTATGAACTACACAATTCTAGCATTAAAAATTCTTCTTCAAACTACCTTCAATTTTATATACAGAAAACTGCTCCAAAACAGAGATAAAAAAGTGAACAGGAAGTAGAACCATAAAAATTCAGAAAGTTGAACAGAGAAAAATCTCAAAGGAGAATAAAGTAGACAAAACCACACTCACCTGGTCACTCAATGTACATTGTTCTGTGCAAATGTCTGTGATAAGATTTCGAGCTTGCTTAGCCATTTCATCCAAGAACATGTTACACAAGGAAAGACTACGATCTCCAATATGATGTCTCTGTTAAAAGGGAAACATGGAAGCAGGATATTCAGTTTCTCATTAGTCCTACATTATTCACACAGGACATGCTGTACAGAAGAGAACAGTTCACTGAATCATACAACCAGGGTAGGAGGAATAATAAATTAATTAGTCCTCAGTAATATTGACACCAGGATATTATTTCTTTTGGAAGCAATTTGTACCATGAAAATTTCAAAGTCACTGGCACGACATACTGCAATTAATAATATTTCCTGGAATAGAGGCCAAAAAAAGATTTTTAACAAGTAGGTTTTCATGTTTAATTTTGGAGTGAATCTACTTTTATGTGTCCAATTATTAAGGTCTCTCTGAATGTCCTCTTCGTTCATTTGTGCCACTATTAAATCTATGGCAAAAAGAGCATCAAACTCAAGCTATAAGAGAAAGCAGTGTCCTTCAGACCACTGAAAAAGTCAGTAATGAAGCCTTGCTGCATTAATTTCTGGATTCAGTTCCTTTGTCATTGGATCTGCACAAGTACAGATCGCCTCTGTCTCACTGAAATCCTCCTTTCACCACTGATGTTTCCTTTACAGCCACACGACCACACACTGCAAGCAGCACAGCCAAGATTATTTTTCCAAAATGATAATAGTTGCTAAGTCATACAATTCAGATATTGAATTCCAAGTTCTGCTGGCTGTGACAAAATGTGCTTGCTGCAGCTGAATGCACAGTAACTGGTGTCCAGTGGACTTTGGCTACTGATTCCTTACTGTTACTATAATCGTTCTCAAAGACATCTCTTGTCCTGAAGGGAAGCTTTCCTGGAAACTTTTTAGTGGCTGTCCACTATAAATAACATTTGCAGCTGTTTAAAGCAAAGCATACAAGGGAAATAACTATATAGATGTATTATTGCAGTGAAGTTTAGCAAAAAAAAAAAAAAAAAAGTTTAAATAAGAAAACATTAGAATAAATCTTATTCATCTAATTGTTTCAGATTAGCACTGTTCAGAATGAAAACACACTTTCACGAGCACTACCTAAAAATGGCCAACTTAACCCCAGAGTAATTTTGAAGTCAATGCATGTACAGGAAACGTACAAAAGGATCTATTTTATTACAACAGAAATGGAATGCATTTCCTCAAAATCAAACCACTTCCTTCAACAAAGGATCCATTTCTTCAAGCAACACTGTATTTTTTCATTTCTAACAACTCTAACAACAAGGGGACGCATTACCCAGTTCTTACCAAAGCAAATGCTTGCATTATACTGTGTATCACTTAGGATTATTTTTTTCTTACTGAAAAAACACCATTTATAACAAGCCACACAGAGCCCCCAGCCTCCTATTTTCTTTTCCTAACTATGAGTTTATAAAGCATTTGAAAGTAAAACTCTTGCTTCTAAGCTTTAACAGGCATATGGCATTTATTAGCGTCTAAGCCTGAATGATCCCAGAAAAGTCATCTAACATTTGTACCTCAGCTAATCTCCCTTTAAAGCAAAGATGACAATACTTTCTCACTTCACAAAATGATTTTGAGATCTACGGGTGAAGAATCACATGACAAGGCATCTATTTGTTTTAATTCCATTTTTACCACTTTCCTCCCTCAAATTTTATATTGCCATAACAAACACCTTCTTACAGTGTTCAGCTCCAGTTCACACTACTTAGAATGAGAGATGAAAATAACAAGACAGTGTATTTAAAAATTACCTCTTCAGGGCATAGTTCGTGGGTACAGCTCATAAAGTGAGTACAAAGCAGTGGGAATGCAATTGAGTATCTTGACTGAGAGGGAAGCTCCAAACACTGCTGAAACATCTTCTCAAAAGCACGACTATAAAAACTGATCAGAAATAATCAGTTATTCATCACACATTTAAATGCAATACATAAATAATTTTGCTGCAAATTAAGTTTACCTCACAGAAATCAAACATGCTATGAGCATCAGATCTGTAGTTATACCAAAAAATGCCCATGCTTTAATAATCTTTTTTCATAATTTCTTTTCTGCATTCACTTCTTACGCATTTTATTTGTACATCTCTATTACTATTATTATCGTATTTTTATTCTGATGTTTGCCACATAGGGACTGCAAAAACTTGCACTTTTTGCAAAAAAGTATTAAGGAAGAATCTGCAAATGAGCCCACATGAATTATATTACTGCTTGAAGAATCTCTCTAACAGATGCTCAGAAATACCTTTATCAAACTGCTTCTGCTGGAAGCCAGAAATTCCAATTTATTCTCCCACTGGCCTATCTTCCTCTGAAGCTTGCCATTTAAAAGTTACACTTTATAATATAATAAAAAAACATGTACAGTCACTTTAGTAACATACCAAAATATAGAAAGATCTGAGGTTTCTACCAACATCTCCACCAAAGAATCTACCATCTTTGTGTGGAAAATGATAGTGTTCATCATTTTTCCTAGTTCTCTGTGGTCTGCAAGCCCAAGCGAAGCTTTTGAAACACTGGTGTAGGCCTGGAAAGACACAAGGAAAATCTGATGTTATATTTGCAGCTGCTTTTTGGCAAATTCCACTGCTATTGCCCAATACTGTTTGTGCTATGCACAGGACACCTGTGTACTTAAAGACCATGCACAGATTCTTTTGTTTCCACTAGAGCTCAAAAACAGGAAACTGCCTTTCAAAGAAGTCTCCACACATCATTTGAATATGAGAGCAATTCACAGATAAACTGTAGAACAAATGTATTGACAAAACACAAATGTGCACTTGTAAGCTCTCCCTTAACAGTGTGGGCAGACTGAATCACACCCCACGCAGCCGCCAAACTGCTCAGCCTCAACACATTCTATTTCTGAACTATGAACACCCCAAAGGATGATTTGCAAAAATTATGCAAAGTAAAGTTATATCAAAATGCATCAAATAATCTGCTTAAATATTTGTTTCATTTTAAGAGTAGGTTATTTTTAGACAGCCTGTCACCCACTTGCAGTCTGAGAGTAATCTAGAAGAACAGTAATTTGTAAAACGTTTTGCTTTTAAGTTAGTGATGTGTCATGCATATTTACCAAGTCTTACCTGCAATCTAAACCAATCTAATCTCATTCCTCTGAAGTCAAATACCTCTCCATCTTCAACTGCATAAGAGAACAATACAGAACAGAAAACCTTTAGGAAAACAACTATGAATTCAGATATATTATATCAGACCTTCTAAAAAACCCCAAAGTACTAAAGAAATATTTGGGTAATGAACTTTATGCTTTTACCCAAACGTTTCCATCCAGCACAATCATGCAAACAGGAATTAAAATATTTACATAGAAACACGTGTAATATGTTTTCTATAGTAAAAGATATATAAAATATATTAAAACATATAAATTATTAAAATATATTACTACCCAATAGCATTCTTCAAAAGCTCTATTTGTATGGAACTGGCTTGGAAGAGGGACACACCATGAGAAGCAGATACAGTAACAAAAGAGAAACAAGTTATCTGCTTCTACTGATGAAGCTTTTCAGAGGTTCTGCCAACCTGTTACTGTTTTTTCCAAGTTCATTTAAACTTACCTTGTTTCACACTTAGTGAAGTCATTGTGTTTACGAAAGAGGACATGATGATTGATTCATCCTCTGGGCACACTGAAAGATTCTGAAATAAATGTTTTTGCTCTTATTATATAGTTTATGAAACAATGTCAGCACCCATGTGCTATTTATCAGCTATACTCTGACAAAAGCCTACACAAGGTAACTTAATTAATAGAATATTTCAAATAGTGCTACTTAACAGTTTTCACTTTTTAATTCATTGGTTGATGGCAAATACCTAGGAAACTTTGCTTCTAAACCAATACCTGCTTAAAATAGGAAAATCTGTCAGTAAATGTAGTCATGCATTTTCTCTCTCGTCTAAAAGAAAACCTGGCCGTGGCAGGATATAATGGAGCCCATGTCAGCATCACTTTGCTTCCAAAAAACCCTGTCTCAAAACCTTTTTTACTAATTGACTTCACTTGAAAGATGGGGCTATCAGGTTTTCAAATTTTACAAAACAAAACATAAATCTTTTCAGTTTCAGCAACTAATAGGATCATATTTCTATTAAATAATACAATAAAGAAGTTTCTCTCAATTTCAGCAACAACTGACATTTTCACCTAAAGTCCGAAAAAAGCCAAATTAACACTCAATCACTAGCCTAGACTTGTGCCTGATACCTGTTATGAATTAATGACAACTAAAATTCAAGCCCGTTTTTTATCCTTGTTTCAGTTTGGGCTCCATCTAGTGGAGTCACCAGCAAATGAAACAAAGGGAATTCAGAAAATTTACCATTTCTTGGTTGGGCTAAATATGAAAAAGTTTCTACGACCCTCTTTCAGTGACGGAACCTGTTTCACTGTTTCTAAACATAACAGTGCTTGAAAATATTAAAGTATTCATACATGAATACTTAAATATATAGATTCACACTATTCATAATGGTATGAAGCTGTGCCAAGGGAGGTTTAGGTTGGGTACTAGGAAAAGGTTTTTCACCCAAAGGATGGTTGGGCACTGGAATAGGGTCCCCAGGGAAATGGTCACGGCCCCAAGCCTGACAAGAGTTCAAGGAGTGCTCTCAGACACATGGTGTGACTCTTGGGGATAGGCCTGTGCAAGACCAAGAGTTGGACTTTGATGATCCTTGTGGGTCCCTTCCAACTCAGGATATTCTATGATTCTATATAGAAACTAAAAGTACAACTCTATATCCTAGAATTAAACAGTAATTTAATTTACTTTATTCCATAACGTTCATCAAAATTCACAAACCAGGATGCACTTCATGAAGTCACTTTGGACAAAGAGTCCTTTTGAAAATTTGCATTGGAGAACCCAGAACCACAGTGTTGCCATACCTGCACAAGCTCATTTAAGACCACAGCATCAAAGCCAGAGAGATACTGCACGTAGTATCTCTGCATCACTGGTCCGTATTTCCGCACGTGTGCTCTGAGCTCCTCCATGTAGAATATTAGCTCAGCTATGTGCCTAGGCAAGAAGACAAGGGAAACTTTACAAATACCAAGCACTCAAAATATTAAAATCAATTTCTATCAGTGGAATGCTTCTCAAGGGTATTTCCTCCTACACCTTGTTTTTAAAACAATTATCAGTAGGCAATTTCTGTATGAAAATATTTGATCACACTGTAAAAGGAGCTCTTCACATAGGTCACTTTCTCTGCAAGGTGAAATCCATTCAGCAGGATACCACCAGGGTAATCCTCAAAGGTTTCTATAACTATTCATCTTTTCTTTTTTTTCTAAAGCCCTTCTGTAATGCTCAATTTGAAAACAATGTTTTTCTAGAAAAGCAGTTAGACCTGAAAAATACAAATGTAATAACTGCTCTTCTGTATTTTTTTTCCCCAAGCCATGAGGTTGATCAGTACTTGCACAGGTTGTTTCAGAGAAGCTCTGGAACTTCCATTCTTCCTTAGCATTTAAATCCAGTGAAGCTATAAATGGCCTTGTGACTGTCACTCAGTTCCTGCAGTCCTTCAGTTCAACCTTGTGTTCAGTAATCTTGAGAACAACTCAAAGTTTCCTGCCTATCCACATTTGTAAGATCTTGTAATCACTTTCCTCATTTTCACTGTGTTTATGGTGACATTAATGCAGTCATAAATAAATTACACAAATAAAGCTTAGCTCATTCGAAAGACAGTTTTGCTAGAAGAGACATTCTGCAAATCCACAAATTAAGCTTTTTGACAGTTTTCTGGCCTCCTCCACTGATTTGATCAATGCAAAATCAGCAACACTGAAGACAAGTGACAGAAGCTTTATTTTTGCTTACTGAACGTAAAAAAAAGGTATAAAACTTATAGAAAATACTTTTATTTTATAAATAAATTTTTACTGATGTGCTCAAGTTTCTAAGGCAGCATTTCTAGTTCTCTGTTTTAATGGGAAGCTTAATATTCCCAGGTTAAAATTTTTCAGAACAGTCTAAACTCTTCCATACAGCCATCCTTTGCTGAAATTCCCTTGCTTTCAAATGCATTTTGTCTGTGAAATTCTAATATTTAAGGTATAACACTAAAAAGGTACATACTTATCTATGAAATCATCTGCACTCTTCTTTGGCATGTTATCTGCATGACGAAGAAGCCAAATAATTTCATCACGAGCAAAGGATAATGCCATAAATACAAAAAGTGCCTGAAAAAGAAAAATTGTTCCCATGCTAAATGGGGTATTACCATTGAGAAACACACTGTAAGACTGTACAAATGCAAACCGTAAGAGGCATTGTTACCTTGGGACCCAGCAGGCCTGGCTGATCAGACAGGACAGTGGCCAGCTCTTTGAGTGCAGAACGTAAAAACTTGCGTCTCTCTCTATGCATTGAGCCACTGCATCAAGAGAACAATCCGACACATCAGCCACTGGGCTAGCCACAGAACATTTGATTTTCTAAAACATTTAAGCCCAAGCATAGGAGGCAGATTACATTCTACCACCTTCAAAAGCTGAGAATTTTGAGGAATGTGGTTCAGCTTAAATTGGCATCCCCATCACCAGCACTATATAGTCTCATTCAATATCAAAAAGTACCATTAAATTTGAACCTCAACTTCTCTGCTCCTCCTCAGTGACACACATTTGACTCCATTAAGACATTTCTATTTAATTTACATTTTCATTAAGTAATCAGACAAAAAGAAACTAAGAAATAAACTAAATGCTTCCATCCGGATAATTTGAAAAATAATCTAAAACTTGAGTGAAGTTGAATTGATAATGGTATTAAGCAAGTCTAGATTTAAAAGAAAAATCAGTACATGACCTCATTTTAAAAAGCACGCGTAAGTCAGCATTCAACAAATGCATTTTATATATTCTTTATATAACTTTGTTTTAAGAAAATCAACACTAAAATCCATCAGAAAAACACGATAGGACACTTACGCATGTGAAACAGCAGCCTCTTTGCACTCTCTGATGTCATTAATGCGCTTGTTGTAGCTGCAAGAGAAAAACAATCCCACACGGTAAGAAGAATCAGTAGCGCAGCTTAGCAAGACCTGAGCGGGACTCAAGAGGAGCTGCAATGTTGTTGCCAGCAGGATACAGCAAAAAGCTCATGAGACTTACTCCCCTGATTATAGAGCTAAACCCCAAAGCTGGATACCCAAAGGAAAAAAGCTCTCTACTGAAGTGCAACTTGTGTTGGCCCTTGCAACTTCATTTCTGAGTGTGTATATATGATATATGGCAGAAAGAGTGGCAGCTGGATGCAGTTTTTTCAAGCAAACTCTGCATGTGGAACATCATTTCCCTTCAGTAGATCAAGATCATAAAATTACAGAATCACAGAATGGTTTGGGTTGGAAAAGTCCTCAAAGATGATCTAGTTCCAACCTCTCTGCTATGGGCAGGGACGTAATTTTTTTTCCACAAGATCTGTGGGCGAGATCATTAATTTTAATTTTGCCATTTAAGAGACTGATTCACAAGACCTCTTCAGAACTGAGAGAAAAAACCGTTGTGGTGGTTACAAAATCAGGCCTCTAAAAGTTAAAGAAACAGTCAACTATCAAGCAAAAATATTTGCATACTTAAGCAGAACTTCTGTGAAGTAACAGAAGTAGCATTTTTGAAACAGCTCTTCAAGAAGTATGTTTTTAACAGAGGTTCTGAAAGAAGAAAAGGAAAATGAAAACTTACCCTCTTATGTTTACAAACAAGTCTTCTGCAGCTTTGTGAATATGAAACACTTCATCTCGAAACAGAGCCAAACAAGAGCTGCTTTGAAGTGCAAGTTTCCAAAGGTTCAAAGCTGTAGCATCACTATTTAGGATTCCGTGGCACAAAATAAATCCAACTTCAGAAGTTCACGTTGGTGTACATCACAAACCAGAGGCACAAATACAGTAAGAGAACAGTGAGATGATTATGCCTTTTCTCTTAACAATTCACACAGATAATTAATAAACTCTTTAATGGATAACATTGTCTTATATATGAAAAATAGCTCCCACACTTCTAGGAGGTATTTTTGCAATGTTTTTGCAACATTTTTGTAACATGAACTACTGCACACTGATACTACTTGGTTATTTTCATCACAGTTACTAGAGCCCTCACTTTCAGTCAAAGTCTGGAATAAACTGATTACAAACTCCATTCCAGCAGCACATGCTGAATTCTCACTTCATTCTCACTGCATTTAAAAGTATGATACATACAAATTAAATTTAATCGAGTCCTCCAAAATCCTGTTTGAATACAACAGCTTTTTCACAGTACAGAAAGGCAAGTAGTCTTTTAAATATTAACTTTTTTTTTTTAATACAACCTGAGCTGGTTCAGAATATTTTACTCACAAATGATCCATTTCTCCATTGCATCCAAAGAGAGGTATTCACAGGGCATCTGTTAAAAAAACCATAATTTGTAGTACATCAGTTATATAAAAGACAATACATTTAATGAGAAGTAGTTTCTAGCAAAAAGGGACATAGAAAGCCTTAAATGCTGATGATCAGACTGCTGCTGATCACTAACAGGGCACTGTTTCAACACTTTAGAAAGGGGGTTTGAACATTAAATGAACTTCCATATCCTCCAACATCTCAAACAAATTTTGACAAATGTTTACTTTCAACAAACACTGTATTTCAGCAGGCTTTTTATGTATGTTAATTACTACCTGACAGCTGCTAATGCTTCAATTTTTTTCAGAACAGTTAACCATTCATATCACAACTGAGGCAGCAAGTGTAAACACAAATTTTAAAGGAAGTACCAGTTGTGAATTCCATTCTCTTGGCTCATAAACATCTGAGACAGGACATAGGATTCCCTTCCTCTACAGTGAAGAAGTTAACATTACTTCCCTTCATCTTCTGATTATCAAATACTAGAAATGGAGGCACAAGCTAATGTAACAGAAACTTTACTTAATGCAAGAAAACTTTCCCCTAGTACTAAATTATTCAATTCTCCCAACAAGCCTATTTACTTCTCTGATTAAAAGTCACATAAGAGATAATCAAACAGAAAACTATTTTACATTAAAGCTTGCTTATCTGTATCATATAATGCAAATTAAAAGGCCATACTGTGTCAGACTGTGCAGGATTAAGCATTGTACTGGGGGCACTGATGAGGCTCAGTAGTTGTGCGTTTCTCCACTGGTCAGCTGAGAGATTTCGTCGAGGATAAACCATCTGGAGTGAAATCAGAGCATCTGAAAGGGACTAAAAAAGGAGGTTAATGATTAGTTTGAATGATCAGTACTATTTTATCAGCACTGGTGTTTTCTCAGCATTATTACTAACAATCATCAAAACATTCTCCTGAACTAGTTCTGAAATTTAACTTGAGGTTAAAACCCATGGCAACTAGTTTAACATATAAAAGACTACTCTAGGCTAAAGGAAGGATGCAGAGAAGCAACAGGGTTTGATTTCTATTATTTTTCATTGGCGTTACAAGATACTGGGTTCAGAATTACAGGACATGGGAAAAATCAAGAGGGGACAACAACCCTGTCACATGCAATAGGAAGTTGTTAATTATTTACTCAAGCATCCCAATTATTGTGATACTCCCTTCTCTGCCATATCACTTAGTATGTCCTTCCCCCTTTGGTAGCAAATTTTAAATATTTGAGCAGATACTATCTACAGGAGCATCTTCATAAAAAATTAAGCTTATCTAGGGAAGTGTAATCTATGTTTTTTTCATGACTTTTGTACCAACAGTTGTGCTCGTATGAATCCTCAGGGAGCCAGGTCTGAGCACTGTGACAGCAGAGAAGGTCATTCAAGCAAAAAAACCAAAGTCATCTGCTGAAGGTACTGTAAAGGACTAAACAACTGTCAGGTTTGCTGCAAAGCAGTGAGATGATAAAAGGATAACCTCAGTGTGCAATTCCACGAGAGTGCAACTCAAGAATGTGTTTCTATAGCACAGTGCCTGAAGGCATCCCTGACCCCAATTTATACCTCTAGCACAAAATAAGCACAAGAGCAAAAATCAGACTGAAAGTCAGCTTTAAAAAACATTTCAAGGGAAAGGATTGGTCCACTATTAAATACAAGAGGTAACACTGAAAAGTGAAGCATCTTTGAGAAAACGTGCACCAGAAAAGATTATTTTCAAATGAGATCCTTAGCTCAATAAAAGTTCTTAACAAGACAAGAATCATGCAAAGGGAAGCATAACAAAAACAACATTACAGATCATTTAGACAGATTAGAAGTATTCAAAACTATTTCACTCCAGAGGACTTATGAAAATAGAAACACAGAATCAACTATGTTGGAAAAGACCTCTGAGATCATCACGTCCAACCTTGGACCTAATACCACCTTGTCAACTAGACCATGGCACTGAGTGCCACATCCAGTCTCTTCTTAAATACCTCCAGGGATGGTGAATCCACCACCTCCCTGGGCAGCCCATTCCAATGCCCAATCACTCTCTCTGTAAAGAACTTCTTCCTAATGTCCAACCTAAACCTTCCCCGGTGGAGCTTAAGATTGTGCCCTCCTGTCCCTACTACTGGTTGCCTGGGAGAAGAGACTGACCCCCACCTGGCTACAACCTCCTTTCAGGGAGTTGTAGTGACAAGGTCTCCACTGAGCCTCCTCTTCTCCAGGCTAAACAACCCAGCTCCCTCAACTTCTCCTCACAGGCCTTGTGCTCCAGTCCCTTCACCAGCTCCATTGCCCTTCTCTGGACACACTCCAGAACCTCAATATCCTTCCAGAATTGAGGGGCCCAGAACTGGACAGAGCACTTGAGATATGGCCTCACCAGCACCGAGTACGGGACAGAATCACCTCCCTGGTCCTGCTGGCCACACTATTCCTGATACAAGGCCATGATGCCATTGGCCTTCTTGGTCACCTGGACACACTGCTGGCTCATATTCAGCTGCTGTCAAGCAGTACTCTCAGGTCCCTTTTTGCCAGGCTGCTCTCCAGCCACTCTGTCCCTTGCCTGTAGTGCTCCATGGGGTTGTTGTGGCCAAAGTGCAGGACCTGGCACTTGGCCTTGTTGAACCTCATACCACTGGATTCAGCCCACCTATCCAGCATGTCTAGGTCTCTCTGCAGAGCCCTTCTACGCTCCAGCAGATGGACACTCCCCCCCATTTGGTGATATCTGAAAATATGCTAATGGTAGACTCAAGATCCTCATCCAGATTATCAGTAAAGACATTAAACAGGACTGGGCCCAACACTGATCTCTGGGGGACACCACTAGTGACTGGATACCAACTGGATGAAGCACCACTCGCTGAGGCAAAAAAGGTATAAGTACCTCAGCCTTTTCCTCATCTTTCCCTACTGTGTCCAATAAAGAATAGAGGTTTTCCTTGCCCCTCCTCTTGCTATAAATGAATTTATAAAAACGCTTTTTATTATCCTTTACCGAAGTGACCAGATTAAGTTCAACTTGTGCTTTCGTCTCTCTAATTTTCTTCCTGCATGAACTAATGACATCCTTAAACACTTCTTGAGTTGCCTGCCTTTCTTCCCCCTAAAGGTGCTAAACCCTCTTTTTTTCCCTAAAACTCTTTGAACTTCTAGTGACAATCCTAAAAAATTTAAGGAAATCGAGAAAAATCTCAAAAGGATTAGAGAAGGAGAACACAAAGCAGTACCTATACATCAAAACAGAAAAAAAACAACAAAACCCCCAAACAAACAAAAAACCCAAAACAAAAAAAAAAAAAAAAAAAAAAAAAAAAAAAAAAAACAAACAAAAAAAGAAAACAAAACACAAACCAAACCAAACCTTGAAAAGTTTAGGAAATAATCTAATATTTAATTTCAGCTCCTGTCAAAGATTCCAAAGTAATTTGCTAGCACATAGAAAATAACACCTGAATAAATATCAGTTGGTCAGCTGTGTTCAGAGAAATCTAGTTTCCTCTGACAGAATAGCAAGTTGAGTGGACAAAATGGGAAATGATAAACAGGATATACATTGACACTGGCACAGCTTCTGTCACTTTTCCAAAGTATTCTCATATGAAAATACTGCCTAAATAAAACATCACACAACTTCTACACAACCAGCTGTGCAAGAATGCAAACTTAAAAACATTTGTCTTGAAAAGTGTTCATTTAATTCAGTGAAGACAACTGAGCAGGGTACACACTGTCACTTTCTGAGTACAGAAGCTATTGTTAAAGAGACAGTGGTGATCCCCAGGATTCTCACTTTAAGGACAACTCAGAGGAAAACCCCTCAGGCTACAAAATAGAAAATCATATTTATCTAGAGTGGCAAACCAAAAGAACAACCAACTTCATAGAAACATTGGGAATTTCTTGAATTTCAAGCTACAAACCTACACAAAACACAGAGGTAACTATTCTCAGATGATCTACAACTGATTTTTAATTAATTTCTAACCTTTAGTGCATAAAATAGCACCTTACTACTGGGTCTTAGCATTTTTGTATTTCTATAGGTTCTGCTTTTTAAAATGTTATCAATTCTCAGCTTCAGACATTCATTATAAATAAAATCTGATTTAAAATTTATACCCAATAGCCTTCGACAAAACAACTCTTGCATATTTACTTTTCAATCTCTGTTTCTCCCAGTTAATGTAGTCCATGCCTGTAAAAAGTAGTTACATACTTTACTGTGAGGTACAAATTCCTCCATCATTTTCTTTAAAGGATTTTCATAATCCACAATCATCTGTCCAAGGCGTGGATATTCTCTGTCACTAAAAGCAACAACAAACAAATCACTTAGGTGTAGCTGTTACTATAAATATCAATATACAAATTGCTTACACAACAGATATTTTTACCTTGCTCCATGTGTCATTTCATGGGCATAGTTATACAGTCCAATGATAGCCTTCCTTTCCTCAATTCGGGACAGCAGTATCATTAGAGTTGTGTAGGTTATAATCAAATCTAGGTAGTTCTTTGTTAAATCAAAGTTTACAGTCTACAAATAGAAAAAAAAAAAAAAACAAAAAAACCAAACAATCCTGTAAATAATCATTCTGAAATTTTTACAAACAAGTGTAAAATATTTTCCTTACCTTTCCACCAATTTTCAGCATTTTTAAAATACAATGGACACTCTTCTGAACAAAGTTCTTGTTCTGGTTGTATATGACTTTGTATAATCTTAGTTTCACTCAGTTCACTCACATTCCCAGAACTGTTTGCACTTATGAAAGCAAGCAAGCAAATAATTCTTTCCAGGCTAAGAAGTCACAAGTTACCTGACAGACAGGAAAATTTTTCTTGGATGTTACTAAGCAGCCAGCAGTGCCTCACCTATGAAATCTATTTTAGTAAGACTCTGTAATATAAAAAACTAGCATATATCCTACTGACCAGGTAACATCATTCCATAGGACATACACCTGCTCCTTTTTTGTATTATAAAACTCAGTGAGACAAATTTAGAATAATGACTAAAACTAGCAAGGTGACATTATGACCATCAAGGAAGTTGAAACAAAGATGAAAAGGTGTTCAAGGTTTTCCTGTGGGGTTTTACAGTGTTTGGCTGGGGATTTTTGAGGTTTGGGGTTTGTGGCTTTGTTTGTTTGGGGGTTTTTTTGTTTGTTTGGTTTTTGGGTTTTTTTTTGTTTTGTTTTGTTTGTTGGGGTTTTCTTTGTTTGTTTGTTGGTTTTTTGTTTGGTTTGGGGTTTTTTTGTTTTGGTTCTTTATGTTTGTTGGGGTTTTTTTTCTTTTTGTTGGTTTTTTTTTGTTGTTGTTGGGTTTTTGTTTTGTTTTGGTTTTGTTTTGTTTTGGGGGTTTTTTGTGGTTTTGTTTGTTTTAGTGTGGGGGTTTTTTTCCTGTGGGCAGTTTCTGTATATTGGGTTGGGGGATTTTTTTGGTTTGTTGGTTGGGGATTTTGGGTTTTTTTTTGTTTGTTTGGTTGGGGATTTTGGTTTTTTTTTTGTTTGTTTGGTTGGTTGGTTTGGGTTTTTTTAATACCACGTTTCTAGATGCTTTTTTACTTGCTTTAGTGACCTCCTCACACAGTTTATGTGGACACCAGTAATATTCCTGCCCCGTGAGTCTCAGAACGCTTCAGCATACAGGTAACAACAAAACCTAAGAATTAATTTGTAGATGCAATAAAGCAAAAACTACAGAAAAGTTTGTATGCCTGGTAACAGACAACACTGTTACTATTGCTCCTAAGAAACCCATTGAAACAGTCTATCTCTGATTTCAAGCTATTATAAAAGTTAAAAATTCTGAAGATTAGTGGTTTTATTTTCCTTGCATTTATAACTAACATCATGTTTCTTAGGCTAACATAAGCAAGTCTTTCTCCACACAGGACTCTGACTACAAACATTTTTGAAATGTTTAAACCCAGAAACTTACAATATCAAAGAAGACTTGGCAAACATCAATAGTGTTCAGCAGCTCACAGACATGGTCCTTGAAAAACAAAGGAATAACTTAAGTTTAAAAAGATCTAATTAAATCATTTTACAATGACTAGTGATGGAGTTTGATTCTTCTTTTATTTGAAGAACAGAACTCCAAGTTCAGCTACTTCAATATATAGTTTTATTTCATAAATAAAATGACAAACCCCTGATGTAACAGGAAAGCTGACATATTTGTAATACCTCACCTTAAATTCCATAACATCAACAAATGTGAAGTAGTATAATGCCAGGTTCTTCAGAATCTCTGACTTTTCCTTCTGCAGCTGAGCAAGCTGTTGCTAAAAGAGACACAAACACACACACTGTTCTTAGAAGATCTTGAGAAAACTGCCAGAAAGTAATACCTGTGAAGTGCAGAGTAACCACCAGGCTACGCAAAGAAGCTGTAACATGGTTTTCTAAGGCTGAGGTTCTGTGTGTCTCAGGTACGCACAGAGTTCTCAGCACAGATCATTTTAACAGCTGCCAACTATACTTTGAAGATAAAAGTCACATTAGTACACATTAGTACCAGAGTCATATTGTTTAGCTCAGCTAGAGATGAAAATGGGTAATTAGGAAAACAGTGTTATCATATGTATAATTAGCAAAAGCAGAACAGTACATGAGAACAAATCAGTATGCAAAAAAAAAAACAATTACGTTACTTGAGGTGGGAGAAAAGAAGGCGGCAGGTTACAAACTTTACTACAGAAAAACATTGTGCTTTTAAATTCTGAACTTACCAAAAAGAATATCCAGGCAAAGCCACGTTAAGCATGCAAAATAAAATGTAGATACAAACATAAAATACAGTAACGGTTCTTTGACCAGTTCCATATAAACACAATAATACATTCAAACAAAAGCAACAAAATAAAGAAACAAAAAAAAAAAAGAAGCAAAACACTAGCATTAGACACTGGTGGATAAAATGGAAAAGGCAAATGTGAATACAAAAGCATAAAATAGTTCACATGGATTTTTTTTTTAAACAGACAATGAAATATCTTTTTTTTTTTTAATTTTATGGAGGGACCAGACACTTGCACAACTAGAAACACAAAAACCCCAGCTGCTACTGAACAGCTATTCTGTTTATCTAGGTATTATAGTGCTGTATATATATTACAGAATTCCAAGAATCCAATTATTTAACTTGCAATACCCAGCTATGAATTGTCTCCTTCCTGATACATGAATTGAGTCAAAGCAGTTGCAACACTCAGTAGGAAA
This sequence comes from Scytalopus superciliaris, assembly GCA_013400415.1. Classification (NCBI taxonomy): domain Eukaryota; kingdom Metazoa; phylum Chordata; class Aves; order Passeriformes; family Rhinocryptidae; genus Scytalopus; species Scytalopus superciliaris. The sequence goes on from VXBX01004990.1 coordinate 73,992, forward strand.
AAGTGCCCTTCAAACAGCTGCAAGGGTTTAAATTAAAGACTGATCAAGTTAAACAGGATTTTCTATTCTAAGAGAGCAATCAATTAGAAGAAAGAATGAATAAATTGTTAGCTTTTTTTCATATGAGATATTAGAACTCAGTACGTTACTTCAGCTCCCTCTCTTTATAAAGCTGTGCTCTGTGTTGTCAGTTTTATGTAAAGCATTAAAATTCCTCCAAATGCATACAACAGACTGCCGGGACCACTACTGCATAGCCCACATAAAATAATTCTTGACTCTCTACTAAGAATTTTTAGAAGTGATGATGATTTTTAGAAACCTTGAGCCATAAGACTTCCACTATAACCAAGGAAGACAGGAATATATAGAGTTATGAGTAAACTGGAATGGCTACATTATAAAATACTCCTGCCTACTCTTACACCGCTGCAAAGGACCAGATTGTGAATGCCTCCCCTATATATTACTTAAGTCACAGACAGTCATCAGCTGGGACTTAAATGAAAGAGTTGCAAATAAATGTGTTTATTTTGTAACTAGCTCTGATAAATCTCATGCACAATAGGAGATAAGTTATTTACATTTAATCTATCTTTGGTATAACAAATAGTGACTGAGTGTCCACTCCTGCAGGACACCACAGTTTCAAAGGCACAATACCTGAAGTGGAGAGATACAGCAAAAAGAGAGATGGTGCTGGGAACTATGATTTTTCATGTTTTATGAAAAACAATAATTTTTCATAAATTCTGTGAGGCTGTACAGAGAGGCATATGCTCAATCAAGAATTATGGGACCACTGCTGTGCATTCTTAACTAGCTTCCTGTATTCCCAGGAATATTTATACTTAAATGATGCTAATACTTTCCTACAGAGTTAAGATGATTATTCTCAGAATTCTGAGTGTTGGAGGGGTTAGAAAAATTTGATTTAAAATAGTAGTATCAAAGGTAAAACAATTTATCAGCTGTGGCCACTGTTAGATCAGTACAGGGCAAGTAGCTCCATTCACAGAGCACAGTCTGATGGGTCATGTTTAGAAGAACAGCTTGCAGCATGTAGCATCTGGGATGTTTATTTGCATTTCTATCACTCAGGAATGTGGGTGTAGCTCTTTCCACACCCACTGCATCAAAACTTTCCATTACTAATTTGCCAACAGCTGTTTAGAAATTGCTGGTGCTATATTGTTTTGTATTTAGTTTGAGAGTTGTTTCCTTTGCCTGCAATTTATTATCAAAGTTTTCAATATCCACCAAAACTTTTAAAATAGGATAAACTGAAGAAGTAACTCTTAAAAACATTACTAGCACTAAAAGATTATTTTTACTGTAGGTAACCATGCCTTGCTGACTGGTTAGATCTAAGTGTTTACTTACTCTCTAAGAACTTAAAGTACAAATTATACCAACAGTGTTTTTAATGAGGTAAATTAGATTTAAGACCTATGAAAAGCTGTAGAAATTTCTGCATAATATAGCAAGATTTTTTAAAAATGAAATAATTAATCTGAAATTATTTCTTTTGTCTATTAACAAAATATCACAACTCCAATCATATTTGAATGTTATTTATAAATCAAGATGTTAAATACCAGAGAGCGAAGCCAACACTTTGTGAAGTATGTTATCTACAAAATATTCATACAAATCCCAAAAATCTTAACACAGTTGACTATGCACACAGAGAAAGCACATTAAAAAAACACAAAACAAATCAGAAAGTGCATGACAGCCTCACTTAAAGCCTACATGAACAATGGCTCAGAGAGCAGAGAGTAATGCTGCAGCCACTGACATATTAACCATGTGAATAAATACCAGTTTAATAGCAAGGCTGAGGAGAAATACAAGACAACTAGAAAAGGTTGTTCAGAGAGTATTATATGTGGAAAACCAGAGGACAACTGTAGCCCTGCAATTTTTTTATCATATTTATATGACTGGTAGCAGTAGTATGTGAATAAATTACTTATTTTGTGATCCAGCAATAGAAACTAGGGGAATTTTCTGCTTCTTACATCAGCATGATATTTTTCCTGCAAGTATGATCATTAAACATTTGTATTTGTATTCTACAGTCTAACTTCAGAGATATTGCAATGTCCTTAGAGAAAACACCATCAGCTAAATCTTACTAGCTGGAATATAAGCCCCAAAAAGCAGTATTATAAATTCTGACTTAAAATTCTGGGGATAGGGGTAAATCATCACCGTCAGTATTCTCACTGTCATTTGTTACAGTCACTATGCTTGCCATCTGTGGAGTCTTTAGATGAAGATTTGAAAACTCAATTCATTTGAACAAAGTTCCATGTCTAACAAAGTCAATAGCAGAACAGCAGGGAGAGATAGAAGGACCTAATCAAATTAAGAAAATGAGTTTTAAAGTCTGTAAGCTAACTGTAGATCAACAGATGTGTCCTTGGTTTTCATATTTTCAGTTAAAAGCAGTCTCTGAAGTGCCACGCTGCATATGAAAAAATGCAATAGAATATTTAGCATGTTGACTAACTAATGTATGTCTGCTGAAAAACCTATTTTTGGTTTGTTTTCAAGTTCCTAGCACTAAGTTAACTCTTGTAAAAAGAAAATAGCCACCCATGACCCTCCACAACTGTTACTGCCTCTGGAGTTGATCATATTATTAATAATGATGGACAACTGGAACAGGGAGGCTTGTCTTTATAAACAAATCATACAATTTTTAAAATGCCATCTCAGTAACACTGCTTAAATAAAATACTCTTTAGGTATTAATAAGTGGGTTTTTTTGTTTCTTTGTTTTTTAAAGGCCAAGTTTTTCAGCTGTCAATCATGAAATCAAAAGAGAGCTTTAATGGATGAAGCATTTACTCCTCTGCAGGTATTGCAGACACAATGAAGCAACAAGAGCAAGCACATGACTAGTTTTATTTGCCTTGGCAAGTGACTCATATGGGTACTTACTGCAGTGTGCTACAATAATTTATTACAAATAATGATAAAAATTAAACTATCTTTGGATGCTGCCCAGTCAAAGGTCAAGCCATGAATATAAACATTACTGCTGACAGCGCTTACAATTCTGAAAAAAATCTAAGTTACATTATTAGAATTCTGTTTGGTGAAATATTCTAAAGGGATTTCAGGATTTTACATGAGATTTTGGAATTGCTAAGAAAAAATTCTCACTTGCAAATGACTGCTAGACTGAAAGATTTTACATACTCTACTCCTGACTACATTATGGGATGAGTAATTTTAAGTGAGTCTTATGCAGGTAACAACTTAGGACTTTAAGCCCACTACTGGAAACAAAACCAGAACAGCAGGTATGGTTGTGTCAGAGTAAGGCACAAGAGGAACAATTTCAATTCTCATTAGCTTTTTAGAAAAAGTGTAGATAAAATTTTACTTGTTGTACACAGTTTATTTCAGAAAAAACTGCAAAATATCATTAGTTTATCCTATTCTCAAGCAAAAGAAATCCCATCTGTTTGTACAAAGTTGAATATAGAATAGTTACCCATCCTCTGACTTTACTCATGTAGGGGGTACTCCCATAAACTACATTGCTGCCTCAGCAGGTTCTGGAAAATCCATCTCATTTGTGGTCCCTTCAGCACTATCAGCTCTCTGAGCAGGAGCAGAGCTGACCAGGCATCTGTGCATGGCAGCCCTTACCTGGCAAGGGTTTTGGTCTTCATGGTCAGGAGGTCAGTTACTTTTATGGTGGAGTACGGGGAGTTGGGGTTTTATTGCTTAACAAAACTAGAAGTTATTGGAAAAATCAAGTCTCCCACACAAGAGATTTATCATGCCAGAAAGCTGGAGAAAAATATTAAAATTTACTGAATTGGAGGATAATTTAAGTTACTCTTAACAAAACAGCTGTCATAGCTGTAATGACCGTATAATTTCCTCAAAAATAGTCAGTTTCCTAGTGCAAAAGGATTACCAATACATGAAGAAGCACAGCTAAGATCCCAAAGTTATATTTCCATGGAAGACACTTTCTACATCATCTTCATTAGTGCTATGCAAATTACAATATTAAAAGCTTCAGTAGAAACAAGCAAATAAATGACATTTTCCTTGAAGCACTGTAACCCTTGCAGGGGCTGAAAGAAAGACTTCGGAAAACAAATTATTATTTATATTAAGTGTCTTGAAAAAAACCCAAATTACTGGAAGCAACTATCACAAATTAAAAATCAAGACTGATTATAAAGCCTGTATTTCAATTTTTTTTTTAATAGAAGAAAGTATTTAGTAAAAACATTAGTATAAGCTTTAGCCAAGGAGGTCCAGCCACTCTGTGCCCACAACACTGCTCCCACATCCAGCTAACTTGATATACAAACAGTTCACAATTAAGTGAAACTGTGAAAGACACGGTAAGCAGACCAAGCATATACACTGGGATCTAAGAGGAAAAAGGCAACACAGTCCTGAAAATTAAATAAAATGCCAAGTGAACTAATTAAAAACCCAGGCAGGCTGGAAATGCTCCCATTGCTTGTACTCTGCTCCTGGGTGATTTTATTTCCTGTCCCCACTGAATACAGCAGAAAATTAGCGCAGTTACATCAGGTCAATAAACCCTCAAAATACTACCTCCTAAGAAATTCAATGTGTAGTCAATACCAAGCACAAATGGAACTGATATGAACAATACATGGCTACTAGATGATGAAGATCAGCAGTATCTGGGAAAGAGACATTTCTCCCACTAGCCATTCCCTTAGAAACTTCCAAGTGATGTTTCACTGGTCTGCTTACTGCTAAGCAATGACTGAGCCTCAACTTCCCCAAGAGACATTTAAAAATATAGGAAGTTTCTCCACAAGAAAATTGCTGAGGAACAATTTGAGTAAAAGAAAAACATATGTTGAAGAAAGGCGGCAGATATTCTCACTACTTGCCATATGTGGTGTTTGGGAAAGCAGAAAGGAGGCGTTCGCTTCATCATTCAAAGAGAGCGCTTTACCTGTGCAGGCAGCAGAGTCATCCCCTACCCACAAGCTACAAAAAATGTACATACTTTCTCCCTGCATCTCCAGTTCCCCATTGGGAAGTACTTCATTCTGGTTTTAAAAGGCATTAAATACTAGCATTGTCTGAGAACAAACTAACTTTCAGGTCCTAAGAGTTGTTTTCTTTTTAGTTCAGTATGTTCTCTTTCAATTTCTTTGTGGCAAGAGTCTTGCCTGTACACCTTGATGAGGTCTACAAAGCCTTCAGAAAAATCAGGCTGCTTCTGCATCCTTTACTTTGGAACTTTTCTTCTGATGCTAGTCCAGGAAATAAATGCTACTCTGAGTCAATATTAGCAGAATCGGATCACTGACCTGATCAAGAATTATGGTGCTATAAAGCTTTTTGGAAAGCTTCCGTAGCTTAGAAGGCTTTTTCAAAACAAAGATTCAGCCAATTTAAAATAAATAGTATGGTTTCCCCAAAATCAGAAATGTTTGTTTCTCACTTACTCAAGCCTTCAAGTTTTTGGTTACATACATTCCTTCCTTTGCAGGTATTTCATACACTATACAATACTACATTGCTTGCCAATTTCCTTAACAGTTGGTTTAAAAGTCTGGTCTTCAAACTGCATATTTTCAAGGTTATGTGATTCACAATAGTTATTGGAAAAGAAAGGGCAAGCGTAAGAAACTGCCCTCAGGCAACAGGAGACACAGAGAGAGAGAGTTATGAACCAATGAGGTGCAGAGTTATCTAGAATTGATCCTCTGGAAGATGAAATACTCCATTTCCCAGCCTGGTCAGCAAGGATTCATCAGGCACTTCACTGTTTGAATGGCCCAAAAACTTTCACACTTGGTGACTGTCAGAATTCCTCTAGTCTGACTCAGTGCATCAAAGTGAACGAAGAACAAAACCAGGAGCTATATTTTTCATGGATAAAGATGTAAAAGGTATCAATAGCAAATATAACAGAATCACTTGCTTCAACAGAATGAAAATTTAGGCTTTTCAAGCTCATCTGATTACAGCAGACGCAGCTCATATTCTTAAATGTGTTGCTCATTTCTGAGACACAAAACACTGTAGATGATGGTCATTGAGAGAAACCAAACAAACAGCTAAAGAAGAGGGAAAAAAAAAATCAAAAAAGCTGGCACTACCTGTTCTCTATCTGAATGCAAGCTTGTTTTGCAACATGACCTACTGACATGTCAAAAGATACTACTAACAGTATAGATGCACAGTGCTAAGCAGTGTTGGTTGAACACATAAAATCCAAAATTCCTTCCTGCGAGGCTGCCCTGAAATTTCCAGGGCAAGGAGGAAACACAGCTTATGATTTCTCAACTATTTCCATTGCAGTATTCCTTTGTGATATTTCTTTAATGGATGTGTTCCTCTCCCAGTAAGTTTCTTGCCCTTCTAAACCTATGATGACTCATTTCCCTATTGAAGGAATTCCATGGTGTGCCCTCCTAATAGGTGGTGAAGTGGTTGCTGGCCAGCACCAAGAGGTAGACAAAGGAAGAACAAGGAGAGTAACATCTTCCTGACCAGGACCCTGATGCTTACCCCTTTCTGCAGGTTTATAAACAAAAATTGATCTTACCTCAAACTAGAACTTTCTCTGCACATAACATGACACTTCTGTGTCATGAGGTATCTGTTATGGTCAAAAGTTTCTTTTTTGGGAGTTACAACACTCTACCGGACACATCTGTAAATAACTGAGACAAGCAAACTGCTGTCAGCTCTGACCACAGGAGGGAAACCCCAGCTGCCTATTGCTAGAGCTCAAAATCCTGCTTTAAACTGTGCTCATAAATAAGGAGGGTTGGCTTTCATCAACTGTGCTTAACAAACACAGGCCTGGCTGGCTCATGGTAAATAAACACAAGGCAATGACAAAACGTTATGAGTGTGTCCTATTTTAGAAACTATGATTGTCAAAATACAGCAAGTTAGCTTTGATCTCTCCCCCCAAACTTTACAGTACCAAATCTTTGAATATCTATCATTAGTTAAGCTCCAAATTCACAGTCAACAACTGCAAGAAATTTAAAGCATACATGCAAGTGCATTAAACAAATTCTATATACATCATCTTTTACTTTTAATAGTAGATCTGCAACTCAAATTTAGAGAACACAGAAGCATTTACCAAACATGGTTAAAAAGGTTTATTATTTTTGCATAAATTTGATAACGAATTTCCGTATTTCTTACTCACACAATCAAAAACAATACAAAGATGAGCAACATTAAAGAGTACAAAGCATGTACAATTTTTAAAGTGAGAAAGCATATGGTTATTGACATTGTTTCCTCCATAAGGGAAACTTTTTATGTATTTTTCCCCCCCCCCCACTGGTATTACTGCAAAGATTACATATCATTTTGAAATGGCGATGTAACACAAACAAGTTATTCCCATTGCTATTGCCACTACTATTCTGCACAAAGCTGAATGCTTAAAGCAAGCCTAAACCTCCCAAGGGCACATGCACGTAGTTGCATGCAGGAAACATGCAAACTCGACACCTACCTCCACATTCCACCCTTGGAAAGAAATACAAGCAGGTAAAAAAAACCCCAAAAAACAACTTTCCCTTGTCTGTCAAATTGAAATAGGGAAACAAGTGCACGCCATCTGCCAAAATGCCTACCTGTAATCCAATAATGTTAATTACCTCTAAATGGCTACAAAGTCTAATTCAGTAGTTCTGGATCACTCAAAGGTGAAATACAATTTGCTACTGGAACTGAACTCACTATCTCAAGAGGAAACAATATTATTTCCCAGTTTTTGTACTTCATGAGGTTTCTCCTTACTTTATTCCCATGTAGACTGACCCCACAGATAAGAGCACAAACACTTTTCCCCACTTTGCAGTCAGGTGTCTTTTACTGATCTGCTGGTCAGGACACATCACAAATAAAGTTATGCAACTTCCATCTTCTGCAATCAGACTGGTCACCAGGAATTTCTCCGATTAAAGTAAGGCATGATTTTTTCAAGGATTTCCTTTCATTGACAGTTCTTTGAAATGGAACAGAATAAAGCAGGCAAAAAGAAAACTAGATAGTGTCCTGCCCTAACAAAACCCACAGTATAATATTCTCTCCTTAGAGTTCCTTCTCAATTATTCTGTCAGACATTTGAATTAATAATTATATTCCAACTGCAACTTCAGCATCAGATGCTTTATAAGAACTCGCAAAACCTCTCAGATTTGAGCAACAAGTGATGAAAGAGTATAGAGAAAAATACTTATATAGTCATTGGGTTACTTACATTGTTGTTGCGTGTTTCTACTGCTGGAAACTTCCTGACTATGAATTTGACAGCAGATTCCAGGTTTTTGTCAATAAGATAGGATGGTTTGGCTTTGGGGTCACCACATGCCTATAAAAAAATACAATAGAAAATGAAGTAGAAACACAATCATCCCTCTAAAGTAAGTGATAGTTGAAAATCTGAAGACAAACTAGAAAGATTCTTTTTCTTTTTTTTTTNGTGAGCAGGTGATAAAATGAAAGGCAAAGTGCAGGGACTGTCACAGCTGAAATATGCAATGGGAAACAGTACAGAGATGCTCTTCTACTGAAAAAGATGCATGGAAGTATCAAAGCAGTTAGTGCAGAACAGCAGTGAGGGAAAAAACTCAATCCTAAAAGGAGAAAAAAAAATGGTTTCCTTTTAATGCTATTCCTGGTTTGAGGTAGTGTTGTATTCATCTGGAGTTAACAAACTGGTAGAAAATTCAGTCATGTCATCATCTGTGGAGGACAGTGCTGGGCACATTGAATGATTCAACTATCCTTTGTGAAACAAAACTAAACACCCCACCACCAATCTGCATTGAACTTTTATTTCAACTGTTAAACTGCAAGACAATTTTCCATTCCACAATCAAACCACCAGTACTTGCTTAAAGTAGCCTATTTCCTTAGATTAAGAACTGAAGTTTTGCTCATACAGCAGCATAGGCTGTGCTTTAAAAGCAGCAATCAAGAAGTTGCATTAAATTTTGATGTGAAGTCACAGCTAATTGTTAGGTCTCTTAAATAACTTACACAGACAGATCAGAACAGCTCCTGTGGACAAACGGCTGAGGAAGCGCCTACTGTTGCCAGCTACAGTGCATGCTGTCAGACACACTACTACTCTGACTAGCAAGCCATGCCATATCACTGAGTTTGGAGTAACACACTAAAAGCAGCATTACTTACATGACAAGATCTGCGCTCAAACCGTATTTCTCTCGAATATTCACTTAATTTTATTTTCCTTATAGGGATTTGCAAAGGAGTTTCGTGTCTCATGCAAAACTAAATTACATGCTAGGCATTTCTACGCAACAGAGTGAACTCGAATGACAGCTCGTTTAAAAACTTTCCCACATTGATTTCTATGGCTGAGTTGTGGACTGTAGAGACAGAAGTCATGGAATATGAGACCGATTCTGAAAGCGGGCAAGCGGGCAAAGGGAAGGTGAAAAGCTTTGCAAACCTTCCAAACTTGTCCTTGCTGGGAAAGCAGTGTAATAAAAAGAGAGAAAAATTACATATAAACAAATTAGTCTTCAGTTCTAAAGTATTACATTTAAGTGAACTAATACACTATTACCTACATCCAAGAGAACATTACAACCATCTGTTACTCTAGGCAGCACACTTTCTACTGGACGGTGATTATTCTAGCACTCACAAACAACTTCACATGTACTTATTAGAATTCTATTATTGTGCAAAGCACTGCAAATATACTGAGACATGTAACTACTAATAGTATTTCTAAACTAAGATCAGGTAGGGAGAGAAAACAGGAGTTAACAGACATCACATGCAACTACAGGGGAAAAAAGGAGAGAAACTCAGTGAAGTTTTACATACCTGAAAAAGAAACGGTAGCCAAGAAAAAAAACAAAAGAGTCATTATTGTGAGTTTCTAAAATGCCTACCAGCAGCAGTACATGACCATCATGAGGTATGCTAACATACTACTCTAATATAACAACTCATATTTGCTAATAATCCCAAAGATATGATATTTTAATAAAATTTAGTATCTATAATACAAGAGGCATTTATAATGAAAATAAATTCAGCAACATTTACAGCATCAGTTAGATATTAAAGTTGCTTTGATATCCTTAGAGGAGCAAACAACATGTGCCACCAGAGATCTATTCTGTACACACTTTAAAGCCTTTACACAATTTCAAAAGTAAAAACTATACTGTAAATAGGCATTAAAAAATTAGACAATGCACTTCAAATTTATGAAGTTTTAATTAACTCTGTATTATGGGTTTGTCAGAACCTTTGTCAGATTATTTCAATTTGTTGTTCTTGCCGTACATCATGTAAGTTTCTCTAGTAAAAGACGGATTACTACAATGACTTAACAGACATGTATTTGTGCCCTGTTAAATTCCAATATGATTGCTGTTACATAGGAGACAACAAATCTGCCACTGTTGACTTCATACATTTTTCAATCTGAATTAAAACACTCCTTCCACATACACTACTTATTTTTCCTAGCAACAGATGTTTTTCTTCCTATAAATCAACTCTCTGAAATGTTTACTAAACTTATGTTCTACCCAAGCCATTACACACAGATCATTCACATGGAAATAGACATCTGATAACACTAACATGCACATCCTCCTGTGGCTTTAGGAATTCAGCTCCCAGAGATCAACATTGCCCTCAGCTTAACTGGCATTCCTCTCAATATATGTAATATGCTCCTTCTTTACTCCTCCCCGCTGTTTATTAGCTGACATCACACTTGATGCAACTGTAATTCTTTCTACTAATAAACTACACTAGATGGATTGTTAGATAAGAAAATTCATGCAAATATTTAAAGGTATTCTTCACACACATCAAACTGCCAGGTCCTAGAAAACTATACAAGCTGTACATGGACTGAACAGAAAGAGGACAGGAGACATCACCAAACAAGTAGGCCTTTTTCTTTGCTCTTCCATATCCCACAGCAGCTCCTTTCTAAGAATTGGCATTAACTGATTACTAGCTGTTGTTGTGTCAATGACGTTTTCATCCACACTGTTGCCTGCATTCAGCATCACATGTAAAACAGTCTGTCCAAAATCTCTCCTAAAACGGTGAACAGATCTGTGAAGCTCAGACTCACTATAGTTTACTCTAGAAAGCATAAAAGAATGAAGATACAAACCCCAATCCTAGCACTTTGGCACAAGTGTGAAAGTGTGGTAGGCACACAACCACAATTCTGCACTGTAGAAAGAACAAAAACATTGAGGGCAGTAGTCTTAGAATGCAGATACGAAAAGGAAGCTTTGGGTTTAGTAGCTGTACCAGTCAGTACAAAATCCCTTGTCAGGACTGTGATGGGCAGGAACGTTGTGGCAGAACATACAAAGATCATTTGGCCATATACAGCTCTCTAGCATTCACACAGAATTCTGAGCATTAACCAAAAGCAGCAGCTCTTTCTCAATCAGCCTCAGATATGCCTTTTTTCCCCAAGTGGGATACAATAACTTTCCTTTATTTCTTATTAAAAAACAAACAAAAAACCCCACCAAAACAACCCAGAAGGACTACATGTTTTTGAGAATGGCCACATTTTTTTGAGCATCAAAAAAAAAATCCATGAATTAAAAATATTCTTACTAGTGCAGCACTCCTAGAATATAGCTCTGGAGCTATGGGATTCCAGCTGCTTCAGTCCTGAAATATTATACTGAAAAAATCTCCCAGCATTCAACTCTGACTTCTTTTGTATATTACTAAACAGCTGTCAAGCAGTTATGCTGAAGACAATGATGCCAAGCTATGGTTAGAGGCTCATCTAAGTAATTAAAAAGAATTTTCAATGAATTCAGGCACTACAGCATTTCTTTCCAGAGCACTTAAGAATGGTACCCTGCTCTGATAAATTCTCAACTTATTGAACAGTGATTCTGTGTATCCAACCCCTAACAAGAACAATACGTTTAGCTAATAGCTTCATTATTCAGAATATTCATTTGCTACCATCATTGGCACGGTCATCAAGCTTCAGAGAAGTCTGACTACATGCACTGTTTAGAGACTCTTCATTATGCCATAACTTTTGAGTTAAAAGAGCACTTTCCTACTTGCCCCAATGAGATAAATAACTTTATTATTAAACAAAATTCAGACTCTTTTCCTACTTGATGCTATTAGGTTCTCCTACACCAATTTCACTTTGAAAATTAAGAATACTTTACAGAAGTGGCCATCAAGAACACATTCAGCAACACAAAACCTGCTTAAGACCTACATTTAAGTAGCCTCTCAAGAGGAAAACTGAATCCAGTTCAAGTGCCTTTGGCCCAGAAGACACTGACATTATGATACAATACCATTACAGCTATCACTGCAAAATCTAAGCTTAACATTTTACCTCCTAGTTGAAGGCAGAGGATGTTGGAGGAGAACATAAAAACATCCATCAGCAAAATTACTACATTCATCCAGCTGAAGTGACACAAATGAAGGGAACTTTACGTTGAGGTACAATTACTGTCAGTAGTCAGTGACCCAAACTTGCTTTTAGAACCCCTAAACTTCACTCATAAACCTCTCACATGCCCTTGAATAAGAACATTGGGAATCACTGCCTGAGTTACATGGTGTAGGATGGTAAAAAAGCCTAAGTATTTTACTGTATTATTAGCAGGGCTATCTCCCAACCAATGAGAAACAGAGCCATTTGAATCGATGATTTCCTATTTTCATCCCCCAAACCTCCTACATCAGCAGATTATCATAAATCATACTTTGCAGCAATTTAACATGGGTTTATTACTTATAGAGATCTTGATTTACTGTTACTGCAGATTTGAGATAAAACACTGCTGGGCACAGTTCCACTGGACTGTGACAATGTACACAGAAATAATCATAATCAACCAATCACCTCCCTTTCAAGTGTCATTTACAAATGAATCTGCAGTAAAAAAACAACATGAATTTAAGAAGGAAATTGATGGAATTTCAATTATACCAAAAACTATGCCATCCCCCAAGTTAGTAACTTGAATTAGTAAATGGAAATACTCTTAAGACTTCTTATATTAAAAAATGGGAAAATCTTGTGTGTCCCATTTACAGTTTACTACAACACATTCTTCTGACAGGTCTGAAAGGCAGGCACAGTAAAACTGCTCTTCCCTTGGAAGAGCTGCTGGCATTGAAGACTTCACCCTACAATGTATCTAAGCTGGCATGCCTGCTTTGCAGCTATGCATCTTCTAAATCATACTAAATAATAAATGGCAAAGAAACATTCAAAGAGACATTTTCACCATTAACTCACTAAATTAATATATACCTATTATATATTCTTTGTTTCTGTCATGCATTTAAAGCTGAGATTGTCAACTAGCAATCTCTAGTTTTGAAAAAGCAAAACTACTGAGAAGGAGAGAGCTGGGTAATCAATAAAGAGCTGCTTTGAACAGTGGATCACAACACATTTGCTTTAATACCTCTGATCAAGTCTGCCACCACTGCTTGGCTGTATTTTAGGTTTTGTAGAAGCCGAAATTCAGCATTAAACAGGCTGGCCCCAGATAAATTTGTGAATGAAGTCTTGTCCCTCTTATACTCGATGCAAGAAGATGCAAAAACTAGCTCATCACACCTGGACAAATTATTAGAGTGTAGTTTAAAACTTCTGATGGCTAAAATTTAACTGTCCTACACCAGCGTTTCTTGTACTAAGTAAACTGCATTACTGATTCCTGTAGTTACATAAATGATACTTGTACAAAAGGTAAACCTGTATCTTGATACAAATTATGCTCATAGTTTCTACTACAATCAGGAAGCAGAAGAAAGCATATAATTTTGGACAGTCTCTAAAGGCCTTGGACATATTCAAAATACGGCTCAAAATTGTTAGAAATTTACCAGCTATTGCACTTCTCATTCACTGAGGTTCAAAAGTTTGAAAAATAAGGTACTTTCATATTAACTTAGAATTACAATTAAAGGTGTTAAAAGTCCAATGTTTCCTAGAGCTAAGCAAGACATCTTCCCTGCTATTACTCATCATCTGTTGTGTATTCAACCCCAAAGTATATACTTTAATTCTCAGTATACTTCTAGTCAGAGATTCACCTCATTAAAACGTTAACTCAAGTGAAATCAGACGAACCAGCTAGAAAGGACCTCAAGAAATCACCTACCTTGTCTCCTGTTCCAAAGCAGGACCAACTGTATCTTTGTTGCTCCTGGGAGATGTCTGCCAAATCTTTACTTACAAGTCTCCAACAGGCTACATTCAAAAACATTCTCAGTCTTTTCCAATATTTAACTTAATTTTTCAATATTTGATTTAATTTAATTCATCACTTCTTGATCTCTGGTCATACTGAATTGCACAAGCTATTCCCCCTCTCTCTATAGCAATCCTAAATACTTAAAGACTTATATCACTTATTAACTTACTTTAAAAAAAAAAATATCCCACTTTCTTAACAGGTGAATTTTTCTGCATCACCCATACTTCTCATTATTCTGCTCTGGACTTTCTCCATTTTGCCCACACTTTTCTTGAAAAGTGTGTTGAATCAAATAAGTTTTGGATGAATCTCAATGTATGCACTGTAGAACAAAAAGATTACTTACTTTTTCTTCATATTATCTTGCTCACATATTTATAAAACCTCATGTCATCCCTAATTTTCTCCAGCAAAAACTCAGTTGGCTCATTGGCTCACATTTGCCCTGGCATGTCCCTACCTTTCCCAGCTACTTTCTGCAGACTTGCTATCTCATTACTTTTCATTTTAAATTTCACTAAGCACATAATAGCTTACAATCATACTCGCTCAGCCACCTCCAAGTTTATTAGACCATACCAACTATTTGTTAAGCTCAAACTGAATTACAGCTAGGCTCTGTAGCTTCACCCAGTTTCCAACCTATACATTTATTAAGCACGTTGTAGCCATCTAGGTTGTTAATGCCAGAGGGACTGGAACCAGAGGTAAGACACGCCCCGACAGGACCCTGCTGATCCATAGTCTGCCAACACCATCTTCACAACTGCTCCCTAATATGGTTATCCATCCATCTGCTTTCATCATTACAATTTCATCCAGATTTGTACTTCCTTGGATTGTTTGGGAGAACAATCAAATGAAGTCATGTCAGCAGCCTTGCTAAGGTCAACGTGTAAAGTGTCTTCTAAGCTGTCCATGCTAGAGTGACCTGTGGCCTTGGCAATGAAAGAAATATGCTGGGTTTGACACTGTCTGTACAGAAACTCACACTGTCCTCTTAGGTTTGTAGCACCTGTTTATGCACTTGGTTCTATTAATCAAATAGGGCAGGTAAAATGCAAAGGATAAAAAAAATTAAGTTTCACTACCACAGAACTTTTGCTAAATGTAAATTATAAAATAACATCTTAAGACAAGAAAGTAAGGCAGTGGGAATGCCTTGTCTATTCTGAATCTAAAATGAGAACTGCTACAACTCTTTAGGTGTATCTCCTCTGCACAAAACCTTTAAAATCTCCTGCAACTAAAACTGGATTTGTTTTTATGTCGTGACAAGACAAATGAACAGTGATGGAGGCAGATAACTTGTACTTGTAAACCAAAAAACAAGGCAAGATAATCATGGGCATCTACTCTTGATGCAGAACAATAAATCCAGCAGGTGTCCTCCCTGTATATTTTAGAAGATATCATGGGATATTTTTATATTTTATTAGAAAGTATAATAATTTCTTTACAAATTCAGTTGCTTTTCTGAGTGAAAAAAATATAATGTGATATGATACCCCCAGCTTGTGTTTGCTTCCTGAACAAAGGAAATTTTTTTTAAATTGCCAGTACTGTGAGTTTGTTTGGGGCTTCCCCCTATGCTTATCAGTGGGACAGTACTCCAAGCCATTCCTCCAGGATCCCAGATACAAACACATACTGTCATCTTAACCTTTAAAGAACTGCTGACATTTAGGGACTCAGTACTGCCCCACCCCAAGACACTTCCCAGTGACCTGAAGACATTATCTCTCCATTCCAATACCAACCTTACTATTCAAACCTGGATTATTGGTGAGCTTTTCCTCTCAGCTGAAAGCTCTGTACTCCAGCACAGAACTCGGTGTCAAAAGGGTGATCTAATGCTACACCCTTCCAAACTTTAGAGCTCTGCAGACTGGAAACTTCTCCATGGCCTTCCAGTCACATAAAATCTCTCCTACTTTTTCCTGAAGAGCCACTCTAGTGCCTGAGCAAAACAGTACACTTTACTGACTGGTTCTACTAAGCAAACAATCAACTGGCTTTTGTAACTTCTAAGTTTAAGTAGTAACATCCTCGATATGGGTAAAAATCCAATATTCACACTATTACATCTTTAAAGAACTAAATGGCAATTAATCACCTAAATTATTTTCAATCTGGCTTGACACCAAGCTATGTGTTGCTCACACAGGAATGGGACCACATTTTTAGTTTGGAATGGTAAATATGAAGTCAGCTAAAACCTCTGCAAATATTTATGAAGTTCCTTATCTGTGACTTCAGTTTGGTTATGCAGTTCACATCTAAGAATTCATTTAAGATTCTCATTTTTCAGATACTATGTAATCATCAGAGTTGGGAAATTCAAAAGAATTTATTTTCTTAATGACATTTTAAGAAAAAAGTCTTGAAATCAAATGTAAAACCTATACTGTAAAGAACAACAGAACACTGGTAGCAAAGTAATTCATGCTACATAAGAGACTCATCAAATTTGATTAACATATACTCTAAATAATTCAAAACTTTAACTTTCATCCCTAGCATGTCTTGCTGCTGAGACATTCTTCAAAATCACACTCCCTTGATTTGCTCCAGCTAAATCTGTACTTCAGGTACTTCAAGATGAAATCTCTTATTGTAAACACATCCTGGTATCCAAGGGCTTTATAAACAAACTTAAGACAGGCCCAGAAAAAAACCCACAATTATTTTTCTGCCCCTACCACTTTCTACCAATACACTGAGTTGCCAGTACAGGCAGCACTGCACAGATCTTAGCAACACAAGTTTGGGTCTAGTCTAAAAGGTAACCATGAAATCCAATCTTCACCTGAGACAGGATAGCATGAAAAAACCTTGCTTTCATTGATTTACAGAGGTGTAGTTGTAGGGAAGCAATGACAAAAGAATTACAGGGTAAACAATAATGCAATGGCTGGCTAGATAACTGAGGAGAAATTCTTGAAAAGCAAAAGGAACAAAACAGGAGAGAAACCACAATGGTAAGAGTTCCAAGTTCAGGACTAACATTGGTCACAATGCAAAAGACAGCTGAAAACAGCAAGCAAAGGATCATGTTTCAAAATAACAGCAGTAAAAAAATCCACCTCTGTACAGATCTAATGTGAATTTTGTCTCATCATCCACTATTACTTTAGTAACTCAACTTTTCATACTTTCCATGTCACACTCAGAGGTAAAAAAAATATACACTCAGATACTCTGTCTTAAAACCAACAAGTTTTTAACTGTTTCAAAAGACAAGAGCAACACTGAAGGTCAGTAAACAGGAAACTATGAACAATTACCAGCTATAAGCACAGACATCAAAACAGAAATTTGAATAGGACGATGAAGTAAAAAGTATGTAAGTTTCTAACTGCTTTTAGCAACTTCTGTAATTCCTTGGGAAGTAAAATTTTCCTGCTTTGTTTCTAACAGTCAAGAAAATTCTTAATCCTTGAAAATCTCTGCTCTCTAGACAGCATCTACAGCAATCTGTAAGGCAGCTAGAAATACTTCAACCTCTCACTTCCTCTTATTAAAAATAAGTCTTAACCATTTCCTTTAACCACACAATATGTGGTTTTGTGGTTATCTCTAGTAACTTGAGTTTCAGTATCATCTTCAATGGAGCAATCTGTGAGAGAATCTTAAACAGTTTTGAAATTGACTGCTTTCAGAAAGGAAAAAAACAAAAACCCAACCAAACAAACAAACAAAAGAGCCCCAGTGCTCCAAGCAGCCAGCTATGCTGCAGTTGGGCTGAAGAAAGACCCACAATAAAATACAGTAGTCAAACCCGAGACTTCTGGGCTCACCCTCAGAGCTAACCAGTTCCTCCTGTCAAGCAACACTGACTGCAGCTGAAGAAAACAACTATTTTAAAATCACAGATCACTACATGAATACACAGGGGTGTGCCTGGGACATCTCCAGATTTGCAAAAATACACACCACACAACAGTCAAGACACTTGGCCATGCCTCCCCTCTCCCTGTATGCAAGACCTATGCAATTTTGGACTCAGTTCTTGACATTTGCAGGGAAAAATGGGGTCACCTCCAGTGATGATGCTCCCCTATGGAGAGCTTGTCCACCTGCATCACTTCACTGACATGAGCAACAGCAGAAGCTCCTACCATATGGGCCAACGTGCTCAGGACACTGCCATCCAAACGTGCCAAGCAGAAATGTGTCTGTATGCATGGACCACTTAACAGGAATAAGTGTCCCTACATCAGAACACTGGGAATGGAAACAGAGCCTGGACTCACAACAGCTAAGGCACAGCTGTATATGAAGATGAAGTTTAATTTTTCTGTCCTGTTGCCTGCCCCCCCAAGCAGGGCTATGCTCAGGCAAAATTCCCCTTGCCTGTTTTTCACCTAGCATATTTCTCTCAAAGTATAACAACCGCACACACAAATTACTTCCCCGTTTTGATGTTTTTTTCCATAAATAGGGTATTTCTGTTGTTAAAAGTGTAATTAGATTGTTAGCATTATTAAACTGAAATGATTTTCCAATGTACAAAACTACAAACTAAAAGGAACCTTTCGAAGAGACAGAAACTTGCAATAATTTAGCCAGAATGCTTTATTTATGTCAATGAAGATTGCAGAAAACATTCAAGCCCACATCAAACAGTGAAACAGCTTTGGATGAACATTGACTTCTGAATATTTCAATCACTTTGTTTCGGGATATTTTTTTTGTTTGCTGGAAAAATACCTTACTTAAAATCAAAAACGCACTTGGTAGCCCCTTTCTACTTCTGGAGTACAGGTCTCCCATATGAGCAAAACTCTTAGACAAAACACATCTTGGAGCTCGGATTGGTCAGGCAGGGTCATTCCTGACAGAAACCTGAGTCCAGAAGTCAGAGAGATGAAAAAAGCACCTAAAACTCTGAGACTACCTCTGCCATTGCAGCTGAGCCCGGCACAGGAACAGCGCTGAGATTTCAACGTGCTAAATAAACCCGGAAAGGGGTGTGCTCGCTGCTCGAAGGTAACAGCTAACGTTTTCTTTGAAATACGAAAAACCTCTCAGAAGTACCTGTGTGAGAGGCAAAGTAATTAAACCCTAACTAGCATTCATTACTGGAAGTGGGCTGAGGGGCCGTACACTTTAAGATGATGCATCTATCACACGTCAGGAAAATGAAGCCGGGAAGGATACGTGAAGCACCCGGCACGGAGGGTGGCCATGAACTACGTTCTTGCCTCCAGGAAAGCACGGCGATTGCTTCCCGAGGAGAGATGAGCGGGGCCGGGAGGCGTGACCCATCCCGCTGCGAGCGCCGGGGCTCCCGCAGGGCCGAGCCGCCTCCCCGGGGCCGCTCCCAGCTCCGGGAGCTCAGCAGCGACCGCGCGCCTCCAACTTAGCCAAATTAAACTTACTAATTTTACCCCCAACCCCTTTATTCCACCCCCCCACACACACACACTCCCCCCCCCGGGTATCGGCAGGCTCCGGCGTGGGCACAGCCCGGGCGGCGCTGCCCACTCGCGCTGCGGGGTGAGTCACGCAGGGCGGCGGGGCGGGAGCGGCTCGGGGGCCGCGCCGGGGGCAGGCCCCGCGCCC
>VXBX01004990.1:94604-133915 GCA_013400415.1 Scytalopus superciliaris
CCCTGCAGTGCTACAGGCTGGGGGCAGAGTGACTTCACAGCTGTCCAGAAGAAAAGGACCTGGGGGTGCTGGTCACAGGGACTGAACATGACCCAGTCTGTGCCCAGGTGGCCAAGAAGGCCAATGGCATCCTGGCCTGTATCAGAAACAGCATGGCCAGCAGGATGAGGGAAGTGATTCTGACCCTGTATTTGGGACTGGTGAGGCCACACCTCTAATGCTGTGTCCAGTTCTGGGCCCTTCACTTAAAAAAGGACATTGAGGTGCTGGAGTGTGTCCAGAGAAGGGTAGTGGAGCTGGGGAAGGATCTGGAGCACATGTGCTGTGAGGAGCAGCTGAGAAAGCTGAGTGTCTTTAGATGCGAGGAGGCTCAGGGGAACCTTTTCACTCTCTACAACTACCTGACAGGAGGTTGTGGTGAGGTAGGGGCTATACCTGCAGTGAGAGGATCAGAGGAAATGGCCCAAAGATGAGACAGGGAAGATTCCGATTAGATACTAGAAAAAAATCTTTTCACTGTTGGGGTGGTCAGGCACTGGAATAAGTTGTCCAGGGAGGTGGTGGAGTCACCATCCCTGGAGGTGTTTAAGAGGGATCTGGATCTGGCACTGGGTGATGCGGTTAATGGTTTGAGGAGCACAGTGGTGCTGCTGGGTCAGCAGTTGGACTGAATCATCTTAAAGTTGTCTTTGAACCTTGATAATTCTATGATTTTTTTTACTTAATCAACTGAAAACAAGAACTGAAGTCCAGCAGACCATTGCACAGTATATACTGACAGAGTGTTGCCACTGGTGACCCTCATTTTCTGTGAGCACTTCCATAGGTACTGGAGCAGCATGCCTGCCCTGGGAAGCAGGAAGAACCTGGGGACATCCATGGGGCTGCTGCCAGCTGCTGCCTGCCACTCATGAGGTTCTCTACATCCCGCTGAGCTGTCGCTCTACACCAGTGTATGGCAAATTCAGAGAAATACCATTTCACCAATTAGATGAGTCACATCGCTGCTATTTTTTCCTCTTGAAGCCACGGGAAGTAAAAGCATATATTTTTAAGAAATGGTGAGTTCTCCATGCTGTGAATGTCAGTAAGCGGCTTCCAGGAGAGCCAAGCCTTACTGCAACCACTGAGCGGCCAGCACAACCAGCTGGGATACAGGGATCCCCATGCTAGGGAATGAGAGACAGGCTTAAGAATTAACCTTCTAATCTCATTTTTTTTTATAATGGAACCACCATCTGTGCCTTTTTTGGCATATTAATACTTCTATTTAATTTTCATTTTGCATTAGAAGTCAGAATCAGACTGTCTTAGCCTTTCAGATACTTTAAACTAATAGATTTTAGAAAGCAGAGAAATGAATGTGAGAAGCCTAAATTAATTAAATTGTTACTGACCTCCCTCTTCACTTTAGCAGTTACAAGATAATTTATGATTCAGAATGAAACCAGGAAGCAAGTACTTAGAGTTCCAATCTGAAGTCTGCTGTTGACTCATTCTTTGGCCTTTATCTGCCTCAGCTTTGTGTCCAAGAGTCAGGAATACCTAGCAACAACGTTGTAATGATTAATTAGGTTAGACCTGACCTTTTACTACTGGAGTCTATGCAAAACATCAGAAACATTCAAAATTTAAATTTATAAAGCATAAAATGCTATGTGATTTCAAAGTATTTAATGAATAATATCCACAATAGTATATTTTACACAAAGAATCTTCCTCCTATTATAAATTATTTTAGAAATCTAAAATATAATATTTCTAGTTGAAATAAAGATGTTTGTCATGTAGTTGCACTGCAAAATAGAATCACAGAATGGTTTGAATCAGAAGGGACCTTAAAGATCATCTTGTTCCAAACCTCTACCATGGGCAAGGACATCTTCCACTAGACCAGGTTGCTCAGAGCTCCTTCCAACTGAGACTTGAACACTGCCAGGAATGAAGCATCCACAGCTTCTCTGGACAGCCTGTTCCAGTGCCTTGCCATCCTTACAGTAAAGAATTTCTTCCTAATATATAATCTAAATTTGCCTTCCTTCATCTTAAAACCACTTAAGAAAAATTTTTTTGCTGAAAACCATTTTATTCTTTTTGTTCCTCACCTACAACTAACACAACAGCAGCCGATATTTAATTCCATATTCATTTATTTTTCAGCCCTATTGAGTGTTCTGGCAGTTTCAAACAGTAATAACAAAAAAATTTGTAATTTATATATAGCCAAGCAAGTGGAATGATATCAGCATTGTGACAATTTGTTGGGAGTTTTTTGTGCATCATTCTGAAACATCTATTATCTAGCATCCTAATCTTTCTTTCTCTGAAAGTAAGAGCAAAACTACAGATTACCCTGAGTCAAAGCTAGTTGGTTTGGTAAGGCTTGTGCTTATGGAGCTCACTGGAGAACTCTCAAGCTCTATGTAACTACTAATGTAGCTTTTGCCATAAAAGCTCTCCACACTGCACAGATAACAGGCTGAGTGAGGCACAGAAGGGAAAAATGACTGACACTCCTTTGTAGTAGCATCCTGTTTTTAAACTCCCACACTATTAATCAGCCTGTTTACAGGATCCTATTGTAAGGAGCACTTCTGGCTGCTATAATTTTTTTTAATGCAAATAGTGCCAGGTTAACGGCATTTCTTGAAAACATACTGAGTATTGGAATAGGGGAAGGATAAATATCAGTAAACAAGAAGTTCTGACACAAATGATTTTTACTACCATGCAGCCATACAAACCTAATACTAAATAGATAATCTGAATTATCACTGCAATATGGCTACACACAGACTTTTAACAATATTCTTGGCCATTGTGAATGCATGTACTTAAGCAGTCAGAAGTTTTGTCATCACTTTTAATGGCAGCAGGGTAAAGCCCACATCATCCTACTACTACTTTTGCTGCAATTTTATGTAGAAGCTTCAGGAATACATGCACATTTTCCAGCAGGAAGATTTATTGCATGTTAGATTACAGAAATTTCTGCACTGTACAATCTGGGTTCACCAGTTTAGCAGCAAGCATAACAATAAAGTGGAAATACAAGCTTTGTCAGTAACAGCATAGCTCTTGCAGGTGTGGCAAAATTAAATGAAGGGTAGAGTAAGGCTAACAATTATTTTTAAAATATACATCTACTAGTTGCTTGATGATGTACATTGAACAAATGGATTAGAGTTTTCTCACTGCCTATGAAACAAAACTTAGGAGGGATCTCAGAATGGGCCACCCAAATAAATTAAGTTCTTGAACTGATACAGGTGTAGACCTTAGGTTAGGTTTCTAGGCAGGGGTTACATCACCAGCTTTAAAAAAAGCTGGTAAATACTGAAATCAGAAAGGGCACTGGATTAGGAGTCCACCTAGATTAGAAAGGGCATTTTATCTGCAGTTTCCTTACAGATTGAAAAGTCAAGAATAAGCAACAGTGATCTCTAAGATGCCTGTGAGGCCACTAAATAGACAGAATGCTGATTGGCCTTCAAATCTTTATCACAAGATGAGTTAGCCTATGCTAACTGTCCACTGACCAGAATAAACCACGAGTAATCAGTTTGCAAAGAACGACCTCTGACCTTTTTTAAACTGGGGCATGGTCAGATGGTTGTGCATTGATGCTGGCATAGAGATGCCAGCTAGGAAATGAGCCCCATCAAAGTGGTCCTGCACACATGAAAACTGAGGGGCTTCTGTTGAGCCCACATTTTTCAGTATCATCTACCTACAGAGCCTTTTTTGGCAGGCACATACAAGCTCATGTGGTCTGACCTACTTTCTTCAGCCTCTGTTATGCTTCTGTCCTAGATAAATGGGGTAGCACCAGTGGCTACAGTTATAAATGTACGAAAATAACCTACTAGAGGTTACTTTGTCTCCTCCCTTCCTCTCCCTTTCTCTCATGGGAACCCAGTGGAAGAGAATGTACCTCTTTAAATACAGTAGCTTTTACCAACCATCCAGCAAAGACTAGGAAAGAAAACCTCTGCCTTAAACTTACCCTACATCTAAGCGAGGAAAATTTTAGTCCAGAAACACCCAAAGAATGAAGATTTTCCCCCCACTCTTTCTAGGAATCACATTTACCAGTCAGTCAGGTTCCTGAATTACGATTGTATTAAAAATCCAGATAAAATGTTCCTTTTAAAGGTTAGAGGTTTATATATGGCAGAATAGTGCAATTATAGATTTTTGTAGATAAAATGCATGTCAAAAGCAGAGCTAGTGGAGAAGGATGATGTGAGCACTACCCAAATTGTCACATCTATGATCAAACTGGGGAAAAAAGTTGAAAAAACACTACAGTTATCTTTTACATTTCCATCTGAAATGTTTTCTCCATTTGACAAAGAAATCTGAATTCTTTGAGGATATAAAAAACCCCAGTTGTTTCACACAGCACAGAAATATACAACTTAAACAAGAAATGGAATGTGTTATGACAGAAGTCTATCCCAATATGCAGCGTGAAGCCCTGTGTGTGGAGAAGGGTAGCAGGACAGTATGACTGTGAACACCGAGGAGCACTCATACGTGAAAGAGTTGTAGCTAAGAAAAAAAGTTCAGTGGTTATGAAGATTGCTACAATAAAAATTATATGTGGTCGTCATTTCAAACTTTCACCACTTGATAAAAACAGATGGGATGACTCTGCATCTTAATTTTAGCTGTTCAAATAGCCTACTTTGAGGTCTTCTTTGAAATAAGATGCAGCAATTTTTGCTTATGGGAAAACCAAGTATAGTAATTTCACTATGGGGAGAGTGAGTACCTCAAAAGTACTTATTTCCTAATGATCTGCTCTCTAGGGAAACACTGCCTGACTTCCTTCATTGAAGTAGAGGACTAGATATCCAAGAGATTGCTTGTATAGATGAGTTCAACAAGTTGTGTTTTGTGTATTTTAATATATTTTTTTCAATTTAAGTAATACTTTTAAGAGTTGTGAAACAGAATGTGAAATAACAAAACACAATTTTAAGGATGTCTAAAGGGTGGTATGATCATTAATTAGAAGATCTATACCAAATATTACTAGTGGATATACTGATAAAGATTAGTTCTACTGTATTTAGAGCTTTTTGCCTACATTTCTTTTAGTGATAAAATTTTCACTTTTTTTGTTATTGTTGTTGTAGTGTTTCTGGTTTCTTGAGTTTTACTTTTCTAAAAGGATGTTAATACCCTAAATACCTTTTAACATGACTAAAAAAAGTTTGGCTTATAGGTATTATATTATATATCTCTTCCAAGGCTGTGTTTTGGTTTTTGTTTTCCCTGCAATATTTTTGATGTTGATAATGAAACTCTTAATACTCTAGTATGTGTTACTCACAAAAATTAAATAAATCTAATCCAGAAAAATCTTTTTCCTTCATGGTGTTCATGTCAAAAATAGTCTCTTGTTCAACTTGCCGAATTATGTTCCAGTAACAAGGAATGCCATTAGCAAAGTAGCATCAGAGATTTCATCTGCTTCAATTAATGAAGCTCATTGTTTAGAGTTGGACAGAAAACAGCTATTCCATCTTATGAAAAATTGTGAAGTTTTAAAATTAAGGTGAAGCCAAGAACACTCAGTGCTGCTCACAAAGAGTCATTGACTAGTATTCCAAATACTAAACAGCCCTTTTGGTAGGATATTTGTCCTGTCAATCAAACTTGAATGGAAATCTTTCACATTCAAGGACTGTTACTCAGTCAGCTTTTGGTGATTTTGAAAGTGCAGTTTAAAAATGTGTAGTGAAAAGGAAGAAAGGGAAATACTGGTCATGACTTGTTTTGACACTATAGTCCCAAAGGTAAGAAATCATCCTAAATAAGGTGTTACCAAAGTAGTAAATTAATTCCAAAATAGTAAATTAATTACATCAAATGTATGTAAATCTAGTTTTGTATCATTAGATGCAGTATAAATGATTTATATGCTTTTTCTAAAGCAAATCAGAAACTTTGTTTATGGCCTACAAGTAAAAATGAATTCCATATAAAAATAATCAAATTATCAATAAATTATTTTAATAAGCAATCAGAATGGAAGGTTTTAACTACTTTAAAAGTAATTAAATAAGGTAAAGTTAGGAGTAACTTTTGAGTTGAAGCAAAATATTTCTGTACTTTCTTTACTGAAATATTCAAAGAGAAGACAGAGTTAAAAAAACCTTGACTTTTCTGTCTGTCTGGTTGTTGCAGAAAAAAAAAAAGCATTAAACACTAAGAGACACTTTAGGTCAATCTGGGTCATCCTTTGATTCTGCAGTATACCAAAAAATTACAAGGTTTTTTTCTAGTGTGTCTATAAGCATTTATTCCAGGATGTCACCTCTTTTTTCCAGAAATGTCTTTCCTTTCAGTTAACAGTTTTCTTCTCATTTTTGAAGCTCCGGTTTCCACATACCATTACCTATCCCCAAAATATCAATAGATGCATCTATCTCAGTCTTCACAGCAAGAAAAAATCGCCCTGTTGCTGACATTACAACATTACAAACTTGGTTTGCCCTGATAGCTTGTACCCCATCAACACTATTGACTAGTAAGGTGCAGCCTCTGGAGTCAGAGATTTATAAAAGATGAAGTGATTTTATGGAATTTTTAAACTAAGCTTATTAATTTTTATTATTCAGTTATCCAGAGGGAAAATAAAAACATAAGAACTTGGGCAGATCAAAAGCCCATCTAGTTTAGTACCCTGTTGATATCCCATGGCCTAAGAATGGAGCACTGAGGAAGAGCATGAGAACAAGCACATACCACTGCTTCTGAAGAGTGTGCTCCTAAACTCCCACAGGTTGTAGCCCAGGCACCTTGTGAGCCAGAGACACTGTCATGCATTTAATATATGGTGATCTACTTTTCTTTTATTAATGTGACCATCGCCTTCTGAACCCGTGCAATGTTCTAGGATCCTGTAGCAAAAGCTCACTTAGCTTAACTGTGTCTTTTATATAGGAATTAGAAGACATTACAGCTCCTGCCTGAATATATTTGAGAGGGAAAGGAAAATTAGATCTCTCCTTGTTAATGGGACTGAAGTTATTATGAAGCTCTGGGATGGCTGGATCAAGCTATAGACATAGAATGAGGTAGGGCTCAGAGAGCTTAATTTTCCTTCCTTGCCTGCAAGGAGCTGCTTCCCACACACAAGCATCATGCACAATGCAATACTAGCTATATGCTAAGCAAGAAAGTGGCATGCAGAGGAACAGTATTCTCCAGTAATTTTTTTTTTCAGGATGTGAGATGCTGTGCTTATGCATGTTCCACTTCACCTTAATTCAATTTATAGAAGGCGTCTCCTGATGGTAAACACTAAGAGTGGGTACTACTTACATATTTAACTATACTAATTTACAAAATAATTCTCCTACTGCATTTATGATTTTTTCATTGTATGATCCTGACTAGAAGCTATAATGGTCTCCTTCTTGAACCCTGTGAAACTAGAAAAACTTGCTATGCTTCCTGGTACAAATTGTAACATTAATATTTCATTATGCCTGTGGAAACTACACATTAACAAAAGCTACATGTAAGATGCTACAAAAATTCTGAAACAAACTTTGATTTTTACTTTCTTTAATTTTAATTTTTCCAGGCTGTAGGCTTGGTCTTTGCAGCAAGGGAAGCTTTTGTGAACCTTTGTTCTGAAGTAGCTCTCCTACCTTTGAATGACCATTGAAACACACCTTTAGAAACAAGATGGTTGGGAGACAGATTAATTGCATTTTTGCAGAAGTAGGCTGCTAGAAGCTGAGAATGGAAAATGCTTGTTTGAGTATTCTGACAAAAAACAAACCATGAGTAGTCATAAAGGTCAGCCACTGAAAAATCATAATTTTACCTTTTACTTAACCTCTGCCCCCTAAAACGGAGAAAGAAAACCATGTTTCAGGTTTCAAAGGACTTAAAAGCATTACAGAAGCTCACTTATGTTAACATCATTTCTCTTGAAGAGTTCAGATTTTCTCATTTCTTTTTGCAGGTCCTAACACTTATATGTTCTTTTCAGGCCTTATTGCAAGGTTAATTTCTCTTAGGTCAGTTTTTGTGAAGGTATACTTAAAATCAAATAACACACAAATGGTTGAGAACAATCACCTCAGTGACTGATGGTCTGTGCTAAGGGCACAGTTAGCAATCACTCCCTCGCAGATCAGCCAGCCTGCATGGAAGGTATTTCATATATGTGCGTTTTTGTTAAAATGGGTCATGCTTTTGTCATCTCTTGATATTGTTCCTTTCCCTAATTAACTTTGCCGATGTTTCTACTACTGAGCTGACATACCCAGTTTTACATCAAGCTTCAGGAACACATGAACAATTTATATATGTACATGTGCATATATATATATCTATCTTCACTCACACATGACTGCACTGAAGCAAGTTTAAGTACTCCTGGAGAAGAGAAACCTGAACATGAACAGGAGTGGAATTCAGATCCTGTTTATGTAACACAGGCATGAGTAATGCCAGATCATCCTCACACCAACAGGTCCCCAGGAACACTCCCTTTGGCTATTAAACATTTCAGCTTTGCATTCTACCCTGTTTCTCAGTGCTCATAATTCAGCATAATCCCTGACACACTATACAAACATACATCTTTAGATCAGTGAATCAGCCTGCTCATTTGCATGGATTGCTCACAAAGTGTGGTAAGAACAGAGAGAAATGCCCTGATAAGTGTTTGTAGGGCCATGCCTTTAGCTATAGGCATGGCTTTTCTTCTGGGGAAGTTTCCCTGCAGCATATGAGGAGATATACCAGTGGAAACACCACTGGCTCATGATAGCTTTATAGAAGCCAGCCAACAATGCTGCTTGAAATAAATAAATAGAACAAAGAAAAGCAGCCTACCATTCAGGCCAGGGATTAAAGGTAGCATTTGGAGGAGGTTCACAGACTTACTAATATTATAAGGAGCAGCCACTGGGTTGCTGTTCACAGTCTTTTCAACACGGACTGGGCTTTTCAACAACTCAGTTTCCCAGGCTGCAGACTCAAATTGTTGAGGGACTGGCTCTATTTCTGGACTCGATCAAGGCACATCCCCTGCTCTGACCTGAAAACACACTACATGGGTAAAACTGGTCAAGAATGATGCAGTATAGCTTTAATGGAGGCTTTGATTTGTAGGTTAATGGGGTATAGGAAGAGATTATGTAGATATGTGCTTAGGATATATATTACCCTTTACAACGGGAAACCCTCTGCAGAAGTAAATGAGCACCACATTTATATAGAAACAAAGCACAAAAGAATGTAAAGATGACTCCCACCACCATTTCCACACACAAGTAACTGCATTTTATTTATCCAATCGGGTCTAGTGCTTACAATGTGTTATGAACTGGCAAAGCCAGAAATCCAGAACAAACTAACACCTTACAGCAAAGCTTGGCTCGCCAACAACCAGCTCACAGGATGTGTAACTGCAGCACTATGTGCAGGGATGCCATGTTAACTTTCTGTTTTGAAAATTTTCTGTACACAGCTTTCAGCATGGTCCTACTTCTCATAATATTCCAATTTGGACCAACTACAGCAACATGTTTAAACTGCCATATACTTAATCTGCCCCTGTCTTCACCCCTTCTTCCTGCCATCTTAGGAAAAACCCCCAAAACCTACAATTATTGGCAAGCTTAAAGTTTCTTAGGCCTTTACAGCTCACCTTAGCAATGTAGTGATTTCAGTACAAAAAAACTAAGAATCATTGCAGCCTTTTTACTATCTTTAGTTCCAGAAGAAGCTTTGGTACAAATTCTTTCTTCCTTATAAAATGACATTTCAAGATTTTGTCTACAGTTCTTCAGCTTTTTAAGGTCTATGTTTCACTTCCCAGTCAGGATCCTCCTTATGATAGATTTTCCAGGCATGTTACTGAATACCAGGATGAAGGAGTTAATATCTGCATCGTCATTCAGGATATGGGACAAAGGTACAACCAGGCTGCAAAGGAGGACAAGTCACCCTCCACCAATGTTTCTGAGACTCATTTTCTTCCAGAATATTCTTTCCATGCCTACCAGATACAGGTGAGTCTAAAGGACGGAAGGCAAATGGATGAGAACAAATGAGTGGTTGCCTCTGAGGGAGAAAGGCATGGAGCACAGACCTGTGCCACTGCAGGGAAACAGGAGCATGTCATGCTCCAGACATCCTCCTGTGTCCCATCTTGCCCTGTTGCTCAGGGTGTGAATGATTCTGTGCTTGTGCCTGCAAACTGCTTCAGAAAAGCCAGCGGGAGGAAGCATCATGTCTTGACAGCTTTGCAAAGCTGAAACTGAGACTGCACCAGGTAAGAGCCCCCAGGCTGTGTGGGACCCACCACCCTGGAGTGTATGAGGCAGGTAAGTCATTACTAGAAGTGCTTATGTGTGTGCTGACAAAAAGGTGGTGAAATAGTTGCTGTGCCAGGGGCTACTCGCTCCCAAGTCAGCATGTACAGGAGCTGCCTGTCCCAGGGGGTCCAAGCAGCACAGAGTGCTTTGACAAGGATCTAACATATGCAGTGCAATTTAAGCTTTAAGCTATTCCTTGCACTTGTTTCAAATATGAGATGATCTTTCCTGAATACAGTCATCCTCAAAAAGCACAATGCACTTCCGAAAAGGCTTCCTAGAACTTTATAAAATAGCATTATTATTTCTCTCTCTCTATTTTAAATACCTCCTCATCCATTTCACAGTCACACTTGCTTTTCTCATCACCACACTACATTCATGATTCACAGTCATCCTGTGACCAACTGGTACACAGTTATTTTCAACTTCTCTGTTATTTTCAACTAAGGAACATGCAATGTGCAGCAGAGGCTTGTATTATAGCTAGATATTAGCGGACAATATTTTGATTTTCTCCCCCATTTCTCTTACTCCTCAAAGTCATCTGGTTATTGAAGTTTGAAATGTGATGTAATTCATGTACTAATTAAGGTTTGTTTTCTCCACTTCTCCACTTACCAACCTAAGAATCAAGTGTCAATTTTCAGTGCATTTTACAATCAAATTCAACCCTTTAACCTGCATTTTTCAGAGTGCAAGGCTGGTTTTTCAAAGTCAGCTCTCTGTAATATCTGGTTATCATTTCTCTGATAGAAGTCATCTGTTTTGCATTGATAAGTACAGGCAGTACCTAGACCAAAATGAATAGTGGAAGGAAATAGATAGAACAGAGAGATGATGATCTGTCATATGAGCTTTCTGAATATGTACAAGGTGCTTTCTGTAATAATTAGTGACAAAGGTACACATTTCATATGTATTAGAACAGGTTCTGCTGAGTTTCCTGACAGAGAAAGCAGAAGAAATACGATCTTAAAAACTACTTAAAACTGCTGCATTTGCATTGGTAGGTATCTTATTTAAAACCTGAAGATCCAGCAATACCATAAATATATTCAGCCAAGGAAGTAGAGAAAGCATCCTGCCACATCTTTATTAGGTCTCCTACTCTCAGAAAGGCACACAAGAGGAACTGTTCATCTGTGAACTGAGATCCCAGTTTTAAACTCTAACTCATGATTATCTTCTCTTCTATCCTGGAATGAAGAGTATTAAAAACTTTGACAGCAGCATGGAAGTGCCTGCATCACAAGTAATAATATCTATGAATATTCAGGCTAGATCCAATGCTTATGATATGGACACACTAATTAAATAATAAGACACTAATTCTGCGTATAAATATCTGCAGTGCTTGGATTTCAAAAAGATAATAGTACAGATTTTATGTTCAGCGGGGACCCCTGGTGTTTAAGGCAGTCATAGCAAGGATCGACGTTCCTAGCAGAGAATTAACCCGTTACTTGGGAGTCAACTGCCTTTCTGTGTCCACACCTATTGCAGATTACTCCTCGGAGACATTAAGAAACAACATGTAGTTGTATTATTAAGTGGAACTGTAATTGTCTTATGGATATGTCTTAGTCTTTCAGATGTTTACACAGCAAGCCCCATACTTGTATGTGCCAAAGTTGGTTACAAAGCACATGTCACAGCCTGGACAGGCTGCTGGGGTTGGACTGCAGGAAAATTTTGCTCAGGCCTTCTAATGCCCCGAGGCTCTCTGCATTCTTGAAGGATACCCTAATGTTCTTGTCTTTCACAGGGGGAGCTGTTACAAGCCAATACAACTTGAAAAATACCATGTACTATGTAATTGCTGGTTTAACCCCACAGACCTAAAGCTCTCCATTGCTTCCTTCTGATCAACTTCATCAAAACTATTGATAAGGCCTTGACAAACAACGAATTAATCAACTTCTTCATCATGATTGTTTATAATTAACTGCTATGAACCACAGTCCACTTTCAGAGACGGCCCACATCTACAGTGCAGAATGTTACAAAACCTCCTGCTGGTACTTGAAGTTTAATTTTTGTTGCAAAAAGTGATTGCTGAGAATTATGTTTTGTCCCGGAGTCTTGTGTTTGGCACCTTTGTCACCCTGACCTCTGATCCAGCGCAGATCTCTGTTCTGTTCCTCTCCCTACCCTAAGAATCTTCTTTGATTTTATCTCTCAGTTTAGACTCTCACTTCTGCAGACAGCGTGTGGGGTATTCAGCCTTTTTCAGATGAACTCAATTTTATGTCTACTCCTGTTAGGAGCTTTGCTTCTGGCATTCTTAGAAATAACTCATGCTCTTGCAGTTCCTAACAGTAAGCTGCCCTTCTTGAATTCACAAGGCATTTGTAGACCTCTTTACATGGAACTAAGTTACTTTGCTCTGTACAGCATTCTAGGGAACTACCAGGAGAGTCTTTTCAGAGACATCATATCCTTCCAGCATAGGTTTGAGGAATAGTACAAGAGGGGAAGTACTGTAGTAACATGTCCTTATTCTACAAGCCAGCACAGAGGATTGTTAACAAATTGAAACATGTTTCTGGCAGAATTTAAGTTAACAGTATTATCATCTAACTTCACAAAAATATATTTCACACACTTATGTAGCCTTCCAGTACCCAAAGGCGCCTACAAGAAAGCTGGAGAGGGTTCTCCCTCGGAAGCTGTAGTGACAGGAGAACAGGTTATGGGTTCAAACTGAAAGAGGGGAAATTTAAGTTACATATACAAGGAAAAATACTGTGAGGGTGGTGAGGCACTGGAACAGGCTGCCCAGAGAAGCTGTGGCTGCCCCATCCCTCGAAGTGTTNTCGCCATGCACTCCCTCACCCAGGAGATCCGCAGCTTCTCCAGGGCCAACCTGCGGAAGCAGCGCACCCGCGTGACGACGCTGACCGGCCGCAGGATCATCGAGACGTGGCGCGGCGCCTGCCTGCAGGTGGAGGAGGAGGCGGAGGCGGCGCCGGGAGGCGGCTTCGTGCAGGACCTGAGCGCCGACCTGCAGGTCGGCGTGGTGAAGCCCTGGCTACTGCTGGGTGAGTGGGGCTGGGGGCGGCGGGCGCGGAGCCGCCGGCCGGGCAGGGGCTCAGCGCAGCGACCGGCGGGGTCTCNCATGTCCTTATTCTACAAGCCAGCACAGAGGATTGTTAACAAATTGAAACATGTTTCTGGCAGAATTTAAGTTAACAGTATTATCATCTAACTTCACAAAAAAATATTTCACACACTTATGTAGCCTTCCAGTACCCAAAGGCGCCTACAAGAAAGCTGGAGAGGGATTCTCCCTCGGAAGCTGTAGTGACAGGAGAACAGGTTATGGGTTCAAACTGAAAGAGGGGAAATTTAAGTTACATATACAAGGAAAAATACTGTGAGGGTGGTGAGGCACTGGAACAGGCTGCCCAGAGAAGCTGTGGCTGCCCCATCCCTCGAAGTGTTCAAGGCCAGATCGGACAGAATTTTGAGCAACCTGCTCTAGTGGAAGGTGTCCGTGACCACGGCAGTGGGTGCGAATTAGGTGATCTTTAAGGACCGTTCCAACCAAGGCCACTCTACAATTCTATTATTGTGTACCAGCTGTGTAACACTACAAATATTATGCTGTAAAGAACACAGGAAAACACGAGAGACAGACAGGCACGGCTGCACGGCGGGCTGTCCAGTCCCGCAGGACGCCGAAGACAGGCGCTTTGGGTTCCGGGGCTGCTCCAACGCGGCGGGCGGGGACGGCGCGGGGGGGTCGGGGCGCTCCGAGGCACCGCCCCGGGCGGGCGCGGCGGCGGCGGCGGCGGCAGCATCGGGGCGGCCGGAGCGGAGCGGAGCGGAGCGGGGGGCTCGCCATGCACTCCCTCACCCAGGAGATCCGCAGCTTGTCCAGGGCCAACCTGCGGAAGCAGCGCACCCGCGTGACGACGCTGACCGGCCGCAGGATCATCGAGACGTGGCGCGGCGCCTGCCTGCAGGTGGAGGAGGAGGCGGAGGCGGCGCCGGGAGGCGGCTTCGTGCAGGACCTGAGCGCCGACCTGCAGGTCGGCGTGGTGAAGCCCTGGCTACTGCTGGGTGAGTGGGGCTGNTGGCTACTGCTGGGGGAGGGGGGCTGGGGGCGGCGGGCGCGGAGCCGCCGGCCGGGCAGGGGCTCAGCGCAGCGACCGGCGGGGTCTCCTCTCTCCGCAGGGTCGCAGGATGCTGCTCACGACCTGGAGACGATGAGAAAGCATAAGGTAACTCGAAACGGGCATTCAAGCCGCATCTCGCGTCGTGGCGCGCCGTGGGTGTCTCTTTTAGGTTAAAAAAATCTAAAATATTCTCTAGTAGTTCTGAGAAAACCTGTATTGCACTCGCATTCTCAAAAGGCCGCTCTCTTTGCAGATGGATGGGTGCCTGTGAGCTTCACGGGAAGCTGAAATGCTTTCACAGAATCTCAGAATTTTGCAAGGGACCTCTGTAGATCATTTAGTCCAACCCCCCTTCCAAGGCAGGGTCACCTAGAGCAGGTGACACAAGAGCGTATCCAGGGTATCCAGGTGGGTTTGGAATGTCTCCGGAAAGGGACACTCCATGCCCTCCCTGGGCCTGTTCTGCTACTCACAACGTAAAGAAGTTCTTCCTCATGTTGAGATGAAACTTCTTGTCTTTTAGTTTATGGCCATTGCTCCTCCTCCTTGCTAGGCACCACTGAAGAGTCTTGCTTGGCTGCAAGAGTGATGATTGTTTAAAGCTGTTTAATGGAACAGATTCCTGCACTGCGGTATTTCCATTTCAGACACTAAGCAGCATCATTCCTCCTTGCCTTGTGGAGATTGATGAAACTAGAAAAACAAAGCAGCAGCTCAAAGTCTGTCCCAAACTTTGGTCTTTTTACTCTTCTCTGTTACAGTAATGGGGTGATAAGGCCTTCGGACAGTGGTGCTTCTGCAGGACAGGGAGTGCACCAGGCTGGGATCTGGTGCCATCTAAATGTCACTCACTGTAAGTTAAAATAACCCACAACCTGGCTGTGGCCTGGACCAAGCAGAGATGGCAGGAGGCCAGAGGTGGTCTCACCTGCCAAGGGCAGGTATAGTTGACTCTGAAATCCTTCTGCTCCAGGAAGTGGTTCCAGTAACTCACCAGAAGGAACATTAAACTGATGGGTTAGGGCAGGCTTGAAATTTAGGGGTTTGCTGCATAGTATATGCTCTTGTTCCTGTTGCTTTCTCTTTTATTTTCCATCTACATGCTGACAACTTCCTTTTCTGTTGAAAATCCTTATTTTAGTCTGTGTTTGTTTGAGCACTGATTTTTCATTTCCTCTCAGAAAACCCCTGAAATTTATCACTATGTTTTAGCACACATTGAAACTTTGCTTGGAGAAAAGCATACCACAGACAGCATATGTATGTAAAGCTGAACATTGCAGCTGTGTAAGGTAGTCTGTGTATTCCTAAAGAATAATTAACTTTTGCTACTGCTCATTTTGCTTGCTGCCTTCAGAAAATGCCTTTTTTCTTTTTTTTTTTTTTTCTTCCCCTTTTATTTTTTTTACTTAGGTCACTCACATTCTAAATGTGGCATATGGAGTCCAAAATGCCTTCCTCGATGATTTCGTATACAAGACCATTTCTATTCTGGACCTCCCAGAAACTGATATTACCACATATTTCCCTGAATGTTTTGAGTTTATTGAGAAAGCCAAGATCCAGGTACAGTATATCAATAATTAATGCTAGTAGTTATCCTGTTTACATTATTTATTACACTATTTAAGAACTAAAGTAGCTTCTTTTGTCAAAAGAAAATATGGTACCTAATGAATAGTCTTGCCATTGCCTTTTTAAATTTTAAACAGAGAATCCAGGCAGTTTCTAAGCATTCCTAGAAACATGGCACTGCTGTTAATCTCCGTTCCCATGAGCAATGGTTTTTTAGAATTATTGACTTGAGTTTTAAAGAAATGTTTTTTCAAAACAGTTGGATCAGTGGCTGACTTTAGATAAAGAAATCCCATCCTGAGTCCAAGTTGCTACCCCTGAAAGAAGGAAAAGGAGAAAACTTACTTATCTGTTGTGGATGGTGTTTTGGATTAAAAGCAAGCTTCTAGCAGGGCTTTTACAGATCTGTGTGGTTTGTCATCAGCTGTTCACCGTCCTTGAACTTTTCATCAGTCATAGAATGGTTTGGGTTGGAAGTGACCTTAAATATCATGTAATTCCACCCCCTGCCATAGGCAGTGACACCTCCACTAGACTAGGTTCTAAAAGAAGATGCCACATATTGAGCTATGAATCCACATATGTACCAAGGATGTTAGAGAATGTGTTAGTAGTCTTGGAGCCAACAAGTGATTTAATTGCTCCCGAAATCCTGAAAAAGATGTGACATGGGAAATGAGCTGAAGAGACTCCTTCTGGGGTTGGTTGGCAGTTGGAGCATCCCTGACTCACAACTGTTGAATTCAGGCTTATTCTGTAATTTACAACAACCATTGCTTTGGGATGAAAACTGTGACTTGACAACCAAACCATGTTATTCCACCATATCTACCAAATCCATTATTCATGTAGATTGGGATAAAAGAAGATAATCTTGTCTTTCCTTCTCTCATATATCATTTACGAGCTATGTGATCCGCATTGTCACTTAATGACCTTTTCAATATATCTAGTTACAGTTTCCACTTCATTTCAAATGAAAGTTGCCATTCATAACTGCAGTTTTGCTTTCTGTCCCTGATGTTTATGTCCCAGTTACTATTTCTGTAAGCTAAGAAGTTTTCAGGAAGATTTTTACAGCAATATTAATAGTCTTCTAATGGGAGAGGTGGATGAAAGAGCAGATAATTGATGGAATAACTGTTCTCCAGGATCAGTTCACAAAGCATGTGATAGTGGTATGTGGAGACAGATCTCTGGGTGGCTTGAATCACTTTATGTGCTTTGTCAAAATAGTATTAAAAGAGCTTATGATAAATTGTGTTGTAAAGTGCTTTTCTGTTCAAGGCACTAGTGTTTCATCTTCTAACAGGGAGGGAGAGATGTTCACTGCTGAGAGAGTGTGATATATGAGAAATTATTACTAGAACGTGGTTAACTCAATGGAGGAGTATGAGAGCACTTGAATTTGAGGATGCAAGTGAAGCCTGCACTGTTCCTTAAGTCACTGCCAGCTGGTACTTGTAATAGGATCGACTTTTCTAAAACTGTAATGGCTCAAGTCTGTCAACACCATGGTACAAATTCTGATACTGATCAGAGCTCACCTTTTCTTCTAAGCTCCAAATTGGCAGGCAGGTTTTCCGTGACATATTAGGCGACACATGTCAGGTCATAGTGCTATGAATGAGGGATACTCTTTTATATTTCTGTTTAATATCTAATAATAAAACCTCTAAAATCTTTTGTTTCCAAGGAAGAAATCTTTGTGTATTCACGAACATCTCTCCTTTTTGCTCCTTCTGTCATTCCTAATGAAAAAGCCTTGGTTCCACTGCAAAGTAGAATGGCTCCATAAGGAACTACATTAGTTTGACACTTTATACATAATCTTTTTAATTTCTTTCCTTGGTGAGGCTTTTTGCCCACTATGTGCAACTGTTGCATAATCCCTTTTTCTGTTGGTGGAAGGTGATTTTGTGTTCTTCTCTACAAAATATTGAACAAAAACCAACTTGGTTCTAAATCTTGCAACACAATGGACCATTTCTTGGTAGGCAAAGGTTATGCTGTCAGGGTCAGAGCAAGGAGTTGCTGGTAAACAGAGATAAATTTCCTATCTGCAAACTGCTCATTTTATTGCATATTCATAGCTAATACAAAACTAGTTAAGAATGACATGCTGAATTCATCTTTGTATAAATTGTAAAAAATGGTGTTTAGCAACAAAAAATAAATGTTCTTGGTGTTAAATTTGGTTTAATGTTATTGCCCATGTTCATTCACATTCTGTAATTTTCAGGATCCATGGATATCACTATATAATTTTCAACAATGTAAAATAGAACTGTTACAAAAAAACCCAAAAAACAAACTTATATGTGGAAGAGGAAAGCAAAACACGAACTGTACAAAGGGAAAAACCCCCAAGGGTGACTTCCAATGTGTATTATTTGCTCTTAGTACCACTGCTAGATATTGATCTTGATTATGGTACATTATGTCTGAAATAACTCCCATCAAATCAGTAAAAACTGGTCCACATTTACAGCAGATAAGCTTCAGCAATTGGTTCATTAGCAGTGGCGTAATTTTTAATGCCATTATTCTGGATTTACAGGTCACCACTGGCATGTCCTCAGGGAGTTGAAATACATGTGCAGGTCTGCTTCCCACTCTGCCATAGTCTGTGTGGTGGGAAATCATGACTCGATGACTGTGAGAAAGGGAATGAAGAGTGCAATTTCCAGCAGGCAGTGCACAGGGAATATGATTTTCATTGCAAGAAAGGATGATATTGTGATTCATTGTGCTGGGATGCAGGAGCTTAGAGTCAGTTTCTAGCTCTGCACTTGTCATGCAAGTCATTCTTCCAGTCTCAGCTTGGCATTTCTCCAGCACGAATAATAATACTCCATTTCCTACTTTGTCTTGTTACTGAAACTGGAAGGTTTTTGGAGCAGGAATCATCTTCTACTTTTGTGCATTTATTAATATACCAGATAATTGCAGCTCCCAGGTCTGTAACATAAACCATCAAGTTCCTGAAAAGGAACCTTCGTACTTATAAGGTCTTCTTGTCACTGGGTAAAATGTCCATTAGATAATTGATGCCTGTTAAGGGCAGACAGAGCAGGCTGTTTATGTCTTGAACAGATTGGCTTAGTCTCAAGTATCTGAGCAAATCATGTCATGTTTCAATATCTTCATTTGGAATATGGAGGTGCTGTGCATTTGGTGGTTTGTTTTTGTGTCACAGTGGCATTTGGCAGACAGTTTGGAGTGTTTTCCAGGGCATAGTCTGATGTACAAACATGACAACGTTATGAAGCCTGGGCTTTGCAAACGTTGCCTAAGCCACACTAGATTGTCTAGTTGTCTTTGTGTTA
Organism: Scytalopus superciliaris; assembly: GCA_013400415.1. Classification (NCBI taxonomy): domain Eukaryota; kingdom Metazoa; phylum Chordata; class Aves; order Passeriformes; family Rhinocryptidae; genus Scytalopus; species Scytalopus superciliaris. The sequence goes on from VXBX01004990.1 coordinate 113,988, forward strand.
ATTTGTGCTCATTACTTCTTAATGAAACTTGGTATGTCTTTTTAAAGAGCCATTCAGGTGTCTCAAAGCCTGCATGGGAAATGTTTAAGTAGGATAAAAACCCTTAATTTTATACATAGTTCAGGATAAGTCTGAATTCAAACCTCAGGAGAAGCATTTGTGAATTTATGTGAGGTTCAGTAGTTTTGGATTTTGCATCTTAGCCCCCCAGTAAGGGATCTTAGTTGTACCAGCTGTGCCATCCTCTGCAGTTGTACCAGCAGTGTGATGGGGAGGGGGATCTGTTGCAAATCACATCCTTTCTGATATTTCTGTTCCTGTGCATGATCCTGCTTGCCCAGAATCTTCCCTGAAGAATTTCAGAGGATGCAAGAAGCATGTGACTGGAACTACAAGATGTTCTAAAATCTGCCCCTGTGCCCAGCTGTTTGTTGCCTTGCTATGTTTTTAACATTTAACAAGATACAGTCAAGTTCCTTTCCATATTGCAAGTAAAAGCCATTTTAAAATTGGCACCCCATTAGATCTTAGTGTCCCAGGTATCTGTGATTTGGTTTTTACAGGAAGGGACTGCTATAAGGACTCAGGGAAAAAGGAGAGAGGAATATTTTTTAGTTTTACAATATGAATTAAATTTGAAGTATTTGGTAATTATAAAGTGGCTTTGGTTGGAAAAATACTCAATTTTGGGCTTATATATCTGTGTTTGGACTTACTTATATGTATAAATATTTGCTTTTATCTCAGGAAGGAGCTTTCATTAAGTCTTAATAGATTTTTATTTAAAGTTTCTTATAGTTGTTGTTATCTGCCCAGTGAATATCCCAGCTTATGTTTCATTTCTTTCTTGAAGGATGGCGTGGTGCTGGTCCACTGTAATGCAGGAGTCTCCCGTGCAGCAGCTATAGTCATTGGTTTTCTAATGAATTCAGAAAGACTGAGCTTTGCCAGAGCCTTTTCCTTGGTGAAAAATGCGAGGCCTGCAGCTTGTCCAAATCCTGGCTTCATGGAGCAGCTTCACAAATACCAAGAACAGATTGTAAAAGCAAATGGAAGCATAAATGATCATGACTGATCAAAAGGGAGAAGGGAAACAGTCTGTTTTGACTACACAGGAACAGATGTTGGATGTCCTTTAATCTGTCGTTTTGCAATCCCCTTTTCACATGTGCATTTTCGAGTCATTACATATTTTTTCTTACCTTCCTTTGACCCTGTTTCTTTCAGCATGTCAGCTGTAGGCCAAATGATATTCCACTGACTTCAGAGAAGCTTCGCCCAAGAACAAGCTCTCCCCAGAGTGCTCATAAAAAGATAAAGTTCAATTTTCCTTGAAATACTAGAAAACAAGAGAATGATGGTGTTTTTTTATTGAAACATTAGAAAATGCAGGCAATAGAGAAAGAAAATAAAATAACTGAGATAAGTTGCTCTATTTACTTTCCAAACATATGCATTCTAGTAGTTTGTAAAATCTAGATAATAAAATGTTCATATAATGAAGTATCTTGATATTGGATTTTAAATTTATATTGCAACCAGAATGGATTTTATTGAATTTTGTGGGCTAACAAGCAATTAATTTTTTTTTTGGAAATTAAAACAGATGGTCTTGTGAGGATGCTTAAATGTGTGGGATGGTTTCATGCCTCATGTCTCTCTACGGTTTCTAATCAAGCAGTGATTTGAAGTGCACTAACGTGATGTTTCCAAAGTGGTGGAACCAGCAGAGGATTTTTTGGTAAATCATTTCAGTGGGGATATGAAAAATGTTGGTAACAACCTATCTGCTCACTGCTACTGCCTTTTCTTCACATTCGGTGCTCATTTGCTGTCCCCTCTCTCCATTCCACATCATGTGTAAAGAAGGGACATTATAAGATAGGTAACTTTATCTCTCCTGAGAGATCTTAGGCTGGAATTTCTGTCTTAAGATGGCATGTTTTAAAAAAAGAACTCTGTAAAAGATTTTAACAGTATTTTTGTGACCTTCATGCCAGTTCTTAATGGTTTGATATATTACTATGCAGTAAAATAAAAAGAACACTGTGTTTCGATAAATTGTGTGCTAAAGTGATTTGAAAGGTTTGGTTTCAATATCGGTGTTCTTGGTCCCATTAGTTTGAACTGTCCCATGTCACTGTGTTTGAACCACACCATGTCTTGCTCTCAATATTACATTAATTGCTCATGGTCGAGATAGTGATAGGACAAGAGGGAATGGATCCAAGAGACAGAGAGGTTTAGATTAGACACGAGGAAGGAATTCTTCCCTGTGAGGGGGGAGAGGCCCTGGCACAGCTTGGGCAGAGAAACTGTGGCTGCCCCATCCCTGGAAGTGTTCAAGGCCAGGCTGGGCTGGGCTTGGAGCAACCCGGGCTAGAGGAAGGTTATCTTTAAGGTCCCTTCCAAGCCAAACCACTCCATGATTCTACGCTAAGTGCTAATACGAGGTTCAGGCAATCCCTCTGTATCTGATCGCCGTCCCCTGGTCGGGGGCAGAACCGCTCCCAGCCCGGGCAGTGACCCCTCCCTGGGGAGTCAGGGTGGCAGCTTTGAGTTCTCCGCCCGCGGGAACAACAGAGCGGCATCGCTCGGAACATCAACTGCGGCTCTGACACCGCTTTCCACGGCCTGGCCCTGCGGGGGGACCGCTGGCCGCGGGGCCGTGAGGGGATGGCTGGGGGCGGGGGTTCGTGAGGGGACAGTTCGGGCCGCGCGGCCCTGAGGGGAGAGGCCGGGGAGGGTCCGTGAGGGGACAGCCCGGGCCGGGAGGCCGTGAAAGAGCAACCCGGGCCGGACAGGGCCGCGCCACCCCCGCCAGGGAGCCGGCCCAGCCCGATGCCGGGGGCGGGTCGGAAGTGACGGCGGAGGAAGCGCCATCCCGTTTGAAAGCGCCCGGCGGAGCCGCCGCCCGTTCGCCCCGACATGGCCGCCTTCGCTGTGGAGCCGCCGCCCGCAGGTGAGCCGGGCCCGGCCCTGCCCCCGCGTCCCTCCGACTTCTTTCCCTTTGAGGGTGGCAGAGCACTGGAACAGCTGCCAAGAGGGGTCGGGGAGTCTGCCTCGAGACATTCCCAACCCGCCTGGACACGTTGCCATGTCCCCTGCTCCAGAGGCGCCTCCGACCCTAACTCCCAGAATCTGTGATTTTAACCGCTTATCGTATTTTGCGTTGCATTGCTTTAACGGAACCACAATCTCAGCAATGGCGGGGAAAAAAAATAAATAAATAATAAAAAAAAGCTAGATCACGTCTTTTGTGTGTTTTTACGTTTTGTTTGCAGGAGCTGAGCCAATGACTCTTGGCTCCCCGACGTCTCCCAAACAAGGAGCCGGTGCTCAGTTTCTGCCCGGGTTTCTGATGGGCGACCTCCCCGCGCCGGTGACTCCGCAGCCTCGGGCTCTGTGCGGCCCTTCCGTCGGAGTCATGGAAACCAGGTCCCCCCTGCTCCCAGGTCAGAGCTTTTTAAGTGCTGAAAAGCTGTCCTGAAAGTGAAAAATTGCTGTGTCTCCTTGTCCTGCTTGACTGTTGCTGACTGGAATCCTTACAGTTTTATAACTTGCTATAAACAAACTCTACTAACTGAATAAGTAGGGAACTCAAGTGTATTCGATGGAGTTGGGCTAAGTTCTTCAAACTAGTCTTAAGTTTGATAGGTGTCTTAAAAGTGGCGGTTTTGGTACCAGGAAAAGTTTGTTTTACAGAGAAAGGTAATGTAAACATCTCCTAATGCTGAATCAATGTATACAACTTTCTGCATGTCAGTTACACATACGGCTATTTAGTGTTTTCTCTTTATGTAAAGCAGGTGTCTGGTGGCAAGCTAAATATGCAGCACATGCAAACTCCTGATTTCTTTGGAGTGAATTCTGAAAAGTCACAGGTTGAAAGTCTTGTAAAAACTGAGAGGAGCAAAACTAACAAAAAAAAAAAATAGATTCTTAATTTTTATTTAGTGAGTGTAGTAACAGTCGTGATGTCTGCTGTAATTGGACTGAAGTGGTGACTTTCCCTAGATGTAGAAGCTCTTTTCTTTTCAGTGACCTAATTGATTAGACTACGAAAAGGCCTTACCCATGGTTTTAAGACAGTATTATTATATGGCTGTTTTCTTCTCTGAGAAGTATCAGTGAGTAGTTAACATGTCATTGATGATCTTGGCTTTTGTACTAAATCGGTTGGCATAATTTAATATCTGATGGTGTTAACAAGATAGTCATCTTGAAGGAGAAGTTGAGGGTTCAAGCGCTGCAAAATAATTTTAGAACCAATCTTCTTTGAATGTCAGGCAGAATTGGATTCAGTGATCCTTCTGGGTTCCTTCCAACTTAAAATGTTCTATGATTGGTGGTCTGTTGGTCTCCTACTTGCTCGTCTGCCTTTCCTGAACCCATCAAGTACAAACGTCTTTGGGAAATATTTATGAAATTGAAAGTAATCATGTGAATTTCACCTCATTGTTTTTAAAAGGTTTTATTACAGTCTCAAAGTATCAATTTTAGAAAAGGAGGAACCAGTAAGGTACGAACACAGGCTTACCAAAATGAATGACTAAACACATCACTAAGACTGAAAACCTGGATGGGAGAGTGCTCTATGTAATTGACAGTTATTGCAGTAGCAGTTCAGAGTGGAGTCTGGAAGCTCAGAATTTTAGTGCTTTGAAAAGTTTAGTTTCTAAATGTTTTGCAAGTGAAAACTGTTAACTTTCCCCCTCCCCCCCGGTCTAAACCCACATTTTGTTTAGAGAGCCCTGAGATTGTTTCTATCAGTTTAATTCTTGGTTGTACTGGAAGTCCCCAAGTTTACAAAATGAGAGAGCAACTGGCTTAGTTTCATCCTCTCTAAAGCAAGCTAGTCCCTGCTATCAAGAGCTTACATTCTTATTTAATGCGAAATTAGTTGGGAAGCCAATAAATTTGGACAGTGGGAATGTGACAACCATGTGCAATATGTCTGTGTGGTATAGTTCTTTAGCATGTGGAATGTCTCAAGTCTTAAAAATTTTGCTTCTGCATCTCTACTACAGGCAAATTAATGTCTGAAACAATTAAAATACCCTGCTAACCTGCCTTAAAATAGGAAGATGTAGCTATTGTATGTGTATTGTAACTAGATGTATGCTCAGAACTTCAGAAAAAGAACGAGTGCATGTTAACAGTGAGTGTGGGGAAAAATTGCAGCTATGAGAAGTGGAAACCATATCCCTAGAACTGAAATCATCACCACAGAAACCCATCCAGGACCAAAGAAGCAGAGAAACTGTGTACCTTTTTTGTTTTATTGTAACAAGTCTTCCCCTAAGATCTGTGAATCCCCCACCTGGCAGTAACCACATGGTTTTGCTGGGACACTGCCAAGCTGCCCTGCTCCCCATAACTAGCTCTGCCTTTCCCCTAGCCCTATTGGCTACTTCACCCATCCTTCCCCATCCCTTCCCAATCCCTAACTGCTCCCTTCCACCCAAACCCTTATCCAATCACAGCCCTGCTCCCTGGGCCCTCCCCAGGGGTTTATAAACCCGGGCTGTTGGAATAAAGACCCTCTTTGCTCCTGCCTGCTTCGCCTTCTGCCTGTCTCTCCTGCGACTGCTAAGGGCCCTGAGCCAGCACTGGGGGGTGTGGGTGGGGTGAAGAGCATCCCCTCAAGTCTGACAAGTGAGTATAATGGGTTAATAAGAGGTCTAAAAGTTTTAGATGGTCCTTCTGCAAGGATGCAGTTTGACACACATGTGATACTGTGAAGTAGGCCGTTCAAACGTGAACAGATGGTCTTGCAAACACCCAGTAAAATAATCAACAGTCTTTTTTGTGGTTGAATTTAGTACTAAAGTTTCAAAAAGAAGTAGCAGTGGAGTAAAATGACAAGTTTTCTCTTGTTCTTCTTTCATTCCTCTGAATTTCAGGAGGATCTCCCCCACAACCAGTAGTCCCTACACATAAAGATAAAGGCGGTGCTCCACCGGTTAGGAGCATTTATGATGAGTTGTCTAGTCCTGGGCTTGGATCAACACCTCTAACCTCAGGAAGAACAGTAAGTGTCTTTGGTACTGGCCTGTTTGTAGCAGAAGATCTGAGGCAGCTTCCTGCCTCAGTGAATTCTTGAGCCTGGTTGTGTAAACTGCTGTAGGAGAATGACTGGTGACCCTTCAGATTGTGCTGTTGCTTGGGGTGGGTGTTTGGTGTGCTTTCTCTCATGTAGACTAAATGAGAGCTGCTGTCATTAAAGTAGAGAGTGAGAAATGCAAATCATGCCTCAGTTATGCTTTGTACCTACAAATTCAGACTCGTTGCAGATTTTCACTTGTAAATTTATGGAGCTGCTGATTGCCAGAAAGGCCCTTTCACCTCAAAGGAGTGGTAGTCAGTCTCTTCTCCCAGGTGAAATAAATGACAGGACAAGAGCAAATGGCCTCAAGTTGCACCAGAAGATGTTTAGATTAGATAGCAGGAAAAATTTCTTCACTGAAAGGACTGGAATTGGAAGAGGATACCCAGGGAAGTATTGGAATCAGCATCCCAGAAAGTGTTCAAAAAATATATGGATGTGGCACCTGGAAACATGATTCAGTTGTGAAGGCAGCAGTACTGGATTAATGTTTGGACTCAGTGATCTCAGAGGTCTTTTCCAACCTAAAAATTCTATGTTTCTGTAACTGTCTTTTAGTGGCAATAGAAGTGCTTCCTGAAATAGAAGGCAATTTTTTTTCTCTGAGTAAAATATCTAATGAAAATTTGGGTATGGAGGTGGGGTTGCTTTTGAAAGAGGAACACTAACATTTCTACAAGGTAATTTTTATAATAAGCTCCACAACTTACCTTAGCTGAGTAGTCAAGCATTATGTTCTTTTTCACAGGACGTGATCCTTCTGGTGCAAGTCGAATGCTTTTTTTTTCCACTGAATGAGCAGTCTTTCTATGGGATGTTGCCTTCTGAAAAGTTCATTCTGAATGCTGAGGTTCTCTGTGAAAGACAGAATCCAACAGCATCTTAAAAGACTGGATTATAAATCAGAAAAGGTGTTGAGCAGCTATCAGAACTCATGTTGCTATGTGTACAGGTCCTCCAGCTTGTTTGGTCTTGTATCTATGCCATGGTTCAGGTTAAAAATAAACTAAAATGGTTTTGGATGTTGAAATCCTATGTTAAAAAGAAAATAAGTACTAAAAGCTAAAACTTGAAGTATACTTCCCTTCAGTGCAGTTGCACTAAAAAGTTGAGCAGGAAAGTAAATCTGGTAATGAGGAATACAAGTGGAGGTTATGATCCTGTGACTTCTGAACCCTTTAGGAAGTGCAAATTAAATGCTACTAGCTTAGGATACTGACATTGTTCCCATCAGGATGCACATGAATGTGTGAATTACTCTACTGCAGCAATAAGTGAGATGACTATTTTGAAAAAGTTAAACTATAAAGTCTCTGAGTATTGATACTTAAAGCTACTTTGCTTCACAAATTGTATATCAAGTGCATTGCCAATTAACTTTTCATTAGCAACTCTTAATGATCTTGTATTAAATATACATGTAAATATCTGTTCTTTCTCTTAAAAGTTAGGAGTAACTTAAGGCAACAGTTAAGATTTTTGCCTGATGTTTAAATTACCTGAAACTGATCTCTTTTGATCTGAGCAGTGTACCTCTAAGAATGATTTGTTGTTTTCTGTATTTTAATGCAGGCCAGCTTTTCTTTAACACAGAGTCCATCAGTTGGAATTCTGCCATCAACTCCTGGAACAGGTAGATGTCCTGTTAAAAGATATAACCAACTTTCTTTTTGCTTTCCTTAATTCAAAAAAGTCATTGCTGTTCAAGCTACATCAACTTCTGACTAATTTGCAAAGGAGTTGTGTATTCATTAGCTTTTCAGACAGTATATGGGTATGAGTAGGAAATAATTACCCATTTGGAGACTGACTGAATTTCAATCAATTTTACTTGTTATTCAAAACATGTTTTTGAACTGAGCACAGCGGTGGTTGTGCTTGAGTGAAGCAGCTGAGATTGATGGGTTGCCTTCCATCTTCATAAGGTTTCCAATCTTGTGTATAAACCTGTGGCTTCTTACTAAGCTTAGTTCTGCTGACCTGGTCCTATTTGGCATCTGTATTAAGATGCTGGTGTTTAGAGGTCAGGGAGAAAGCCACGTTATTAGTCATAAAACTTAGTAGCACACTTGTGGATGTGAAGTTTGGATTAACTTGCTGTTTGTGTCTGTGAGTAAATCTCCATTAAACTCCTCCATATGGAAGTGATGGATACTGAATTTACTGTTTACTATAGACTTTTAAGCTTATCTGTTTTGCAAGAGAAATCTGTCCAACAGTGCCATTTTAATTTAACAGCTTCAAGCATGTTCAGTCCTGCAAGTATTGGGCAGCCTAGGAAAACTACTCTATCTCCTGCTCAGCTAGATCCTTTTTATACTCAAGGTGATTCCCTTACTTCAGAAGATCAACTTGATGACACATGGGTAACTGTATTTGGGTAAGTTGATTTCCAAACAATTAGAAAAACCTGTGTGAAGCCTTTACAACTTGTAAAGGGAAATACTTGAGCATTGCTGTTGTCTGGCAATAGGCGTGCAGGAAATACAACTGTGGTTAAAGCAAGCCAACATATATTTTAGTGAGTCACCTTAAGCTAAATGTTATTTTTTTCAAATTAGAATGGCACCATTCTGCCATGGAGGCACGTGGTGAAGTAAAAGTGCCTGGAAGGTAGTATTCCTCAAGTCACTGCTTCTAAAGTGGCTTCACACTGGTCTCTTCTGGATTTCTATAAACACTTCATAGTGTTATTTTAGTACCTGAATTTTTAAACTACTAGTAATTTTTTTATGGTTTTTTTCTGTCTTTCAGATTTCCTCAAGCATCAGCTTCCTATATTCTTCTACAGTTCGCTCAGTATGGAAACATATTAAAGCATGTGGTATGTCTTAGTTTGACACTTATTTCTGAAAACATTGGGACTAATGTCGTTTAAAAAGCTGCTTTTCACATTTTCACCTAATCTCATACAGATGTCCAACACAGGAAACTGGATGCACATTCGATACCAGTCTAAGCTGCAAGCCCGGAAAGCCTTAAGCAAAGATGGAAGAATTTTTGGTGAATCTATCATGATTGGTGTCAAGCCCTGTATAGATAAAGTAAGTTAAGAGCTGCTTTTAGTTAAATATAAGGCACTCCTTATATGGTCTTCCTTTTTATTTTCCCTGATCTCTTTTTAATTTCTTTCCTTTTGAAATTGCAAAGCATGTATAGCTATATAGGTATAGAATGTTACACATGAGTTTTTTAGTATTTGTCAGCACTTCCTGCTGAGGAGGATCATTGTGGGCCATCTCTGCTCCTTGGAAGTTACAATGCACAGAATTATACTGCTGAAGATAATGAAATGAAACTGTAATGTTAGAGACAATTGAAATAAGTTTCCTGATGGGGATTTATGACGTTTATGGCCTGCAGTAGATCAGTGATGACAGATTAAGACTGTTGCTGCTCCTAATTGTTCCTCTTTTTTTAATGTGACTATGTGTTTCTGATTTTGAGTTTATCTTGGTACATTGGACTGAAAATCTGTCCCCCAGGCCAGCTGTTATTTCCTGTCATGTGTCCTCTATGTTCTTGTGAAACGGGTGGTACCCATCAAGTCAGTTGATGCCTCTTCCATTTTACATGCATTCCTTTCTAAACATAAGCTTACAAAATGGAGCCTTCTGACTCCTTTTCTAGCATTTGCTAAAGGGACTGAATGAAACTCGGTGGCAAAATGAGTCTGAGCAAAAAGGTGCAAGTTGGTAAAACTGGAGATGCTCACCTATGGATCAGGTCAAATATTTAAGAAGTATTTAGAAAGGGGATGTTATGCTACTCTGTTCAACTGGGCTTGAAACAAGTTACTACCTCAAGTTTGTTGCAAGTAGTACAATTCTCTATACTGTTTCAAGCTCCGTTGATGTTTTGTACATTTAGGCATTGAACAGATTCCAAGCTTCTGCTACTTTGCAATGGTGTAATTCAACATGTAAATGATTGTAGTGAGGGAAAATGCTTGGTGGTGGTCTGTACCTGTGTGGTCTGTACTGACAGGCCATTTACCTTTAGGATGTGAATAGATTTTATCAAACATTTTTAGATAGTAGATAATTTTAGATAATAAAGGTTGGAATACTGCTTTTTACTATTCGTTCACATTATATTAACCCTCTTTTTAAGAGTGTGATGGAAAACTTTGAAAGAAGCTCTGCATCCTCAGTGTCTTCAGTTTTCACTCCACCTACAAAATCTGCTGGCACACCACTACAACCTTCAAATAATACTACAAGGATTTCTACAATGAGACCTCTTGCAACAGCATATAAAGCTTCCACTAGTGACTACCAGGTATTTTAAGGGAAACAGAAGCATGTGGTTTTGTGCTGTCTCCCCTTGGTTGTATGAGGCTGTAAAGACATTAACCCTCAGTGTGACCTTAGCATTTATCTTTTGCTGTCATTTCTTTAATGATGTGGCTCAGTCCATTCAGTCTGTAAAATAATAATAAAAAATACTAAATTAATTTCAATTATTTCAGATGTATTTTGTCAAAATATAGTAGTACTTAGAAAAAGAAGGAAAAACAGCTTAGTGTAAGAAGGATTAGCTATATATTGACTGATTCTCTTTATTTTCTTTCTTCCTTTCTCTCCCTATCTTGTAGGTGGTTTCTGACAGACAGACTCCTAGGAAAGATGAAAGTATTGTATCCAAAGCAATGGAATATGTGTTTGGCTGGTAATACACAAGAGGAAGTAACACACTCAGCTGGTCAGGGTTTGAACTGTGCTACTGGCATCCGTGGTTAGTTGTATAACTACTGGTGGTGGTATTTTATCTCGCATAGCACCTGTTACGCCTTCAGTTAATTCAGCCACATGTAGCTTGCACTTTAAATGATGGCAATGTACACAATGGTTTTACGAACTGAACAAGTGTAAATAAAAGTGCTTTATTCCCATTTGTGCTCTGACTGCATGATTGTAGAAAAAATGTGACTGCTGACTTATCTGTAATAGCTTTCTGTGAGTTACTTTCCAGTAAGTTGGAAATGCTTAAACTGGCAGCTACATTTACTGATGCCTTTAATTTTGGGGACTTTCCCACCTCTGGAAAGATAATGGGCTACTTGTAGGAAGAATACAATGCATTGGTGGTTTCCAGGGTTAGGGTTTGTTCTTACTATGTGTGATTTGTAATTTTTTTTATTAGGATTCATTGCTGTTTCATAATTATCTCTGGCATATGTCATAGGAGCCTTTTAACTTTTTTTATTAATAAAGATCAAGTTAAGTTTTTTCCTTAGATTGTTTTTTAAACAAGTATGAGTTCTCTTTGGAAAAACTGTCTTCAATGCTCTTAACTGTTAAGCATGATGATGCCTAGTGTTTTTTGAAGTGTTATCAGCAGAGGAGGTGCTGCTGATTTTAATAACATTAGTACCAGCTGGGGTTCAAACTAGCTAATGGTTAAACTCTGGGGGTGTTTTATGGCAGTGTGCACTTAACAGGTAACAAACTAGCATTATAAACTGTAAAATTTGGAGTTGAAATAAGCCAATAGAAAAACACAATGTATTAGTGACCAGTGCTGCTTTCATTTCAAGACTTTTCTAAGAAATTTTCTCTTAAGATATTGACTGAATGACTTTTTAAAATTGAACTTTCACCCTGGAAGTTTTGGAAGGTGAGTATCTCAAGTAATCATGTATGTCATTTAAGCCCCTTGTATCCTTCATCTGGGAAGAGAGCAATTTTTTTCATAATACTTGGGAAACTTCTATTCTTTTTAGACTTTGTGGCTGTGTTATTGCAGCCAACATCAGGGTCAGTAGTGTGTTGGTCAGGTGAATACCCATTTCATGCTTTGCTTCACACTGCAGTGTGGTCTCAAAATTCTTCAGCTGCACTCCTGGTAAAATTAGATTGAAAGATTAGTCCAGCAGCATGCCTAATGTCCCTCAGGTACTAATGGGCATCTAATTTACAGGATTAAGCTAGAGACAGTCCTGACTAAAGTCTCCATAGCACTTAGAGAGAAGTCAGGTTCCTACCTCAGGGCATTTTGTGCTTCACTGAATGCTTTAGAAGTAACCTACATGTAGGTGGATTCAGAGATTTTTGGGACACATTTTACTGATTTGCTGGCTTATGATTTTAGAATATTGGTTGCTACTTGTGCCTTTGCTTTTGATCAAAGGGAGCTGCTCAAACTTAACCTGTTTTCTCAAAATACATCTTTTTCTTGGCAAAAAATACTTGCCATGCAAATGCCTTGAGGAAAAAGTAGCTAAACTGTTGTTTTGCTAGTTGCTTTGCAGAATACATTTCTGGTGTGCTGCAGAGTTGTGATGATGTGTATTGGATTTGGTGTAGTGAAGTGGTGAGACTGAACTTGGATCAAGTAAGTCAGAAGCTAAATACATACCAAGTCATTGGTCTGCCTGATCTGTTTTACCAATAAGTAACAGATTTAAAATTGTACTGAGTTGTTACCTTTCTCAGTTGTTTACCTTTTTCTCTTGTTTCTCCTAGCTCTAGGAATGATTGTAGTAATCAGTCATTGCAGGTTCCTGTAAAGTAAAAGCACTTAGGAGTAGTGGATGTTGTTTACTTTGCTCTGGAGGTAGTAAATAGGACAAGAAGAAAGCTCAGAACATGTAAGTCTGTACATTTCTGGACAGGATCATTAAGAAATTGTCACATGGCTTTTGCTGGTGAACACTTCTAGTAGGACTTAATGTGTTTTCTTAGGGTTAAGTTCCTGTTAAACCCTGGTGTCAATGATTTGGGCTTACCAGGAACGCGAGTCCCACACTGCAGAGACCACTGTGCAGTTTTCTTGCAACGTGTTCCTGATAGTATCATTATTATATGAGCAAAAGGGCAGAGGCTGTTGAAATACATCTGTGTAAAATCTCTGAAACACTTGGAAGAGTCTTCAAGTCTACCTTTTCAAAGCTAGCTACTGTTGCTAGGTAGCATTGTGTTGAAAAACCCAATTCTTACCCTTTGTTAGCTATGTACCGCTGCTTTGCAGTAAGGAAGGATTCTTTTCTGCCCATAGCTACATGTGATTTACTTTAAAACCAAAGTTATGGACTTCAGCCAGTGATGAGAACATACTTGTGAAATGGAGTTTCTGATTTTATTTGTATGGGTTTTCTTGTAAGACTGCACATGACATTTTTTTGGTAGGATTTTGGCATTAGTGTAAAATAAAATTCGGGAATACCTGTTTTCTGTTGTCTACCTGGATCACAAGCATGCTACTCAGGGATCTAATTCTCTTATTGTATAGATCTGCAGAGGTTTTAAATTCTAGAAGGGTTTATTGTATTGTTTCAGTGGCAATTACCCTACAATTTAAACTTTGTTATTTTGGTGAAGACTTTTATAACTTGGAGATGGTGTTTATGTTTTTTTACCCCTTTTTTTCCTTTCCAGCCCTCCTTAGTTTAGCTTTCTAGTAACTTTCAAAGCAAGTGATGTTTATTTGGGTAATTCATTTACACTAACATAAAATGAAAATAGTGCATCATGTCTGCCTCTCATTTCAAGTTACAGGCATCTATCTCCACCATGTGGCCATTCTTTAGAAATTTAATGAGAGGTTTAACTGATAGTGAATGGAAGATGGGATCTTAATTGTACTTCCCTTAGGAAGTGCCTGAACAGTACTGTGAGAAAATAGACATGCTCAAATGTCTTTTGGAGTGTTTTTGTCATAAAGGAAGAAAGCACAAAGATGAATTTACTGAATAGCTTAATTTGTGACTAATTCAGACTTTTAAATACTGCTTCAATGAAATAGTTCTTAAACTTAATTGAAAATCTTAACAATATTCACTCATCTCCATTTTGAGATGGATAAATTGACCAAATGGTATTTTAGTGGCATATACTACAATATCCATTTTCTGCATCCAGAAAATTTCCTTTTTTCTGTCAGTCTGTGTATGCACATAAAAATACAACCCTTGCATCAGTTTTCTTTCGTTTGATCGTAGGTGTCTAGACCACAGATGAGCCTGCAAAAATGTGCTGTTTAACAATGCTTAGGCACAGTAAGCTGCTCAGGTCGTGAGTGAGTGAAACCAAACTAAGTTGGCTGACAAATGACTTGGATTTGGGAACTGATTTACTGAATTTTGGACTGCAGGTGAGAAGGCTCTGAAATAAACATTGTAGGTCTCTAATAAAAAACATGAGTCTTTGGGCAACCTCATAGCTTCGTGGTACTGTCTTTTTGTACTGATTTGGGCAAAGTAAAAAGTATTCTTTTGATGCGGTGTATCTAAGTATCAAAATGCAAACAGTCCTGGTTGTCAAACTTTTGTTGCATTTGTAAATCAGTGTTCAGTAAGTGAAGTTATCTTTAAAAATGAATGCACAAGTAATAACTTTGTAAAATGATTTTTGCCTTTCTTAAGGAATGCTTTGGTGCAGGTGTGTGGTTGTGTAATGTGTATAAACTGTGCTTCTGTCAACAAAGTCACATTTTTCATTTTTCTGCATGTAGAACACACCTTGAAATCAGGAGCACGTTGGAGAAGCTGTAAATTCTGGTGTCCTGTGTGCCATCAAATGTCTTGATTCTTCAAGTTTGTCAGTTTTATAAGTGAGCTTTCAGCTTAAAATAAAGTTTATTGCTGATGTAATCAGATGCAGTTAAAGTGACCCCAAAATTCTGGTCTCTGTAGATGAATTGTGGGTTTTGTTCATTACTGTTCTTCGCATGAATTTGGAGACTCTCTTCTGAATAGAAACAACAAAGTGAGGAATAGCACTTAGGTCACTGTTTCACTGTTCTCAGTTGTTTATTGTATTGTATATTGGTATAGTTTACCGCAAAAATCCATTTATGAACGTATCACTTCTTGTAGGGGTGAACTGATTTTCAGCGAAAAATTTACAGCTTTTCAATGATACTCTTTTCCATTCTGTTGTGTATGTTAGCTGCCTAACTTGTGGGTGCTAGTATGTTTAACTGGTGGTTGTTCTTTTGCCAAAACTCCTGTTTCCTCCTGGCAACTAAATGTGTAGTTGGCTTGAAAGAATTATAGTTACAAAGTTGTCTATAATGACAGGCAAAGCTTTGTAAAATTAATTATTTAAGCTTTTAAAATCTTTTAATATATTAATAACATACATTATTAATTCAACGAGAGTCACTTTGCAGCCTTCAGCTCAAAAATGCTCAGCAATCCAGACTGCAGCAGAAGTCAGGCCTTGCTTCTATAATGTCATAAAACTGTCACGAAACTTCCTCTTCGTTAAAAAAAAAAGTCTTTGCAGCAAAGTAACTTAACTTCTCTTGCCCAATATGTTTTCTCAGCTGGTGAGTGTGTTGACTTACTGGGCTATCTCACAAAGTATTCCTAGCTCTCTTTTTCAAGTTTGCAAATTTGATTTGTTTCCTGTGTAGGATTGCATGGTAAATAAGAACGTGTTGCTGACTTCAGTGAAATTAAGTGGTTTGCAACGTTTTCCAAGCATGTATTATCACATTTCAATAGATGAAACAGAGTTAAGTGTCTGTCACAGGATACTGTAATGGGCTATTGATTTTTCAGGTGCCACAGTTTCTCTTTCTTTGTAATTGAGTTGTTCTCATGAATATAGGAAAATATTCATTTGCAGGTTAAAGGTGATAAGGCATGAACTGCCTCATATACAGGGCTGCAGAACAGTCTCATGTTAAGGATAAAATTTTTTCCAGGTGACTGCATTTACAGTGGAACTTGCATAGATACTGAATAGTACAGATTTTGTTCTTGGTAATGGTAAACCTGGGAGAAAAAAAAGATGCCAATTGTTAATCCTATGCACTTACTTAGACTTGCCTGCTTTCTAGTTTCTAGCAAAGGCAGTGACTCTTTACACTGAGAAGTATCAAACAGCTTTCCATCCAGGTAAGTTGTGGAATTGGGATAGAATTGCTTTGGAGCATCTTTCAAAAAATTAATGTTGTTCACAAAGACATGCATAATTAAAATTTGAAAACATGCTCTTAATCTTGTTGTTAAGGAGACAATTAGCCCAATAGACACACAATGATTAAATGCAGTCTGAGTGTTTTAATGAAATGGGTGGCAGTAATGACTCTCTTCGGCTTTGGCCATTTAGATGGTCAAATTTAGATGCTGCTGAGCATCTTAATAGTTGAGCCTTGATATGTTTTGGGATTTTTTCCGAATCTAAACAAGAGTTGTTACTGGAAAAAGGCCTGAAAGATAGTTTTGATTCTCTGTCTTGAGTTGGAAGGGACCCATGAAGATCATAGAGTTCAACTCCTAAGCTACAACTGTGGCACTAGTACTTGTTTTAACTTGCCACTAGTTGCAGTACAGTGGTGGCAGCTGGTGTTCTGTGCCCCAATAGATGTAGGAAAGTTTACTTAGGTGGATGGTAATAGCATGTCAAAATGTGGTGCAGGAGCAGCTGCATTTCTTTATTTCTAGAAGGGTTTTGTGGCACCTGGCTCTAGATAGGCACATAATGAACCTTAAGAAATGTGTGTGTATGCCAGAGAGTCAGGGTGTCATCAATGCCGTACATAATGTGGCAAAGACCAAGTCAAGTACAGTTATCAAAAATGTAGAGTGAAATTTGTAAGGTGTGAAAAAATAGTTTGAAAAAGTGATTTGAAAACTTTCTACTGTATCAATATCACCAACCTACTGCAAAATACAAGTAAGGAAACTTGTGTTCTGATATCTTCTGCCATCTCAGACGTGTTTGAAAAGTTTAAAATTCTGATTTGAATTTTAGGTTTGACATGTAACAATGGTGCAGCTCCTTCAAACCTTAACACCTTGCATGAAAAAAATGAGGCTACATAGATTTGTTATTTGCTTTTAGAGTGAACACTGCATATAAAAGAGTAAAAAATTACTTAGTAGCTTTTTCTCAGTATTTTTCCTCTGCCCTTTCTCTGTGCAATGAAAGCAGCATGATAAAATTTGCCACCTCTGTTTCTGACAGAACTGCCACCTCTGCACTTTGCTAAGTGGGAAGCTTATGAAATACAGTCGACATAGCAGCGCTGTAAATACTTGTATGAAAGAAATGCAGTTTTCTCCACCCCACCTTATTTTTGCTTGATTCTTTTTTTTTTTTTTTTAATCCTGAGCTAGGTTTTTATTTATTGGGTAAATAATGTTTTTAACACTTGGAAAGTCTTTGTGGGTGCCATGCTCTGACCATCTGTAATTGGTGACTTTTGAGTCCCAGTAGGATGGACTGGGGATGACTATGCCATATAGCTTTCATGAACTCTTTGGGCTGGAAAAATAGAGCCATGCAGGGATTTGATTCCACTATCTCTGTGTTAGGCTCTGGTGTTTCTGTTTCCCCTCAAAAAATTACTATTAAAAAAACCCATGAGGAAAACACTACCATGAAAGTTAATCAGCAGAAGCAGAAAACTTACTCTTAAAAAGATTAAACAAACCCAAATCCCAAAACTTACTTGTTGCATATATAGACTTCAGTTTTTGGTTAAGACTGATGATTGACCAGATCATTTGCTATTAACTTCATTTGAAGAGTATGTTCTTGTTCTCTGGAGTCACTAAGAGCCAAACTGCAAATCTAATTTTTCTTTTCCGAAGTTTTACAATATTGCATTTCATTTTCTATGGTTTTAGTTATAAGAATGCTTTCTCAAACTTCTGTCTCCTAAAGACAGTGAGAATCTCAAAATTGAAGTCTTCAGCTATGCAATGACAGAACTAAAATAGTTGGTGAGTTTGACAGTGTGTTAAATGAATTTTGGCTATTTTTAATTATTTTAATCATAGCCTCATAGAAACAAATGTACTAATCACATCAAAGAAAATTCAGTAAAAGCAGGCTAAACCTTTATTTGGATCACAAGGTATTGGAAAAATGCCTCGGGTTTTCAACACCAGCTCTGAAGTTGTTCTTAACATTCACATGAAACGTTTTTTGGAGGGGTTGGTTGGTTTCTTTGTTTCCTTGTGTTTGGAGTGTTGGGTTTGTTTTGGGTTTTTTTTGTTTGTTTGGTGGGTTTTTTTTGTTTGTTTGGTGGGTTTTTGTTTGTTTGTTTGTGGGTTTTTGTTTTGTTTTTCTTTTTTAACATTCCAGTACTGTTAGAACTGATGGTATAGACTTTGTGTGTCCAGTATTGCAAGGGGAATATAAAACTTAGAAATTATGGTTTACTGCAGTAAATTGAGGCAGCAACCTGATCTGTCATATTAGGTTGGAATACTTGCCTAAATAGGATCTAAAGTTTCACATGGGATTAAATATGAACATCTCTTCCTACAGCTAGCTGAAAAATAGAAGAGGATCTGTTGTTAATCTGCATGCTATGATTAAGGGTTGATCATGATTCCCTCTTGATTGCCCATTCCTATCCTATTCATTATTCTATGGAATACAAATTGGTGTTCTACAGTGGAAAATGTTGCCAACATTGCATGGCCTTTGTCCTGTTTTTCAGGGCACTTCAGTGGGCATATGAAGCCCTTTCCTTCGGTGCTGTGTCAGTGTTCAGTGACTGATTGATCATATCACCTCTCATTGTATCTCAGGCTCACCTTGGCACAGCAGGAAGAGACACCTTTAGATAGAAAGAGACACCAATACCTGGCAATTCTTCTGACAAACCAGTGAGTTCTCTTCATACATTTACTTGCTATATTTTAATTGCCAAGATTCTAGGCAGGGAAAAGGTGAAATGGTCTTCACCATGCAGGGAGAAAAAGTGTGGGAACAGCAAATATGAAAGATGATGGCTGAGGAGCTTTAGGTTACCATTAAAATGGATGTTTCCAGAGTTTCACTATTGCGCGGGAAGGATCTTGCTCTTCCAGGAGAATCTCTGTCTAGAACCCAGGATCTGCTCTTTTAATTTGCTGAAGATTGTCTTCAGAGAAATACTCAAAATCTTCTGAAAATGTCAACCTTTCAAATCCTGTGTGGGGGTTCTGAGACCTGGAACACAGAACTGTTTGTACTAGTGCCTGTGCTCTCATACTGGTTTTAGACTCCCACTCTTGTCACAGTGCCTTTGGTAAGCACTGCAAAGACACTTTGGAAGAACTAAGTACTGCCCTGCAGAACCTAAAACCTGGAAACATGGAATTGATGGAAATCAGTGTTTTCATTTTGTAGATATGGAAATTATTGAGCTGAAAAATTAAGTTACTGGTTCCAGCATTACAATGTGGATCTGAAGCAGCAGAACACATGTAGACCATGGTGTAGCACTGTAATTAAGAACATAGTTCACTTCCTGCTCATGTCACTATGCAACTGGCAAATTTATTTTAAGATAATTCAGTGTTAGGCAGCTTCTGCTAGAAAATTTTGGTTAAGGCTGTATTAGTATACCTTTTCTCTTGGTAAATGAACATACAGAGGTGGAGTTGCCTGTTCCCCTTTTCCACAACTTTAATGCTTGCTCTGTATTTGCAAACAGGAACCCAGATTTGTTGAGGGGGTAGAAATAATGAGCTCATGCTATGTGTTACCTTGTCGTCTTCAAGTACTGTAGCACCTCTCATCAGCTAAAAGTCAAGAGCTGTACATAAGTGTTGTCACTGCAATGCAGCTGTTTTTGTGTAATAATAGCAAAGAGGAGATTAGAAATAGCAAAGAAGGGGCTGATGTGTCCTGCTGTCACGGAGAAACAATAGAAATCTCTCAATAAAAGAGAACAAAGTAATCTTCTATTACACAAAGGAGTGTGTGGGGAACCTTCCCATATCTGAAATATTAACTGCACAGTATAACTTCTGTGAGGGGAAGACAGCTTGTTTGTTCCCCTTTTAGCAGAGTGATGTCAGATTGAGATTTAAATGGCCCAGCTACCCTTCAGAAATGAGATTTATCCAAATAGATGCGTAAAAGAT
>VXBX01004990.1:133966-144344 GCA_013400415.1 Scytalopus superciliaris
AAGTTTGGTAGGGATGTTTTGATGGCTTGAGATTTTGGTGACAAATAGAAGTGATCAAGCATTTTCCTTTCTTCTTTTTCCACCTCTCAGATTTCAATAATCTGTATTAATTACTATATGTCTTTTCTTCCCAAGGGTGAGGAACATGAGCTTGAAATGAGCATCTTGGCAGTAGAAGTTTAGCCTGTACAAAAGCCAAGTGTGCATGTGAACCACAGGCTCTGCAGGCCTTGGCCTCTGGAGGGCCCACGTGTCTTTTAAAGTTGGCAGAGATGATGGCAAAAAAATAATGAGCTCATGACCTGACATTTTGAAGCAGTGCAAGAAACTGTCTCAGGTATTGATTAGAATTTGCCTAACTGGGATCTCAGAAGTGACTGCTGCAGCTAAGATTTCACGCAGTCTCTCTACTGGCAACATGGATTGAGAAAAAGATCTCTGTAAAAGATTGCTGGGTTGAGAAGGAGCTTTGTGAAAGGGAAAATGGGCATTGAGACATTGAGACACCAATGCTGGTTGGAGTAGTCTTACCAGCTGAGTGCCTAAACACACATTTTCTCCTTGACATTATCTGGTCATACACATTAGCCTTGCTTTTTCTCTCTGCTAGAAATAACAGTGAGAAAAAGGATGTGACTTGGTGTCCAATACTGACTTAGAAAAAGTCTAATTCAAGATTTAGGTCCTTCAAATAGTGGTGATATTGGATTGATTTTTCGACTGCAGGCCCTATATAATTTAGAAGAGACAAAGAACCAGATCAAACTAAAACTCTCATAGTGTGTTTAAAAATAAAAAAAATACTAAAAACCATAGAAATAGATTGGCATGGGTGTGATAATCAGGATATCTGTTGTTGTGTTGTAAATAACAGTTTATAAAATTGAGCTAAATAATGTAAACTGTGTGTGCATCTACTCCTTGAGTCACTGGTTTACTGATAGTATATGTTTATATTTTCTTTCATCAGATTGTTGGTAGTGTAAGCCCTTGTTTTGCTTCTGCATCATCATGAGGGCACACAGAACCTAGGTCCTGAATGGACTGAGTCTTATCATATGTACGGATGTTATAGTAAACAAACCCAAATAAAACCCTGAAACAGTGCAACAGCACATCTCATGTTGGTTTACAAACTGTATATCAAACTGACTGAAAAGGCAGGAGCAGTTAGTTTGTTCTGTTGCTCTTACTTTGTAATGATAGTCTAACTGGCTTCTGTATTAGCAATACCAAAGAGACTTTCTCAGTATTATTAGTATATGCAAAATTTACTCTGCTGTTTTTAAATGCAGAGTCTGGTTTTGGGCCAAATCAGAAGCCAGGTATTTGATTATATCACAACTCATCTTAATGGCCGCTCATAAATCCTTGCCTACTGGACAGTTTTATTGGAGAGAAGTGAAGTGGGCTCACATAACTAGCCTGCCAGGTTGCCCCTTGTCATGTAATGCAGTAGAACAGCTCCTTCCTTAATTGTCTGTCTTTATTAAAGTATTTTCATGTTCAAGAGAGTAGGAAACTTCTAATTCAAAAAGTGATTATGTTCTGTTATCTCACGTCTAGCTAAACTGGTTTGGAAATATTGTGTCTGCTGAAACATATCCTCTGGATCAGCCTGACAACAGTCCTTTTTACTGGTAATGATCAGTTCAGGTTCATGTTGAGCCAGTCTGAGGATGAAGGTCATAATTTAAGGAAGTTAAGTTATGCAAGTTATTAGGGTATCCCCATTTAGCAAATTAGTCAGAGATATGTTGCACCTAGATGATGTGTTTAAATAATATGGACTTTAGTGAAGGTTTCACAGGAGGCATAGCACTTACTTTATGTATCAATGGCTTGCTGAATAGAAAAAAAATCACCAGCAAATACAAGAAATATGCTAAACTGAAGTACATTTGTTTGATAACAAGAATATTCTATATAAAGGTGTTTTTTTATTTTTTTGGTGCATACTCTACTGGTAATAGGGAACTTGCATATGCTTACATGAATTCTTGTGCAAAATTAACCTGTTCTGTTGTAGTTTTCAGATGAGAAGGCTTGTTTCCAAAATAATGTACACAAAGCAGATATTTGATTGTGCTAATTTTCACTAAAGACTGCAAAGTGGTTTATGTTGAAATTCATGTGTTTACTTTTTTTCCATTTGCAACCTGAAGGCAAGGTGGCAGAGACTACTTAAGCAATGTTGTTTTACCTAAAGTGTATGGATCAGGATCTACTCTCAAGGTAATGCGTTTTAAAAGGCATTCAGCAATGGTTTAAGCCCAGTTAGACTGTAGAAACAAACTCTCCTGTATCATTAGCTCTTAGTTCATTAGTTTTAACATTTGGAATTGGAATGCCACCTGGGTGAGACAGCACTGGATTATTTTCTGCAGTGCTGTTTGTCTTGATGTAGTGCTGACTGTTACTCTTGCATCTAAAGGATGCAGGCTGGCACGAGTGTGAAAGACATAATTCTGGTTACATGTGCGAAACCAGGCAGCCAGAGAAACAAGCTTGACTAAATGCTTGGATTTCAACCAATGGTGCAGCAAACTAATGTTGGTTCTGAAAATGAAAACTGTTTCATCAGCTGAAAACACTGTGAGATTTAAGAATCAATATTTATGAAAAGAAATTGAAGACAGTATTCATCAAGTTAACCCTCTTCAGTTTAAAAGCATCAGAATGAAAATTCCTGTGAATAATGAAGGTAACTTTTTACTAATAACAATTACTGATTTTATGCTGAAGGACAGGTGTACTGCTTTTATTTTGACTTGATGCATTCCTTGGCAGCAGCAGCAGCCAATAGAAATGGATAGAAATGTTCAGTACCTGTGGCTGTTTCAATGACTCCTGTAGGTCAGTTTTCTGAATATGCTTTAAAGCTAAGTAAGTTGCATTAGCAGAGTTCCAGTTGTCCTTGAGAGCTTGATACCAACATAGAGCTCCTCACTTTCACTGCAGTATCTAGTTGTCTCACTGTGGGCTGGCAGTAGTCCTGTTTTGAGCCCTCCCCTGCTCTTGCAAACAATCTATACCCATTTACATAGCTCAGCTTTTATAGCTTAAAAGCACCTTTATCTATTTTTTTCTTTCCAAAAGAAAAGCCCACAGAATGCAGGGATGTTTATTAGTGTGTGTGATAGCTTAAATGGCTCTTGTCAACAGTCCCCAGTTAGAGAAGTGCAGTCTTCATTTGTGATGTTGAAAAAAAATGATCTCTAAACAAAATTCTCATGTATTTCTTAAAATATGAAGTGATATCTCTGAAATGTATTGTGAGGTTGAAAAAAAATAAAAAATAATTTGTGCTCTCTAACAGATCAATATGGAGTAAAAAATGTTAAGATTTTTAGAACTTTAGAAGACCAACTTTTATTTGTGCTTACCAGCAAAGTTCTGGCCCCACATGAATCCTAGTGTTATAACAACTCTTTGACAAAAGTAATCAAGATATAGAGTAAAATGAGTAGCATTAGAAAAAGTAATATGCTTCAAAAGCAAAATGAAGGGGAAGAGTAAAAAGGTTGTTAATTACCAAAAGATCCAGCAGTATTTATTTCTTGGCTTTTCTCAGGTTCTTACAGTGGTTTTTAAATAGAGCATGGAACTTTGCCACCACTGAAACTAATGGGTAAAGCACTGACTACTGCATATTTAGGCTTTGACCCCTGCAGTCCTCAGACACTGCTGGCTGTGTTCTATGGGGAAATCAGATCTGCCAACTCTAAAAGTAAAGATTTGCCTTTGTTTTTCCTAAATAGCTTTGCGAATAAACTACTGAAATCTAGGATGGATTCAAGATTACAAAGTGGTCAGTAAAACGGTGTGTGGGGTGAAGTGAAGGGTCTGCTTCCAGAATATTTGATATAAAGCTTAAGTTGGGAAACATGCAGAAAAAATTGTGCTGTGTGACAATTGTATTCCACAGGCTGAAGGCCTGTGAAATAAACAGCAGTGACAGGCAGCCTTTCCATGGAGAGCAGAGCCTGTGTCTCCCTCTCTGCCTTAGCAGCCACCTCTGTTCTCTGTGTGTGTAAACACAAGGAGGGCAGTAGTATTTCCCAGACATATTTTTTTCCCAAAAGTTTAAGTATGAAAAAGGATTCCTTGAACAAACTTTTATCCATCCACTTCAATACAAACCTGTTTGCTATGTGCAGGTGAAATCAACGTCAAACGAATTCAATTTGTCTCACACTCTTACATTCTCTCACTTGACAATACAACTTCAGACTGTTTATAGCTAATTCCAGAGGAGAGGAATACTTTGCTTACATGGAGAAAGAGCATGCATACTTAATATAGTATCTGTCTTTTTGAAGCAGCTAGAGCAATTAAAACTATTTAGTCTCTATAATTTATGTGCATAATTATGTGCATAATATATGTATAATTTATGTGTAGACAGTTGGGGGGAAAAAATTCCTTTACTGGGGAAGTAGGTCTTAGAAAATTGAGAGGTGAGCTATTGATAGGAAAGATGACTGCAAGTTTCAATTTCATGCTTTCCCTTTTCATATTCACTGTTGCTGTTTTATTTTGAGCCTATGTCTTTGGAAGAGTTAATCCTAACCCAGACCTCTTTAGAGAAGAAACCTGAAAGTTTGAGTGGAAGTGTGATGACCTGTGTGGGGAAAGAATTGGAAATATTTTGTGTATACAGTATCTCTTACCATGTCCTATTCCTTCCTAATATGGTGGAGATGACTTGATTTTTCTTTTTTTTTTTTTTTTTTTTGGTTTATTTTTCAAAACTTAGGGATGTCGTTTCTGATTGCTATAACCGTAGTTTAAGAGTTCACCAACCAAATACATACATTTTTGAGATCCAAAGATCTTATCATGGCTCTGTTAGTGTTCTTGTCCTGGAATTTTCTAGGCACAACTAAAACCAGTACTGATAATAAGTTTTCATGGAAGTCCATAAATTGTCTGATAAGCCTTTATTAAACTGAAGGAAAAGGTGACCTACTTGATGAATAAAGGATGGACCGTGCTGGGCAGCCTGGAAACAGGTCAAGGAAACACTATTGCTGTTGTCTTTAAACATATTAAAATACTGCCCTTCAGCACATTTTTTGTGGCAGTCTGTAGCCCAGAATTAGAGCAGTGTAACATAACCTTTCATCCCATCCTGTGTCTTTTTTTTTTTTCTTAGGTTTCTTTTATTTTTCTGAAAGCATTATCCCATATTCCAGTGTGTTTCAAATAATACAAAAATGTATTTTAGATAAACTGAGAATCCATGCTTAATGAACAAAGTCTCTGATTTAGGAAAATATTCCAGAGGTGAACATGTTTCATTTCCAAAATTACTTGTCTTTAGGTTGAGACTATGGGCTGTGAAAATTATGATTTATTGTGCTTGGTTTTCAAGTAACTTTGTTTTAAAGTAAGTCATTGTTTTTATTATAGTTGTTGTCTGAAGGGCACTGGATATCCAAAACAGTTGCCTTAGGTGCAATAAATACATGCACAGACAACCATTGAATATACTTTACCCTTGGTCTATGGGAATAGTAAATAGTGACTATGTGGTGTGTTAAGACCTAAATTAGTCTTTTGTGCCACTGGAATTTTTTACTTTAATGAAACATCAATTCACTTGGCATTTTTATGAACAGACACTGTTTTTCTTTCTTTCCAGTGAAGCAAAATCTTACAGAGCTACTCTTTACTACCTTTTTACTATTTTTGGAGTGTCCTAGTGGCTTTGAAAACCAATTTACTTCTCATTTCACTTCTCCTGCTGGCTTAACTAAAAATGGCTCAATTGCATACAAAAACAGAATAAATGTGCAGGTGAAGACAAAATCATATTAAAGAACATGCAGGTTAGAGTAGAGAGTGATAGAGCTGAGGGAGCAGAGGCTGTTGTCACACCTGTAGGAACAGTTGTATTGAGTTGCATACAGTATAATATTACAGTATAAATATAGTACAGTCTAAAATATAATAAGAAAGCAGAGCAGGTGAAACTGGAGAATTTAATCTGTACCACTCAAGGCAGCTCTGTTGCATTTGATGAAATTATGATAACTCTTAATAAATAAGGTTTCCCTTTGAGGTACTTCTTCAAATGTGACAACTTTCTCAGCAAAGCTGCAGGGTGAATTGTGAAAACTAGAAATATCCATCAGATGTGACCAGTTACAGCATCTCTTCAGGGGCCCAGCAAACAAATGGATTTATTTCCAATGGAGGGAAGAAGTCCCTTAGCTTTGCCCTAGAACTTTGGGTTAGGATCTGATTCTGTAAAATTCAGAGTAACTTTAAAGGTGTTAATAAAACTCAACTCCTACATTGCCTGTATCACCTTTTGAGAATTTTCAGAAATAGTTCCGCAGCTTTTGTTATGAATCCTAAAACAATCAGCCTCCTTACTTCTTTTGTTTGAGACGGAGTTAAATGTTTAGTTGGGTTCTTATGCATGTTACTGATTATTGCACTGCACTAATCAGTGCAAAACATTGCTATTTAACTGCTGTGTTTGCCAGCCATGGGATCCTTGAACTTCAGAAATATAGTGATAGTGACCTTCAGGATGCTTTTGGGAAGACCAAAACCTTGCAGTGACAGATTGTGAGGTACTAAATGGAAAGAAATAAACAGTCATACTGGTGTAACTTGCTTAGAGAGTAAAATTCTCATGTTGTTGCCATACAAACCACAAAAATAAGCTGCTCTGTGTATCCACAGTGTAATGCCTTTAATTTTCTCTTGGATCACTAGTAAAGAGCAGAGAATATGATATATTTATGTAGCCAGTTCCGTTTGTTTTGTGTCAGGTAACACCAAGGGTTAACAAGAAGAGCAAAGCTGTATAGGTGTTTTTCACGATCAAGATGCCACTCTGTGTAGTTTCTCTCCAGTTCATCTGGAGATTAACAAATTACAGCTACTGCAAACTTGGAGTTTATTGGCATGGTCATAGATGCAATCCTGTAGTCATTCTTCCCAAAGCTTAATTTCTCATTTTATGCATGTGAATGCAAATCCAAATGCCCTGCAGAAACTTGGGTGCAGAAAACAGATTTTCATTTAACTTTATTAAAGTTTTAAATAAGTGAGTACTATAAGGCATTCTTCTTAAAGTTTGACAGCAATGATTCCATAGTTTCCTTCAGGTTAGGAGTAACTAGTTTATAATAAGACCAGGAAAAACAGTCTGCTTTAAAATTGAGGTTATCTATGCCTTTATTTACTGTACTACCTACTGTTTAATGAAGATTAATCAATTCACCCCTGGTTCTCTTCTGCAAATACAGAGACTATGAAAGTCTCTTAATCTAAGTCTAAAATACTCTTGCTATTCCTGAAACGGAATCTGCCATGACTTGACACTAAATAGATGCACTGGGCTCATCCTTTTTCACTGTATAACATCTGTGGCTTTGCCATTAGCAGAACTGGCCCAATTGTTTGCTCTGTGAATTTGCTTAGTAAGGACTGTGTGGTGTGCCAACACTGAGTGACCTCCTGCCACCCGTCTGGGAACTGGGAGGGGAGTGGCCATGTCTAAGGGTGAGAGGGTTAATCGTGTAGGGATAGCAATTTGTGAAGGAGATGGAAGCACTGGTGCTGGGCACCTTTCCCTCACAATTTTTCAGTGTAACAATCCGTAGCAAAATCTGGTGTTCTGATTTTAAAACTAAGCATTTTAGGATAGAGTCAACCTGTAGAAGGTGGAATCTTCCTCAGTTTTAAACTTTTGGGTTGACAAAGTTTCTTCTTCACAGAACAATTTAATCCCGAAATTCTTAGGAACTGTAAAGCCCAGATCAAGCAGTGATAGCTTATATTTTTTGTCAAGGGAAATTAGATAAATAGGAATGTAGGTGTTGCTTCTTGGGGAGCAACCTGAAGGTCTTTCAGTCTTTTTATTCTTTATAGGTAGCTAGATCAGAAATCTATGCCAGTTTCATCTAAGAAAATTACTCTTCTCCATGACATACTATAAGGAGTGTCATACTTACTGTCTTAGAAAAATGTTCTCCACTACTGGATCTGTAGGTTGCTGTTGAACTTTGAACTAAGAGATATCAGATAAAACCTCAGTGCTGACACTTATTTTCCAAACAGCATTCAGGAGCTGAGACTGAATCAAGTGGCAGTGAGTGAGCCCTAGGTCTGTAGCCACAGGCCTCTGTCAAACAGTGGAGAGGAGTCCTGAAAGCAGCACAGCAATACAGCACGAGAAGTTTTTCCAACAGCAGTGATGGAGTCTGGAGAAAAGAAATGGTTAAAAGGTAATCTTTGAAAACCTTTTTGCCAGCAGGTTAAAACTAGCACGAAAGTTACTGGGACCATGGTGGTGGAGGCTTAAAAAGCATTTTACTCTTTAGTTTCATTATGGTTAGAAATAGTTTTCAGTGAAGGAGACTTACCAGTCAGATTTTGTATTTGTCAGCCTTTTGAGGGAGACCCATGAGCTAGAGAGGGCCCTCAGGAGAGGGCTGGTGATGGTGAAACAGTATTCCCCTTTTGTTTCTGGTATTTATTGGAGGTCTTGAGTCTGTCACTCTCCAACTGAAGAGCTCACGTTTCACTCCTTCCAAAGAGACTGTAATCAGTAGTAGCCCATTGAGCTAATTGTTTGCTTGTTTGTATGTTTTGAAACAGCAAAATGAAGAGAGAAATGGGAAGAGACAGGCTGCCTTCTTAACAGAGTCCCAGAAATGAGAGTAATTTTCTGTGTGTTGAACAAGCGCGCAGCCCAAGTCTCTTTTGTCTGAAAGTGACATATTAGTCTCCAAGTTCCTTAGAAAAGAGGAAAATTACTGGCCAGTGGGGCCATTTTATTTTTGTTTCAATGTGTTTAAGGAAAAAGAAACACAGTAGATATTGCCTGGATCAAAATGAGTAACTCACTCTAAATTTCTCTTCCCTGCCCCTTCCCAATGCAGAGAACAAATCCCCATGGTGGTATTTTAAGGATGCTGCTCTAAATTTTGTTGCCCTTTCAGTTAAAATACAATATAAATTTTTGTAACTGTGAAGAAATTAGGTGTATAGAACTCCATGAAATAATGGATTCATGATTGAATTTCTCTCTTAGCTATTTCTCTATTGCACCCAGGGTTTCAGCTGCATACTGAAGAGCAGAATTTCATACATAGGTTATTCTTTGGCCAAGCTTCTTCGCTTCTACAAAGAAACCTGCAAGTAAAAGAAGTAGATGTGATTCATGTTGAGTAATAGAGCAATGTCTAAGAAGGTATTAAACTCTAAATTTTTAGTAATCAAAATGCATGAGAGGAACAGAAGGGATGGGGTGGGGGTGAGGGGAAGATGTGAAGAGGTAAATGAACCTGTCTCAAACAATGTAGTGGTCAAGCTGGACTAACCCTCAAGACCCCCTATGAAGATTTACTCATGACCACAGGATGAGCATCTGTAGCAGTTTGAGATGCTGCTACCCTTTGTCAGTGTTTCTGTTCCCACAGCAGACATGATCTAGCTCATAGTCCTATATTTTTGAGTGACCTACCTCATCAGAGATGAGCAAAAGCTCTGCCCTGTGAAAGGAACGTCACATCCCTGCCCTGGTGGCACCACAGCCCTCAGTGTGGGTACCCATAGCTGTAGCAGCTCTGGCAGAGGGATACAGCTGAGGGAGCAGAGGCTGTGGTCAGATCTATAGGAACAGCTGTGTGGAGATGGTGAGAGTGGCAGTTTTGGTACTTTGCCTTGTGGGGTGTGGGGGGAAAGTGAATTCTGAGATGAATAAATACATGATTCTGTCTCCTGGTCCAGGGTACTTCTATTTCATTTTGAGATGTATTTGTTGGGGTGACCTTGCAGAACTATTCCCTCAGATTGGAGCTGGAGTCACTCTTTTGTATGCAGTAACAGTAGTAAATCTCAAGCTTCTTGCTGTTAGAGGTGAAGGGAAAACTTATATGTTGTGGGCTTGAAAAAGTTATAGAGCAATACAGCTTCTTACAGGAGTTAATCTGCTTTGGTACACGAGGATTGAAAACACTTTTTAAAAGGTAACTGATTTACATGCTTTTATGCACGTTAAAGAGAATAGTATAATACTATAGTAACAATATAGTATAGTCTAAAGTGTACTAGGAAAGCAGGGCAGGTGAAACTTGAGCATTTCATCTGTGCCACTCAGGGCAGCTCAATGTGCCAGGGGTGTTGTAATACACACATGCCCCAGTGATGAAACAGGGTCCGAACTTGTGTCCCCTTGCAGGGATGCACTCAGTACATCTTCTTTTGGAGCCACTTTCAGATTTCTTTTGTTATTTCAATGGTCTTTGCATGCCTTAGAGTGTCGTTTTTTTCCTATGGAAGAATTTAGTTGATAAGCAGTATTTTTTTTCTTTTCTGCTGCTGAGAATACCAGTGCTGTGTTTAAAAATTG
>VXBX01004993.1:19190-26690 GCA_013400415.1 Scytalopus superciliaris
TTTTACATTGCTGCCTTTTATTTATTTATTTTTTACATAGTTGAAAAATTTGAGATCTATTAGAAGGGCAAGCATTATGAGGAGGTTATTTTTCATACATTTTATTTAAACACCAGCAATATATACCAACAACAAGCTTGATGAAAGCAGTGCTGGTGGAGAACAGTAGGAGGATTAAATGCATGTTGGGCAAAACTTCTGATATTCAGTCATTGTAGTTAAATCCCTGTTTTCTGCACAAGGGATTCCCTTTGGCATTAAACCACAGGGATCTGACCAGTTCATCCCTGCAGTTCATAGTGTTGGCATGAAACTCCTCCTCATACAGAGATATGAGAAGCAACAATGAAGCACAACCAAGGATGGCTTTTTCACCTTATTTTACATTAGCAGTTCTGGCTTGCCACTAAGAATCCAGGAATAATATAGGAAAAAAAAATCAACTCCAAAAGTAACAAAGGAGGACTGTGTACCACTGAACACTTGGTTCAAGGTGACAGGTAGGGCAAATAATAATTAAATATGACATATGACAAAAAGTGGAACAATTTCAGCTGGGCATATCCTTGGAATGCAACACATTTAAATACAGTTTGGTATCTACAGAGCAACTGAATTGTCAAAATAATACTTTTAGCTTAGTAAAGAAGCTTTAGCTGTTTCTCCTGGGCAGCCTTATGTGCATTCTAGCCATGTCTTGTCATTCTCAGAGTATGGGATCTAAGTTACTTGTGGAATACTCTCATGAAAAAAACCCCACTAACCAGAAACAAATAAAACCCACCACACACACAAAACCCCCCACCAAAAACCTTCCAATATATTTCCATTTCCTTAGATCACTCTTGCTTCAAATATTCCAGTCAGGAAAATCATATACAGTACATGTCATGCTGCCATGAGAAGTTTGTTATGTATTGCTGTGCTTGAGAGCTGCACTGGAGTGAGGAAGAGAGGAAATGTTAAAAGACTCGAGGGCAAACGTGTGAATGACACCTCTGCTTTTTGTTTGTTTGCTTGTTTATTGGCAACAAGGGCTGCTCTGAGCGAGGGGACAAGGCACCGTCTCTTTAGTTAGAGATTCTGATTTTATTCTTGTAAAGCACCGAGGCTGGTCAGAGATTGCAGAACCCTGATCAGAATTTCCACATGTCCTTGAAAATGCCCTTCACCTTCATAATCAAACTCTGCAATGATAATATATTGATTGGAATGCTCCGCAGCAGCGTGACACGCTGAGGGTTATTGATACGCGGCTCTGATATTTTCAGGTGACAAACAAGGTCAAGGGAGGTGATTAAAACAGGGATGCAAAGCTGCCACGACCCTCTTCAGCTGGGAAACTCGAGCTGTGTGTGATACTGCTCACCAAAAGGTTTTTGCTTGTGTCTTGGAGCAGGTTTCCGCCTGAATTTGTGGAGAATAATTCCCAATACTATTACAGTAATGCAGATAATCCAGAGATGAATAAGGGATGTTCCCTTCCCGGCTCTCCCGACCCCACTTCAGCACCACGGGCAGCGCCGGGAGCCGCGGGGCGGGCGGGGCGCGCCGCGTTTCCCCGCAGGTTTTGGGGGCGGTGAGTCCCATCCTGCCTCCCCTGTGCTCCGGAGATCCCTGGGTGACACTGCCCTGACCAGGCTGGACAGCCAGAGCCTCTCTGCGGTCCTGGGGGAG
Organism: Scytalopus superciliaris; assembly: GCA_013400415.1. NCBI lineage: Eukaryota > Metazoa > Chordata > Aves > Passeriformes > Rhinocryptidae > Scytalopus > Scytalopus superciliaris. Next base: position 20,868 of record VXBX01004993.1, read on the forward strand.
CGTGAGAAAGAGCCGACTCTCTGTAGGCTCAAGGAAAAAAGGAGTTTACTGCTATTGTAAAAGCTCCTGGATAACCAAATAATTAACTGCATCTAAACTCTGAGATTACAGTCTAAACCCAGGACCCTTTGTCTACTGTGCCCTGAGCCTTTGCAGGCAAATTCAAGGGAATCACGTCTCAGGTTAGTTTAATATCAAAGCATTTTATAAGAAGATGTGGAAATAGTTTCCCTTTCCAATACTGTTGGCACATTGCCCTGTTTATTCTCCAGCTGGTATTTTTTGTACTTCTCAGAGATATACATCAAAGTTTATGCAGTATGTGTAACTCGGAGGAGATGGAAAAGACATTGACAATATTAATTGTTTCATAAATAGTGTCCAATAGGATATGCTTTTTATACCCTTGGTTTAAACCCTGTTATTGAAAAACCAATACCCTGCCATTTGTTTATACTTTTCTTGGCGTACAAGGCAGATATATTAGAGTGAATGAAGCTAATAAAAGGCTACAGGCAGCATTTTCCACACTCAACTTTTAGGCATGGCCCCTTTTTCAAAAGAAAACTCCCTTTTATTTTGGAACATTATAACCATTCCACCTGTCTGTAAAAACGTATGACAGACCAGAAATTACAAAGGACCAAATAGAAAGGGCCCTTTGCTTTTAGGTGAGCATTTCTTCACACAAGCAATTCCATGGACTCCTCAGAGCTGCTTATGCAAGTACCTGCTGAGGCAGAGGGATAAGAGCTCCACCAGCCAATCCAGTGGTGTGGGGATCTCCAAGGAAAAGCTGCCTCAGAGACAAAAGCTCAACTTAAAATAATACCTCTTGTATATTTTTTGGATACAAAAAGTTAGTCACAGAACAGGAGGTCCTGAGCAAGAAAAGAGGAGCTGCAACCAATCCCAAAGGCAGTACCTGACTGACAGTTTTCTGCAAATTAATTACTGGAGATCTTGAAAGAGTTTTTGCTTCAAGCAATTCTAAAAGAGACTCTTGAGAACACTGTTTGCACTGCAATCATTTTACTCCTTTCAGTCCTTTAATTTCTTTTACTCAGCATTTTTGTCCCTGCAGGAAGGAACAAGCAGGTAGGTTATGGTGGGTTTACCTCTGCTTTCATTTTTAAAACTATTTTAATCATGTTCACTGCAGTGTCACCTGCAAAAGAAATACAGCCCTTGCACATCTTTTAAACAATAGTTTCAATGCTATCATGTTCTGCTAAATTAATTTATAGTGTTAGGAAGATATATTAGCATAGCAGGGACTGAGGACTGGAATGTGGAAAATTGGGAGAAGAAAGAAGGAAGAAAACGCAGTCTCACCATTGAATATTCCTGGAAATGTCCTAACAATTTGTGAAAATGTGTTATGCATATTTTCTTCATAGAATGAAAAAGCTCCACTGCAGCCTTGAGTCACTTCTGCAGGATAATAAGAGCAAAAATAATCCTTAAGGCATTTGCCATAGGGACCCTCTGGGGTTTCCCTTGATCCGTGCAGAAGGAAAGTGAAGCTTGATGCCCTGGTTTTCAAAACAACTCTGCATGGATCATCTCCTACAACTTCAGGAACTTTCTGTGCAGATACAAAGGTCTGGTCCTGTGGCAAAGGCATAAAATTCATACTGGAGGGAACACCAAGGCATGGCCCTTTCTCTATTTCATTTCAGCTCCAGAGTGGAGGAGGCTTTGCTCAGCAGCCGTATTTATTCCAGACCTATTTGTTGCTCAGACTGCTGTAAATCAGGACTATCTGACTTCTCCAGCATCTCTCAGGTCCAGAAGGGTTTTAGGGACAATTTGCAGAAAAGTAGAAACCAGCTGAAGAACACAGAGGAAGAAAAGCTGTAGCCAGGGGCACTGGTGGAGGCCTCTGTGGCACCAGGTGTCAAAGCCAGGCAGTGCCCAGACTTTTTATTTGCTTCCCAGACATCGCAGAGGGAGAGTCTCTGCACACCCAGACTTCAGAGGGACCTGGAGCAGACTGTCAGGTGTCTACATGACTGAAGAAAGCAGTAAGAATAAGTGTTGACTGGAAAGTGCTTTCACTCATTGCTGACAACTTACTGTAGTTCATCCTTGTGATGAGTGTATCAGTTGTGCTGGGGCAAGATGAAAAAGAACCACTTTGAGTAGATTTTTCCACCCTAAATCTTCTTGTGCTCAGCAGGGGCTGATCAGACAGAGGGAAGAGCAGTTGGGCTACCCAAGAAATAGCACATTCCAAAGAGCCATGCTCTGCTGCAGTTTCAGCCCCAGAAGTGCCACAAGAAGTGATGCTCAAAGCACAACCTTTTCCAGTTGCTCTGGAAGGCCAACACAGGAACCAAGAGGGAATTTTTCTTCCTCAGTGAAAAAGCAGCTGTGATAACTGGCAGCCTCTGTGTAAAGCATCTATCTCAGTCACGTTGATCTCACCACTAGCCTCTAATCTCCAGCTCCACATTAGAGAACACAGGGTACACCACTGAGGCTGACACAGCAACACACTTGTGCCACTCACAGCAGCCACTGAGCTCACCTGAAACCCCACAACCAAATCCCATTTCCAGCAACACACGTGTTTGCCTTTCCCCTCAACCTGCCACTTCTAATGACATGCAATTAAACAAGAGCCTTCCTCATGCTCCGGGTCTCCCTCCTCCCTCCGAGGCTGTGGCTTTACTTTCACCCTCCCCACAGCAGCAGGCTCTTAGGACAGGCAGCAGGAATGTGACTCGTCAAATTCTGTGGGAAATAATGATCATCCTAAAAGCAAACGGAGGTGGGCACCGAAGGAGAAATCACTTATGCAAATAGAAATATTTTCAATAATGATCAACAGCATGAGAAAGAATATAGGAAAAATTAAATTAGGCAGAGGAGCTTCAATTTTAAAATGTTCCCTAAGTGCTAGAAATCTTCCCATCTTCATTTTTCCCTTTAAACTCTGTCATTTGTACAGCCTATTAACCTTTAACTTTATGACTATCCTAACGTGAAATACTGGCAGCATTTAAGTCTGAGAATACTAGAGACCTACCTTCCTGGTTGGCAACGGAGGTGAAGCACTTTCTTTTAAATCAGTCATTTTTAATATCAGTCATATACACACAGCATCAGAGACACTATTTTTAGATTCACATGCTGATGGTACTTATAATAAATACTCTACTGACTCCAGGTATCTTTCCTCAGAGGTCTTACAGTTTCCTTCTTGTCTCTCCTCTCCCAGTTGGTCACCCTAATTGTAGCCTTTATGCTACTCAAAAGTAAAAGAGAAAATTAAATTAAATCACTTCCTTCAAACTCCCTCTTTCCTGTTCTTAAAAACACAATGCAAAATTAATTATGTCTGTTTACAAGGGCTGCTGGGGAGTGGAGCCGACGACCTGAGTTTGAAGCACTGAACCACTGCTGCTCCAGATCTTTCTGCCCTGCAGAGCTGGCAGCAGAGATGGGGCAGGTGAGGAAGGGTGATTAAGTGACTACCAAAAGGTGGTAAAGACGAAGTGTCTCATGTGGACAGTGTGTGCTGGGGCTGTATCGATTCCACCTGTGGCAGGGGATGGAAGAGGTTTAGCGTGGAGCTCGTGAGGGTTTAATTGTTACCATTATTTCAAACCATAGGAGTGACAAGGGCTGCTCAGACCCGAGGACAAGAACTTCTGCTGCTTGTATCTAAATCTTAGCAATTAAACAGCACCCAGGGATGACTGAGGATGATCTATTGGGAAGCTCCATAATGGTCAGCAAGCACCTTCCTTCAGGGCTGGCCATAACACTACCATGGGACATCACTGTGGCCTGGGAGAGCTTCCAAAAAGGACTCTTTCAGTTGGAAAGAACAGCCAAAGCTGTTACGCTGATGGCTGAGAAAACATTGCCTCAGAGCTGAACTGCCAGAATTTATTTACACAAAGCCTTCCCCTTTTCTCCGTCTCTTTCAGACTCGGCAAAGCTTCAAGGAGCTCAGCAGGGAGTCCTGAAATAGCACTTAAAAGCCAGTTTTCCAGGCAGGAGCCCGTGCCTCTCTCCTTAATCAGAAAATATCCAGCCCCCAGGAGCGAGATGGGCACCACAGTGGCCCTGGCTGCCCTGCCCTGCCCTGCCCAGCTCTGCCCTGCCCTGCCCTGCCCTGCCCTGCCCTGCCCACCTCCCTCGTGGCTCAGGGGCAGGAGGAAGCCCATGGCTGTACAAATGTCCCTCTGTGTCACCTCTGAGGAACAGTGTTCCCTTCCTGAGTGAAGGACACAGGTAAGGCACTTGGAGCAGTGCTAATGCTGGAGTGTTTCAGCTGTGCTGAAGGTTTGAACTGGGAGATTTTACTCTGATGCAAACTCTGTTCTGTGCTTTCTCTCTCTTATGATGTCTTCTGCTCTCAGGACTGTTCTCCTGAACCTGAGAAAGGTCTGGCTTCTTCCCCTCTCTCACTGAAACTGTAGTCTTGCTTTTGGGTAGAAGTGATCAACCAGCAGCCTGGGATGAGCAGGGGTTCTAGAAGGCTTTTTGGACATGAATCAAATTGAACCAGGGAAAATATGTATGTGGGATTTGAGCAAGACTTGGCCAAAGCAGGAAATGCAGAGCTAAGCTTGCTCTTTCATCCTGTGTGTACCCTGTCTTACAGTGCTCCAGCCTGTCCTTTCCACTCATGTGGATGCATTTATAAGGTGATAAGAGGAGGCAGGCAGGATTTATGGTGGTGTCTACAGGCACGTCTAGATTTTCCAACAGATTCTCTCCAAAGCATCCATGAGAAGTAGCCCCACATGCTGTGCCAGCACGGGGGTTTCCCCACGAGACATCTCAGGGACATCTGGCCACGCCACCACACCCAGCAGTGCCACCACGCCCGTGTGTGACTCTGCTCTCAGAACCCACGACACCTCCTGTTCTCCTGGGGCCTGAGGAGAGTCCCCAAAGCTCGGGTGGGATTCAGCCACCCCATCATGGAGCTGCTTTCCTAAACTCCAGCTGGGTTAAAAAACCGGTTTAATTTAGGCGTGCTCTTGGGCCCTATTGATTTTCACCTAGCAATCATATGGTTAAAACTTAGCATGAGTTTAATTGCTGTGGTGAGTCACAGCAGGCTGATGCTGCTGCTCACACGCCTTGCTGACCCGGTGCTGGGAGAGCATTGTGGCATCAGCCCCAGAGCAAGAGAATCCAGGGGATGGAATTTGTCCCACACCTGAAATCAGATGCTCCCAGATTCTTTTTATTTTGCCAGTAGATACAGTTTCCTAAAAGGAAGGGAAGTACAAATGAATTTGGAAGGGAAATGATGTAAAGCTTCTTGTTCATTTAGCTCCTACTCTCAGGTATTTCATTTTTGGCATTTACCTAAAGTTTTCATCTTTCCAAGTCTTGTTTTATGGTTAGTATAAGGCCAGCCTGAAAGATAATATATTGTGACTGTTATATTATTTATTTCAAAGCCAAGTTATTGATTATTGCACGCTGAAAATGACAAATGGCATCTGAGAAAGGCACGGTCAGCGAGTTCTATTAAAGAAATGATAGTATTGCTCATGGATTGTTAAAAGGTTCAGTTTAGGTACTTTATAGGTTTATATCCATCACTATTTAATGACCAAATGATGAAAAATATGAGTCATGGGAACAATTTCTTTCTGTTGCAGTTTTACTTTTAAGCAGTTAGCAAAATACTAGAAATTTTTGTGCTAAGGGTTTATGCACCCAGACCTTGTAGCACATAATCTAGGAATGAGTTTGATTGTTGTAAGGGCAAAGATTTAATACAGCTAACTATTGCTCACCTGGAGCACTCTGGGGTGGATCAAACCCTTCCTGTGCAGTGCTGGTGCT